>PVIA01000006.1:835448-1203104 GCA_004024845.1 Tonatia bakeri
CAATGTAGCAGTGAGCAAAGGACAACGTTCTTTTAAAACTAGACTCTCGAGTCTTCACCAGTATCCGTCTGTTGTCTCTAAAACGCAGCAACAATATTCTCAGTGGTTCCATCACTCACCCTCTTGGGATGAAGGCTCTTGGCAACATTTTGCTATCTGGTCAACATCCTCAGTATTTATATAATTGGCTTCCTAAGGTCCAAATTACTCTCCCTCAACCAAATACCATACAACTGCAATGGTCCTCCATCTTGTGTGAATTTATGGAAACATTCTTTTGCCCCCACTCCCGACTATGACTTTTTCTCTGCTTAATTTAACACTGCCTGTATAAGCCTTAATGAGTCCTCTGTAGACTTCTGAAAGCACTTACATTCTCAGCAGTTACTGTAATCCTGTAACCAGAGAAGCTGTTGTTAATGGCCCAGGTTTATTCTTCCTATAAATATGACTGAGTTCTGACACCTGGTATAATGTTTTTCTTTAGAATGAGAGCCAAAGTAATGAAATTCTATATGTAGTAGTCTGGGGGGAAAAAAAACCTTAACATAAAATCTTTTTTTTTCCACAGAAAACTTGAATACTTTTTCTAATTTTTTCTGACTGCAAGGTCATTAATTTTTACCATCTAGTTACTTCAATAATATTTGCTCTACCTACCATGTGAGCTATACAGGAAGGCTTTAGAAAGGCTCATAATCCAAGCTGGGGGGCCAAACATCTAAGAACAGGATGAGTCAATGCTATAGGAAAACAGGAGAAACCAATGAATTCTGCCCAGAGTAGGGGCAAGACAAGTCTCACAGAGGTGACCTTGGGAGCCACCTCGGTGATGGCTCAGAAGAACAAGCACATCCTCAGGACTGAAGAATACAGAACTAAGTGCTACGTAAGGGGTGTAAGGAAGAATATTAGCTAAAATTATGTAGCTGCATGTCAGTTAAAACTAAGACACAAACCAAATCTTGCACCCTAGCACTTGTATTTTATGTTGTCTAAAGATTATAAGTCAATTAACACCATCAAATAGAATACACTTTAAGGCGGCTTCAGCGATCTTCCTTCATTGAAGAGAAATCTGGAAAGGCAGCTTTGTCTTTGTTTGTTTGTTTGGTTGGTTGTTTGGTTGGTTGGTTTTTTAATTGCTCATCTGACCTGAATGCCTGTGGCCAGCCCTTGTCTAGCCCTTGGCATTGCCATGGGCACAGATAATAAAAAATGCCACTTCAGTCAGTCCACCAGTATGGTCCTCCCTTTCCTTAGGAATTAAACAGATTATTTCCTAAGAAATAAACCGATGAGAAAAATCACATTTAGGGGTTGTCATTAAGTGTCCAGGGATGTGAAGGTGAGGTCCAGGCAGGGAGACAGTTAGTACAAAATGCAACTATGACACAAAACAGAACAAAATTGAGTTTTGCCAGGAAGAGAAAAACATGGTCTCTGTCCTTGCAATTGCGATCTGCTAGGCTGAATTATACAAAATGCTGGTGATGTATGTTTTTATGTTAATGCAGTGGACTATGCACAGATTCGTGTGGTTCCACCGAGCAGAGGGGGAGGCAGCGCAAGAGCTCAAGCATGGACGGCGCTGAAACAGTCACCTTAAAACGTGCAGTCACAGCTCCACCCTAACCCCGTGGCAGACACATAAACCGTGATTTGTGGGCATTGAGAACCCAGCTGTGTTCATGAAAGTCTTTCCAGAAACAACTTGTGCAACTCCCGTATCTGCATCAGCTAAGCATCTGCTGGTCTGCATGCTCACGGACTGGGTGATACACTGTACGTGCTGGATAGTTGACAGTCAGGCACCGCTCAATAGACCAAATGAGAGCCTCGCCTCGCAACCATTTTCCAGCTCCCTTTGCCCCTCCCACAGAGTCTGTCCCAATGTCTCCCTGGACCTGCCGAAGCATTCGTAGGGAGAGGCATCCCCAAGGACAGTCTTCCTCAGCCTCCACAAAGGCAATGCAACCCATCAGTTTTATATTCATGTAAGAGCTCTTTTTCATGAGAATTTCTAAATAGGTATGAGTCTACAAGATTCCCTTGTTTCTAACAATATGAAATACAGAAGTAAGTTTGGGGCCAGGGGAAAGAGGTGCAAGTCATTCAGTCATCGACGAGATGGGGAAAACGCTCTGATTTCCTTTGTTTTCTTACATCGCTTTGTTGAAGATTGCTGAGGGGCTTACAGAGCAAAAACACACAAATGATAAATCAAGCCAATGTTAAAATAATACTCTATTATTCTGAGTGAGTCCAGTCATAGACTTTTACGGTTTCTTGAGTTCTGGCTCAGCCCAAACGTCTGAGTCACTTAGACTGGTACCACTCAAAACCACATTGCCTGGCCACAGACTGCACAGCAGCTTTCTGGCTACGCGAGGAAGGCATTGTTTTGCTGGTTAGGGGCAAGAGAATGAGCAATTCCCTACTGACTCGTGCTGAATGCCTTCCTTCCTTCCCAGAGTTTGAGAGGCACAAGCACTACAGATCACGTGTTCCAGCAAGAGTCAATATCTATTAAGCATTGTGTGGTAGACTGCACTAAGGGCTTTACAAACGCTAATGCCTTTAATCCTATAAACCTATCAAGTAGGTTCCATTATTATCCCCATTTCATACATAACTGGGGAGCAGAGAGATAAGCAAACAGCTTCATGTGGCAGAGCTTGTAAGTGGTAAACTGGGACAGCTGGATTATCCAACTTCAAAGGCTGAGCCCCCAAATGCTTCTAACTACTCAAAGCCAATTTCCAAAAGTCAAAGACTTCCAAATTAGTATTAATTCCTGAAATCCACCCACTCTTATCCTGACACAGCCTCAACTGAAATGACATATATATGTCTCATTTTATTTATATATAAATAAATATAGATATAAATTTTATTTATTTATTTATTTTTTATTTTTTTATTTTTTTAAATAGAACCCGGCCCCCACAAAAATTAAAGGACAGCTTCTCGCCCTGGCTGGTATAGCTCAGTGGACTAACTGTGATCCAAAAGGTTGCTGGTTTGATTCCCAGTCAGGGCACATGCCTGGGTTGTGGGCCAGGTCCTCGGTTGAGAGGCAGTGAGAGGGAACCACACATTGATGTTTCTCTCCCTCTCTTTCTCTCTCCCTTCCCCTCTCTAAAAATAAATAAATAGAATATTTTAAATAAAGAAAAGGACAGCTTCTTACTTCAAAGACAATATTACCTTATATTAAACTTCATTTTTAACTCTTTCATGTTTAAGATAAATTGAAATGTTCAGACCAAGATCTGTCAAAATGATGAAGAACTTTTGTTAAAATCCAGTCTTTGTCACCCTAGAAATAAAGTTACATTACAAGTTCCTTTTAATGGGTCTGGTCAGCTGGAAAACAAGGGGAAATAACTTTCCCCAGTATTTTCTCTCCTTTTAATCATTTCTTCAGAAACATTTGCTCCCAGATGGAACAGAAAATGATGAGAATATTCATAACCTTAGCTACCAGGATTTCAGGAAGACCGCAACCCTTCTTCTTAAAATGACTTTGAGGTTTGTATCTTCATTTGCCCCTAGAATGTCAGCTTCACAACTTCTGAGGGGAACGAGAAGTCCAGTAAAGAAGAGCGGGTGTGCTGTTTGGCCGGGAGCCTGACCTGGGCCCTTGGGTTGTAAACTGTCCCCCTTGGAACAGTGACTCCGGAGTGGTTGGTGGGCCCCCGGAAGAGAGTGTAGGGTTAAAGCCCACCTCCTTCGGTTGTATACTCACAGATTTTAATTGCTGAAGCCCACTGCAAATTGGCAGCACACATAAACAGCTGATCAACTCAAAGATGAGGTTCTTAAACATTGCCATCAAATTTCAGAACACGCCTAGGGGTGATCAGGTTGCAGTCAGGTCTAGTTCCTAATAATCCGGCTCCAGGTGCATTTCTAGGTAAGGGGAACAGAGTAGGTGCCTCAAAGGTTCTGAAAGACGGTAGGACACCCTCCTGGCTGAGGGACATTATTTTGATTATAGACAAAATCTTATCTCTCCTCTTTCCAAATTAATAAGCCATAGGCCACTGTTACAGAAGGAATTTTGTAATAAGAAAAACTTCTCTTCTACACACAATACATACAAGCACCCATGTGGTGTGAGGCAGACCTCACATCCCTAAAATCAGAGAAAAGCATGGCCCTACGGCTAATCTGAATTTCATGTCATCTCCTTTTCCTTTACTTATGCTGAACCTCACTTTTATTAAAAAGTGTTAAGCCATTATACTTCCAGCAATAATTCTGGCCAAAAATAAATAAAACCCTGAAGACAAAACCTGGCAGTTGAGAAATTTCCAGAAAATTGTAAGGTGAATTTTATAAGATGAATATTTTTCTAATCCCATATCCTACAGGTTAGAAAGTCTGTGTGAGAGTCCCCTTGGGCATCACCAAACACACACTATGGTCCTACTAGACTTGATTCACCACACAAAGCCTTCCCCATAGTTGAAGAAACCTCAGGTTTTGAGTACTCCTTAAGTCAGTTTTTAATCAACAGAGTTTTAAATACTCAATTTCCAGGTGATTGGCCTAAACCTATAAAAAAATGCACAAGCAGAATAACCAAAAATGAATAAAATCAAATTCATTGGCCAAGCCAAAACGGGGCTGTACTAGAAGCCCACATTCCACATGGTCTGCAAGGAGGTAGCACGCAGTGGTCTGTCTCATCCCGAAGGAAATGACGCGGTCACTGGCCAGGAAAGTGGGAGCAAAAAGGGAATGACCTATGGATTCAGACCTGTCACGGACACACTGGCTGGGAACAGCCACAGCAGGTGTGCAGGGCATCCGTTGATGCCATAGTGGCAAAACAGCAACTTCAGGGTTGTTCTTTGCTGGCACTGTTCTGTTCACATGTCAAATAAAGAGATTTACTTACTCAAGCTCTTTAGGAGATAAAAGGTGTAAATACCTCCTCGTTTTCTCTGAGGGAGAACAAGTGGACACTAGGGAACATACATGGTCTTTGGGCCCGAGGAGGCAACAGCCAACACTTGCTTGGTGGCGGGGGGAAAGGGGGGCAAACACACAAACACAGTAACAAACACATCCCCCACAGAACTGACTCTAAAACTTTCAGTGAGGAGAGAACTAAGAAGCAAAGATAGAAAAGTGACAAACATGTAACATGAAGATGAAAACATGACTTGATGATACAAGATGTTTTAAACTACTTGTTCTCAATGGATGGTAGGGCTCCTAGAGACAGTTTTGGAAATGTGAGGGCTCTTGAGGTGCTAACAATGGGACCACAAGCTGTATAACCACCGGAACACGGGTACTGCACAAGCCCTGTGGGTTAGACCCCCCACGACAAAGAACTGTCCCCATCAGCACAGTTTCAAGTGGCCCACCCAATAGTCACACGGATGGGAACCCATTTTTTAATCACTTGAGACTATAATCTTATTCCGTCTATAAACACACAGGGAATTCTTCACCCAGTTTTAACATGTGTTGGATTTTCCAGGAAAGCGATCAGAATATTCTACATACTGAGGGAAGCCTGAAGCAAGGCGGATACGAGCAAGAACCAGAACTAGATTGCCCCAGCTTAGCTCATATCAGCTGCACATCCTTGGATCACCCCAGGCGTGTACGACGGGACTGCCAGTGGCACCCACGTGACCAAGCTGTAAGGGTTTAGGACAGGCACCCAGGAAGCGCTCTGTGTGTCTCGCTGCTGTGGACTTCCATTTTGTCTAGAGCTTTACTGAGAATCGGCCACATTTTAGAAAATCCTATTGCTGGCATCAATCTGTTCCTGGTACTGAGTTGCCAACAGAAGGCCTGTATTGGTCTGCAAGTGTAGTTGTCACATTCCCGGTGATTTTATAGAAAATACAAGTATGTGTCTCATTTCATTATATCCTGACATCCTGTAATATAATTGTGCTTGGGCATTTATACATTAAAATAATTATTTCCTTACAAAATATTTATATATTGATATTTGCTTACATTTCGGTTAGGGCGTTAAATTGATGCGTGTGGTATGGAGGCCGGTTATATTGCCTACTGATTTTGGAATAGTGACGCTTTTACATGAGAAGGTAGGCTTCATCATCCCTGATTTTCATGTAATGATTGTCATGATGTTATGGGATATTTATTACAAAAAAAGGGGCGTGTGTTGAATTTGGGCTGGTAGTATTTTTAGAAATCACTATTTTAAAGTATCATGTCAAAAACTGTCATTCTGCATCTTCATATGTTAGCACCCATCCACCATTCAACCTGGGTTACTACTAAGGTAAGCAGTTTCTGTTAGTTCCTAAGAAATTAGTATTAAACTTTCATTTATATATCTTGACAGTGAAGACATTTACAAACTTTTTTTTTTTTGCAGTCATCTATTTCTTAAACACAATTAGGAGAAAAATCCAAACAGAAATAAAAATGAATCTGTGGAGGCTGACCAAAGAAGGTGGAAAACCCAGAAAGCTCTCTGGCCGTCCTTTGGGACTTCAGGGAACCGTCTGGAAAGCATTTGATACAGTAATGTAAGTTGGGCGCTGCCTAGGGTGAGGACCGACTTCTGCAGATTCATCTGAGAGTGGTCAACTGATCGCAAGTGGCCTTTTCTCCACAAAAAGGAGCTAATCTCCAGCTAAGACCTCCAAAGCTATTTTGCTCATGACTGAGCCAGACTACAGCGCTGACAGCCCATCCCCCTATCATCCAGGGAGTGAGAGGAAGTGCTGCCACCCCACTTTCTGGGCGTGAAGCCAGCGCATGCGAACAGTAAAAGGGGCCAGGGCCGCAGCTCCTCCCTTCCCACAGCTGCCTCCTGGTCACTGGGGCCCAGTTACCAGACCTCCCGCCCCCACACTTGGCCCTGACTTTGTGTTGTTAAACTCCCAACCAATCACACAGCCCCGCCTCTTCTACCCTCGGTTTGGCAAACTCCTTTCTGTCCCCCCATGAAACACCCACATTCTCAACTGCAGTTCCCTTAGAGGGTGACAGGCCAGGCCTGGCTGAATGCAATCCCACTAATCTGTGAGGGTTGTTTGTTTGCTCCACCTCACCAGAGCCGTTTGAAAGGGAAGGTGTTTACATACTCCAGGGAATCTCTAATTCATTGAATTTCAGGAAGTTCAGCAAAATAAATATCTCAGGGGTATGGGGGTGCAGGTATTTTTGAGTCAGGGATTCCAGCTCTGCCTAGAAAGACACCTCAGAAAATCCCCCAACTGTAATGCTACTTCACACATGCTTCCTCAACATTCCCATTTCTAATCCATCAAATCCCAAATTCTTGGGAGGGTTTATTTTGTTTTTTAACGGTAGTGCTCCTGGTGGCAACAGCCATGGCGGTCAGATACTTGTAAATCTGAAAACACCCGGAACACTCTTTTTCGTGAGCTTTGTGTATGGCGCAAAACAGAAACAGTTCCGTTACATGTGACTAAGAGTAAGAAAAATATACAACTATATTTTAAAACACTTAAATTAACAAGATAGTACTTTTCCACTCTAACAAAATATCATACATTCAGTTTAAACAAGAGTTAATATCCAGACACACTTTTCCAAAATACCTGATGCTACTTGAAAATCTGTGACCGTGAGACTTTCCAAGATATTTCTAATTAGCAAAATGTGTAATATTGAAGAACTGTCCGTTCTTTCCTGGAAGAGAGACACCGAACAGGTCCAAATGCAAACTGATGTGTCTTTCACGAACTTAAGTCCCGTGGCTTCATTTTCCTTAACGATACTTTGGCTGTCAGCTAATCCCATAGCTTCTTCTCCCTCAAAGACATGATGTATGACAACACCACCCCGCAGAACCATACACTTCTGTGTGCGTGATAAGCCCTCTCAGTGTGTTTCTGTGTCAATCGACCTGCACGGAGACTGTTACGGAAAGGGATGAACCAAGCGTAACAGGTCTACACTTACACCTCTGCTCTGAAGGAGCAGCAGACGCTTCCAAAACACGTTATTTCAAAGTCAAAGCCACTGCCACACTGACAAATGTGGTATGTAGCTTGAAAAATCACAATGGAAATGTTTTCTCCACTGGCTTTTTCAGGTGGACAAGTTGGACCACACACCAACACACTTGTGTGACAATGGCCAGCGATTTTCTCCCGCCCCCACAACGGACAATGCCCCAGTTCCGCCTGGGGACCCTACCATTCCTGGCAGAGGCTTGGTTTGTAGAGCGTGTCTTCATGTTCTGATTCTACGGAAGCAAGAAAAGCCCACTTTACCCACCTCTTCCTTCCACCTCCACAAACCAGCACCTAAGACCCTCTGGATTTGTTCCCACCCACTTCCTTCAACATTCCAAGAAGGGCGACATACAATTTTCCAAATATAAAATAAAATGAATTTGCAAAAGGTGTCTACATAATACTGTGCATGAAAATCAGAACAGGTCGTCCATGGAGGAAGCAAGGCACTTGGGAGCAGGGGTGGTGGGGAGTCTGGGGAGGGCAGGGCTCAGTGAGTCAACAGTTTCAGGCGAGTAAACCAGCTGACCAGCAGGGATGGTTCCGTAGACGAGGACTTGGCCCCGGAGGAGACGGATTTCTTTTTGGTCCCTTCCTCCTGGAATGGCATCGTGGCGCTGCTATGGAGATCTGAACTGAGGTAGCACCTGCTGCCTCGGATGTAGTCTGCTCGGACCAGCTGCCTCTCGGGGGTGGGCCTGGAGAACCGGTAGTGGGGAGAGGAGCTTTCTTCGATGATCGGAGGGATCCGCTCATTACTAAAGTAGCGACACAGGGCCTCCTCACCTGTTTCCAGACAAAGAACACAGGCCCATTAAAATAACCATCCACCGCATAACACTGTTAAGTGGGCCTGAAGCCTATGGTGGTCCCACACTCTGCCCTCCTCCAGGGACGGGCTACATGGCCTCACTGACCCCTGCCCTTCTTTACCAGTGTAACAATCCTCATGATTATACTTCAAATCAAAAAACAAAGAGAGAAAGCTATGTAACTCCATCACTCCTTCCCCATCTGTCCTTCCACAATGCCTGCAGCACATAGCTTCTAGAACATGCTTCTCATCCTGGGGCATCCCTGAGGAGCATTCAGAAAGGTGGGGGTACCCTTGGTTGTCACCCTGAGTGAAGGACAGGCACTAGTCACCTCTAATGGATAAGGTTCAAAATTTTTAATGCTCTGCAATGCTCAGGACATGTCTGAACAAGACAGACCAATCCCACCAAGATACCAGCAGATCCCCCTGGGATTGGTGGGGATATTTATGAAACTGAACAGAAATCTACAATTCAGGGCACTTTGGTTTCCTTTTGACCAAAAAAATTCTACTCCTAAAAATGTGCAGAAATCTATGTACAAGGGTGCATATTTAAGTATTATCTATGATGGGGGTGCAGGGATAAAAACAGAAATAACCTAAATGTCCAACAATGACTGAATAAACAGGTATTATAGCCACAAGATGGATTACTAATGCAGCTATAATATTCAGCTTGCCTAGTATTACTGAACATCTATTTCTTCCATTCGGCACATTTTTTTCTAAATGTATAATTGTATTTATGAAAATAACTAGAAGAAACACAAAACATTCATAGTGATTATTTCTAGTTTGGGGAAGCAGATCACAGCTGGGTTTTATTTTCTTGTACCTTCTAGATGTTCTTCCATGTACTTGTTTTGTTTTTGTAATCAAAGAGGGAAAGCTACTTTTAAAAAGTGCCCATTGTCAAAAAGCCCCATATTGTATGAGTCAATTGACATGAAACATCCAGAATAAGCAAATCCACAAAGACAGAAAGCAGGGTTGCCAGGGGCAGAGGGAGGAACAGAGGACAAGTGACTGCCTATGGGCCTGGGGTTTCCTTTCGAGGTGACTAAATGTTCTGGAATCAGATCATCATGATGAACACACAACTCCGTGAATATACTAAAAACCACTCAAGTGCACACTTTAACAGGGTGGGCTGCACAGTATATGGGAGTTACATCTCGATAAAGCTGTATTCATTCCTCTTTTTAAGGTGAGCACTGAGCAGACATTTTTCATTCTAAGATGATCATACAAAAAAAACATGTGGAAGGTGGGACAAGGGGTCAAATACGGTTCCAATTACTGATTTCACACCTCCCCACCCCTTCACCCCGCCCCATCTCTCAGTGTGTAAAGGAAATAAAAGGCTAAATCTGAGCTAAAAAGGCTAAGAGAACGGCAACACAGACATTGGCATTTCTAAAACTAAACAAAGCACAGCCTGCCACCTGCTGACAGCTCCGAAGAGGTGTTGGCTAGAGGTGTTCCAGACTTTACACAGGTGTCTTTTTCCTCTTCCACATTAGCATAATCCAGGTGACTCGGGTACATGGGTGACAAACTTTACCAAGTCCCGGGGAGATGTCAGAGGTTGATCACTTTGAAAGCTGGGCTTCCAGAGTGTTTTCTTCTTCCTTTTACTATCTACAGCCTACTGGACTGTAACTTGTCACCTGCTTTGTTTCAGCACTGCAAAGGCAGTTATGACGTCCTGCCAATGTTGATATCATCAAATGTAAACTGGCAAAAAACAGGGATATTTACGAACATTCCCCTCGAGGCTGGTGTAATAACCAGCAAGTGATTACAGGGTTAACGAAACCCAAATTTCTTTTCCCACAGTAATCACTCTCTAACACAAGAAGGATTTGGGAGGGGGAAAATCCACGCCTGTTCATGAAAAATCAGACAGACTCCAATAATAACAGCCATAAAATTTAGGATGCGATTGCATAATGAATAATTTATTTCTACTTGCTTAGAATCTGGACCGTTAATGCCTACAGCCTTTTCAAAGCACACACTGCTAATCAGGAGATTTACCATCGCTAATAGCATCGCATAATTCTGCCGTTCTAGAACTAAGTCAAATTTGAGAGACCTTCAGCCGTCCTGATTGTAGAGAGGAGAAGAGGTGGCTCAGAGAGGGTAAGCCCTCTCTCCAGTTGTAAGAATACATTTAGAAATAGGGCTGAAGCTAGAGCCTGGGTCTTTTGATTCCTTGTTGGATATGATTTGCTTAAACACTTGCCTTTCTTCCCATGGCCTCGAGGTCTGGCGAAAGGGTCCACAATCCCCATCCAGCTCCCGTCCGCAGGCATGGACAGAGGCCGGGGCTTGCCTTCAGGGGAGGGGAAGGAAAGCGACAGTGGGTGACTTTCTGGCTCAGAGAATCTTTCCCTGAATTTGTAACTTAGACCACCCCCCCCCCGCCGCCATGTCAGACTCACTTAAGCAGAAGCAATAACATTTTAAAATAAGGAAAGTATTTTAAAGTGTCGGGGTTTCCGTAGCACACAATCAGGACAGGGGCGTGCTGAACTGGAGTCGGTGGGTGCACGGAGCGAAGCAGCTCCAGAGTTAGAAGCCAGGCTCTGGAAGTTAAAACTGGAACATGATCTCACCCGCTGGGCTTTGATGCCAGGCAGAGCAATGACTCAACAAGGCTTCGCTTTAGAGAGATGAATAAAGGTCTCATACTTAGAATTTCATTGAGGTTTATGTTTTCCTCAGATTACCCTTAGGGTCTGCCAAATTCATCCAACAGTTCCAAATAAGGAAGGGGGTGGGGAAGACAAGAACGGCAAACGGCAGAACAAAACAAATACTCAGACGCGTACCGTAAGATGGTGTCTTCTGTCTCATTTTTGTGGGCAGAACGTTGGTTTCCACCGAATACCCAGGCAGCTGATCCGAATCAGCTATGGTGAATCTCCGTCTTCTACTCTCCTGGTCCAGGAAGGAGTTCGGGGACTCTGAACCCTTGAGAGCAGGCACTGCCTGTTTGCACTTACTGACTCCTCCGTAAGCAAAGCTCCCATTCTCGTCCCTGGAAGACAGTGGGCAATGAGGAAGGTGCTGACCCAGTCCCTCCCACGCTGAAGAGTCAGTCACAGGAGACGTGCATAAAATAGAAACCACCTTTTCCACTGGAGGGAAAAGGATTATTTATTCAGTCCTAGTTGTTCCTCAAATACACAGAGATCCTATTAAGTACGAATAAATGCCGTGACCCTACTACACAAGGGGAAATACGTGTTTTTCAAATGTGTTCGAATGATACAAATATGCCTTTGAGAAGATGGCTCCGGTTTCCCCACGTCTCTGTCCTGCCAGGGAACCGCCTAGGTACTGCCAGAATCTCAAGTCAAGGTGTGACCCGCTGAACCATTTTTCTCATGCACAGAGTAGTGTCTTTGCCAAGATCCAGGGGGAAAAAAAGACAGTTGATGTGTAATGGAGCTGTCACATTTGAACATTATGTCAAAACATACAAAGGGCCTTTGTAGTCCTCAAAGGAGAGTGCCTATTTTCTGAACTAAGTACAGAGACTGGCAAAAGTTGGACCTTCGATGGCAACTTAACTCCTCCTAACTGTCAGCTTACAATACAAGTTAAAATTAATTTTAGTTGAGTCCCAGTGACCAGCTGGTTACGTTTTCCACATTTAGTAAATTCCACCAGATGATCTACTGTAAAAACTACCAGACAAAATACAGTATCAACTGAGTCCAAACCAACCTGAAGTCTGGCTTAGCCTATGCGGTGGTTGTTCCCAGGGAATGGCTGCCTACGCACCCCTTCCCCCACGAATCCATCTCTTTCCACATCTTTCAACCTGGCATATAACTTCCCCATTCACAAAACTTTCATGACTCACCATTAGTTTTCCGTAACCATTTGCATTTTTCACTCCTCAGAAACTATCCTTCATTAATGGTGCGTGGGTGCACAAGCATGCACTTGCGCCCCATCCAAGTAGATTCAAGAGCCAGTTCCTCTTCTCACTCACTACATACATTTCTCTCTTTCTCGCCACTGCCCCGAGACCCAGACAAGTCATTCAGGTTGGGGGGTGGGAGTTGGGGACTGTCCTCCCTACAGTTTCTGATAGAATGACCCACACACTGATGATCAGTCACACTCTCATGTTTTGTACATGCAAAGGCAACAGCCTGTCGCTTTAAACACTGAAGATCCCATGGCCACATGACTCTCATCTGTGACTACAAGGAAGGGTCCTGACTACCAACCAGAATGCCCCTGACCACCTAAGGTGACTGCTCTACATGCCGGAAGGAGTTCTAGGCAAACCAAGACTCAAAGAAGAGGAAAATTACGTTAATGCTTCTTTGTGCCAGGAATAAATCCAACAGAAGCAAGTAGTTCAGCGTATAACAAAACAAACAAATGGAAAACTCCAATATAAAGGAAAACACCACTGTAAGCTCAGCCTGAACTTTGTCTTATGAAACATTATAGCATAATTACATATTTCTCAAGTTATTCTTGAACAGCTGACTAAGACATTGGCAGTTCTCTGGGGGCAAGAACTGTATCTGCTCCATGCAAAATGGTAACCCCGGCCTAACACCAAGTCAGTGCATACTGAATGAATGAGCCGGATTCTCTGGCTTTACCAACATATGTAAATATGTAGGTTAACATGAATGAGCCTGTATTCCACACCTGAATCATCTCCTATATAACACGTAGTGTGACCATCCTCAACTTGCACATACAGATGCACAGTCGTAAATGACAGTTACCACCCACATTACGTTCCCCAGCACTTACTTATCTTACAACGGGAAGTCTGTGCCTTCGACCACCTTCATTACCCCCCCACCCCCCACCCGCAGGATCCCACTCCTTAACAATGATTCTAGGACTCAACCCCACCACACTGGGATTCAGCAACTCTTCCTCTCCAGAGCCCTGGGATCTCACACCACCGCTTCGAATCCCCACGAACAGGAGACATGCATGCCACAAAAAAGAACAGTGACATACATACCGGGGGGAGTAGGGCACGGCTGGCGGGGGAGGAATGTAAAGATCCAGGATGGCTGGCTTTTCCTTCTTCAGCGAGGTATCCATGGTGCTTTCGGGGGACTGGGTCGTGGTGGGCGGAGGTGAAGTCTAAAACAGGAGCAGGTGCACAAGGGCGGAGGTTAGCTCGGAGGTCATCCTTGGGGTACGTCTCCCCCTCCCCTAATCCATATACTGTACTAAAAGTTCCATGAATGGGGTCTCTCTCTCTGTCTCTCTCAAAATACCTGACAGCTGATCTTAAAACTGGGGTGGTTATGAAGTGCTAAAGGGCAGGTAGCATGTACAATGTGGAGACACTGGGCAAAGGGATGATCCATGTCCCAGATGGGACAAAGTGGGGCCGTGAGGGATTTCATCACTCTGCTCGGATGGGCGAGCAACTTAAACATGATAAATTGTTTATTTCTGGAGTTTTCCATTTAATGTTTTTGGGTAATGGTTAACCACAGTTAACTGGAACCACAGGTAACCAAAGCCACGAGAAGGAAACCGTGAGCAAGGGGGAACTGGCTGTGTAAATCACTGAACTTCTCTGTGTCTCGTCTACAACACAGAAGCAAACGGGGACGAGAACAGGACCAACCCAGGGGAGCTATGAGAACTACGTGAGACAACATACGCAACGCTCTTAGCACTCTGCTTGTCACATAGGACGTGTGACATACACTGTTTAATCACATATATACACACGCATATAAGTTAATTTTAAAAATATAAAATCCACACAGCTTAATTTTAATTATGCTACTGATGTCAAAAGATCTATTTTTGAAGATCTCGTGTGAGGCCTTCAATTTCATCTCTTCTACAGACTAACAACAACAGCAGTTGCTTCCTGGCCGGTAAAGGAACAGCAAGGAACTCTGAGTCAGGGCACGAAGACTCCGTGGAAGCCCATGGAGGGGCCGCTCGAGAACTGCACTGGGCCCTGGACAGACAGCAAAAGGCACCCCGAACCCTACCTAGCCCGGATGGCGATGGAAGGTCCCCAAGTGCCCCCATAATGAGATGGTGAGCTAGGTCCAAAGGACGGGAAGGCCTGGAATAGCCAATGCTCACAAAGTGACAGCCTATTCTCAGGGGAGGCTCAGAAAAACAAGGGCTCAGTCTTTTGTCTCCTGTAGTGTAAGCACCACCTCCTGGATGTTGGCCACAAACAGGTCAACAGTCAACTCTACTCAATGTGTAATTGATTAACATCTCAACCTGTTTATCTTGGACGATGTCTGAACACACAGGGCCAGGATCCAGGTCCTCCACGAGCAAAAGAAAAGCACACTGGAGCATTTCCGCCGACCAAGCACTCTGAAAATGCCAACACTGATGATTCCTTCCAAATCAGCACCCCTCACCGACCAGGACTGCGACCCGAAACACAACGATGACAGTGAAGGGACAACACTCACGATGTGGACAGGAATGACAGAAACTCCCTCGCAGGAAAGGTGGGCACCCTGGCACAGAGGCCCCTGAAGAAAGACACTCACACAGTGACACGGGGGAGGGGCTGGGAGCGCCGGTGCAGATTCTGTAGATGTCCTGACATATTCAGAGAACGCACAGCACCTAAGCTATAAAAATGCATCTGCGTTTTGAGGGCAGTTCTCTCCCTGGGTCAAAAGCAAAACTGAATGTCTCATCCCTCACCATCACCTCTCTGCCCCAACTCCTCACTTAGCGGACCTTGGCACGAAAGTAGACAAAATCAGAGGAAACGGAAGTGCGCCCTTCCTACGCGCATGTCCAGAGGTTAAGGGTCTAACTCTAGCCTACACTTACAAGTGATTTTCACTTGGCTTCTGGACACATCCGCTTGAATGTTCCCCTAGCACTTCAAACTCTGTGATGCTTGAATGAGCTATCATCTCTGCTTTCCAGATGGCTCTTTGCTCACATGCTAATTTCTGTCACTGATACCGCCACCCGGGTTCACTGTCACTGTCACATTTCACACCTGCCATGCTGGCTTTCCTCATCACTCAGCCCAAAGTGGAAAGTCCACGTTATTAGTGTGGAGTTTTCTAACAGTCCACACTAATAATGAGTGAGGAGGGAGGTTTAGAAAGATAAGTACTTTGTCTTAAGTCCCACAGCTAATAAGTGGCAGAGCTGGGATTTGAACTCGAGGGGTTGAGTTGCATGTGTAGCCCCTCTCTAACCACTATGCTATGCTGCTTTGAGAGTCTGTTTCTGAAGAGCCTGGTACATTAGTCTTTCAGTGGAATCCCCCTCACCAGCCTTTCCCAGAACCACAGCACCGACCACCCAGACATACAACTGCTCCCACCTGGTGTTTCCTGTTAGATTATGGCCCGGGCTGAACTATGTCCCCCTCAAAATCCCTGCATTGAACGCCTAACCCCCAGTCCCACAGAATGTACCTGTATTTGCAGACAGGGCCTTAGAGACATAATGAAGTTCAATGAGCTCATTAGCTTAGGGCCTAATCCAGTATGACTGGTGTCCCTGTAAGGAGAGACTCACACACTCGTGGCAGAAACACTGTGCGAGGACACGGGGAGAAGGTGGCTGTCTGCAAGCCAAGGAAAGAGGCCTCAGAAGAAACCAACCCTGACAACACCTTGAGCTCAGACTTCTCATCTTCTGAGTTGTGAGAAGAGGAACTTTGTTTCAGCCACCCACTCTGGGGTGTTCTGTGAGGGCACCCCTAGAAACCTAATGCGTATATTAATGTAAAAAACAACGTTGACCTCAGGGATGAAGTCCATGCTCTGAACCCTAGCAGTCTACACTACCTCAGCTCACTAGTCCAGCCGCCTCTCCTGCCCTCTGCTGGGGGTGACGGGGGTGGGAAACGGAGGGAATACCCCATCCACACATTCCTGCAGTGGGGCCATGGCGCCTGTATACCCACAGCCTCTCTGCCAGCCAGCGAACCCAGCTCATGAGTTGATTGCTAAAAGCTCACAGCTCTCGCCTTCTCTGGAGAACGACTCCCAGTGGACAGCCCCTCCCCTTGAGCACAGCTATGGGAGCCTGTTGTTCCGTGGTTACACCTGTGCAGCAGGCCAAGGCCGGACTTTCCCTGACACACCATCTTGCTGGCTTCCTGGCTCCTTACTGTCTCCCTTCCTCCCTTACAAGTTTTACCTGAAGCCACGTCCTCAAAAATCAGTTTCACAAGAATCTCTGTCACAGGTTCTGCTTCTAGGAAACCTTGCCTAGACACCACCCTTCCCGGCTGGTGTTTGTAGATGTGTGTCTACAGAACAGCATTCATCTCTGTGACATGGTGTCCCATTGGCCAAATCCCACCTGGCATTCCAGGCTCCAAAGTGTTCCCACCTCCACGGGCAGGGTGCCTTCACCTACCTGGCCCACCCCCACCTCCCCTTCTTCAGAACCTAACATTTGTTCTGTGCACCAAGTAGCTGGCAGGCACTCCATCAACTACTAATGATAAAGTAAGACTTCTGCAATATTAAGTAATACATTCTGAGAATCCCCCCCGCCCAAATTTAAAGATGTTACCCCTTGTACTAAGCAATGCACACAGAACCAGCTGGAGTGTGATTAATACAAACAGCTATTATTTAAGAAGGGATTTTAATTCCATGCCCCTCCTTGCTCCACCCTCCACACCCTGTTATTTAATCCATCTCCCGGTGTTCTGTGCCTCGTGAAGTATCCAAATGGATGGCTTGGGATTACAACTGTTCCTTCCATTTGAAGATGTGTAAAAAACCACAGTAACATGTAAATTGCAATCCCAACCTTATAAAAGGACATTCAAATGTCATTGCTTTTCACGCATGGTTTAGGAAATAAATGCTAAGGACCGGTGGTATAATGAGGGGGTTGGTGGGCAGACACGGTCCTCCAAGGTGTAGGAGACAAAGGAGTGTACTATTTGTAGAGCATTTAAATAATAAAACTCACTAAAAGTCAGTCTGTTTTTGATTATCAGACAAGACAGGCAATTCTAAACCATGTCTGAACAATGGAGTGATACTTCTAGCCACCATGCAGGTTATTCCCATGGTCCCTACCCCTGACTCAACCCCACATGGACCTTTAGAGTTCAAACTGGATACATATTGTTGCCAATTTGAAATGAGAGAGGAGCACTGAGAATGAACTTCCTGCAGCCATGGCAGCCCCCAGCCCCATGTGGCTACTAAACTTCTGAAATGTAGCTGGTGAGGCTGAGGAACTGAACTCTTGATCTTATTTAAATAGACCACATGGCTAGTGGTCACCATATTGCTCAGTGCAGCTCCAGAGCGTCTATTTTCATATAAGTGGGATTATAGGAGAATTCTGCATATACGGACTCCCAAAACTGGTCTCCTTCCGACTTAATCTTGCTTTTTTTTGAGCACTGGTCATGCCCTGATACCAGACAGAGACTTACAACAGTCTGTGGAAATAGACCCAGGTACCTGCACGAGAGGCGGCTTCCACCGCAGGTTTTTCAGAGGCGCGGGAGTGAAGTTGAATGACCCCGTGGGGCGCTTCTTCAGCAGGAGCACAACGCCCGTCGGATTCTCTCTCAGTTTTCTCACCAGATTCTTCAGCTGCCATCCCACCTTCAAAGAAAGGAAATGAAGGGAGGGGACCCACTCATGAATAAGGAAAGAAATCAAACCTATGACTGGGTCTCGAGGACATCAGCTGTGAGCCAAGTGATAGATACAAGTATGTTCATCTTAGCACCCCTTAAAATTATGGAAAATCGGACATAAACTTCAAATTTTAAAAATTCAAGCAAAATAGCTTTGGATTTAGGGGCAACTCCTAGAGGGGAACATTGAGGCTTAAGTCTCAATGAGACACTCACCACGGTCTGCCGGTTGACCTGGATGACTTCATCGCCAGCATGAATCTTCTGGGACCTGTCTGCAGGAGACTGTGAGAAACGAGCAGAGAGACCGGCCTCATTTTTTAAGCTTTGCATTTCTTTCTGCTTGTGTTTCTTCATCCCTCTTTCTTCTACAGACAACGAGCAATGGAAATGTATTTTTCTCAAGAAAGATTACACAGTGTGTGTGAGCTCCCTGAGACTGCACTGTCTGCAGAACCTGACACACTAAAAGCTGTGGCATCTGTTTTATCAGCGGCCCGTTATAACAGATAATCTGTCAGTTACAACAGCTGGCTTCATGTCACCTGTCAGGGAGAGTGCGACACACTGTGGACATGATGAGCTGATAAAAGCCATCGGCTCACCTAAAAAGTACCTTACTCTTATCAAAACGAATCCTGTAAAAGCTGACCCACTGTTTAGCTGTAACTCTGTCATCCCACTTCCTTTTAAATAGTTATTAAAGCTAACTCTTACTTTCACTCAACTTTGTTTTACATGTTATCACAATGGTATTAAAGTAGAAAGATGGTAAAAAGAAAAATGTTTTTTTAAAGATGATAAATTTAAATTTTTACTCATTTGCAGGTTTAATTCAAAATAAACATGTTTCCAGTATCAAAACAAACTTCCAGACTTTGCTTTCCAAAAGAATACTTTACAACCAATTTGCAAATATATTCTCACATGTGTGTGTATATATAGACATACTGATGTAGTCTACTTATCAAATATTTTGGCCATAGTATTCTTGTCTCTTTAATCAAACTAGAATTGTTTATGATTAAGCTATCTTATATGAACAAGGGAGAAGGAAAAGATAAACCTTTGATTTCAAATGATAATCAAATGTTGTCTAGGCCAGAATATTTTATTTGGTAACTGATGTAACTGCCTGAATCTCAAACAATTTACAACTATCCTTAAAAAAATAAATAGCGCCTTTGAACAGGGTTTGGGGGAAGCAACTAAACTGAAGACACACTTGCTGCCTTTTCTCACTCAGCTGTTGTGATAGACTCAACAAGGCATGAGCAAAAGGCAGCATCACACTGTGGGAACACTTCCCTTTCATTTATCTAGGTCCAACACAAAGCACAGGTGTGGCTGTTATTTTTTAAGAATAACCTGCTGCCATAACAACCAGCAGTGCCTCACCTGAGAGACCAGCGTCACAGGGACCAGGGGGAAGATGGCCTAACTGGAATCTCTCTCGAGGCACTTAAAAATAAATGAACGCATCAATGCTCCTTTTTTGTCCCTGTGTGTCAGATGCTTAATCCAGGGTAAGAGACCAACTTTCCCAGCTCATCTTCCTGGGCTGAGGACTTGTTTAAGGTAAGTTTTGCCTTATTAAAGACGGCCTCGAGGTCAGGAAGCCCCTGTTTACAGATGTGCAACCTTAAAATACAAGCGCCAATGTCCTCAATTGACTTCCATTCCTAAGGATCCTCACACATTCATTTCTCAAATGTCCTACCGAGTGATTAAGAGTTGTGCTTGGCAGAACACTGGTAAAGAGAGAGCCTGATACTGCAGTTCTGCCTAGGCCAACAGCTCTTGCCTATCTGCACCATGAGCAGGGCTGTTGAAAAACGATGCTTGTTCTGGTTTGCAGCAGAAGGGTGATGACCTGAAGAAGAATGTATCCATTCTTCAGAAGTGAATCTAATTCCCACCTCATCTCATGGGGTCAGGGGAGGTGGAACAGGAGCATGGAGGGGTTCCTGTCCAGACTCCTGTCAAGATGTTGAACATCAAACAAACAAAAAAAAGCTAGATGAAGAATCAATAGATACAGTTCGATCATACCTTAGAATGATCATGGCTTCCCAGATAACCTCAACAACAGAACAAAAAAAGTCCTAGAGGACTGAAATGGCCCCTGGCATTGCTTCAGCTTAGAGTCCAAGACAGAGGAATATGGAGACCATTGGCTTGGCAATGCAATGGGTAATTTCCATCCACTACCACCCACCCCACTGGGTTGCCATTAAGACGTTCTGACTCTGAAGTCACAGCAATGTTAAGCTGGAAATCTGCCTATAGCTGGTGTTTTCAACCAGCATGAAGTATAAGATATCCAAATTAAGCCCATGAAACGTGGATTCTGACCTAACTTCCCACCCTCATCTACAGGACTTAGCAAGTGCTCAGCATATTCCGGGTGCTCAGTGAACACAGCTGAATGTCTGAAAGAGTGGGTGACATTCTCAAATGGATCACCAGAGTGACACAAGTGTCCATTTCTTAATCTTTAACTGGATGGAAACTACCTCTCCTTGCGATGACTTACATACAGTCCTTCGCTAGGGTCAACTACATCCAGGCAAACCCTGAATCGCTCACCTACCCTTATGACTAGGTAGGAATTTTAGGAAAACATATCATTATGTTTGACATGTCATTTGACTGAACAGCCGCTCATTTAGTCTCTCACTCAACTCTCATCCTTAAAACAAAAGGAAGGGGCTCCCTTTGAAGATGAAAAATCTGTGTGCCCTCCGGTAGTGACATTACAGTGCTCTACACATTTCTCCACTTATCCAAGACTGAAATTGCTTCAAGAAGACCAGAGAGAATTTGGAGCCACACAGGTCTGGTTGCTAATGAGGCCACCTAATTGCTGGGTGCAAAACCAACTCTAAAAGCTTAACTAACAGTCACCACCCTTCTGAATCCATCACAACTCTGAAACAATGCCCTGGTGGTCCACGAGTGCATTCTTGTCGTGGTTTGGCTGAAATATACGAAGTCTCGGATGAGGATAAGGGCTGAACTGTGTGATACATTATTCACTGTTTTCTTTTTCACCATCCTCAGTCTAAAAGAAGAACTTCCTGTGCTGTTATTGCCTATTAGGTGAGGTGGTATGAACACTCCTAGTGGTTCCCTGTCTTCTCCACGTAGCTCAACGAAGAATGCTTAAAGACATTTACTCATTCATCTGCCAGAACCACACAATGTATTTATAATTCATTGACTGCCTTAAGCAATGCCATTATTTTCTTACCACAAAAACCAAGTCTGTGTCACAAACCCTCATCAGAGGTCATGCCATTTTATCAAAAGACCTAAATTCAACACACATTTCTGCCAAACAGATTAGAAAAGTAAGTACCCAATTTCTTCTATTTTAAGAAATCATTTCCTCTTGTCTTAGCTGATTAAACAGTAAATTAATTCCACAGACACATGCTTTTTTCACACAGACCCTGGAAGCTAGTCAAACGCTTTAAGCTTCATATCAATGTCATTTAAAGCTTGCCATACTGTAGGTTGCAGAAAGAGAGCATTCACTGGGCTCTACTTTTCACAGGTTCAAAATGTCTCGGGGTCTAAAGAAATGCCATTCGTGTAGCAGAATTTCCAAACGAAGGATAATAGTGTATAAAGTCCCTCGCAGCGGAAACAGCCTTGCTTTTTCTATTCAAAAGCTTAGGGGACAAAAACCCTAAATTTCCACATCATGCCAAATGTTATGAAATACAACTCTATAAAAAGAGTCATACAAAAATCCCAAAATAGTTGCTTTGGTGACCCATAAATTCCATTGAACAACAACAACAACAACAAAAAAAAAACACCATATTTTACACATGTGCTGACCAATTCCAGTCCTTGCAAGAGTGACTTTCAACAGATCATTGTTTTTGTATTTATGCATTGATACTTCCAGGGTACAAAAGGAGTAATTAACACAAGGGTGGGGGTAAAAACTGGGCAAGGTGCACAAGCAAAAGCAATAAAGGGCGATTTAAATAATAAATTGACAACAGCTGGTGACACACAGCATGCTCGCAACAGGATAAACAAAACGGGCGCCCGTGCTCCCACTACAGACAATAAAACAGCATGCACACATTTAAAGGAAAAGTATGGGGACCCCGTGTCCAATTTGTTTAAACATCGATCGCTTTTACATTTCAGGGACAGGCACTTACGTTCTCTGTGGTCCCAGTAATCACGTGCAATCCGTCATAGGTTGATTTGATGTACATGCCCTAGAGGGAGTCACAGATAATGTTAACTCATTACTCCAGTGTTTACAAATACAGCCGCAAGTGTGACTTGAACTTATAAAACATTAAAGGCAGTCCCTGCAGAACAATGCTCATTTTGAAGCCTCCAGAAACATTGTGAAACAAGATCCTCGGAGTGGGGAAGGGGAACTGAACACGCCGAAATACTAGTGGGAGAAATCAGAAACGAGATCTCTTTGATCCTCATGTGTGTACCAGGCGCACCGAATTTCGCCGCAACTCTGGGGACTTGGAGAGAATCTTCCCAGCCCTGCAGGATGAATGAGGCCTTTCAAACAAAGGCTGTTCTGTCCTGACCATCTCTTTGTTCAGTGACACAATACACTTTGTTAAATTTGGTATCAGCCGTCATTGTAGGTTGACTTACTCAAGCCACAGACAACCCAGAGCAGGATGTATGAACGATTTTATTAAATAACACAACATAGGAAGTAAACTAGAGGAAAGCCCCCTTCCACTTTAAGGGAAGCATCAGACAAATACACTTTTCCCTGTGAGTTAGCCATGTCATCGAAAACACATTTCTGCAGTTTGGGCAGAGAGTCATTGCTCACCCTTGTATCAATATCACTATGACGTAGCTTCTCCCCAGGAAATCACTTTGACCCTGAACTTGCCCTGCTCAGCCGCTTACACCACTCTATAAAGAGAATCTCCTCAAAGATGACACCTTGAGGCTTCACCCCATCCCTCTCCTTTCCAGTTACGTATTTTCATTCTCAGAGTGATCCGCATCTCCCTGCCCATGGCACGCCCCTGCCCAGAGCACGTGCTTGTGTAACTTCACCATCTGAAATGGAAACTCCACTTCTGTCCGCTCGGGCCCTTCCACTGCTTCAGTGCGTAACTATAAACTCAGCTCCAGGAAGCCTTCCCTGTCCAGTCTTACAATCCATCACTTACTTTGAAGCCGAGCAGTCTCTATATACATATTTCCACTTGCTAAGAATGAGGGCTTGTTAACATTTGGTTTTCTGAGAGTAGAGGCTGCCTTGATATCTCCCAATAGCTCCTAGGCACTCTTCCTTCCTCTTTCCCCTCCTTCTCCTCATCATCAGTGGCAGCTGTAGTAGCTGTAGCCGCCAATTACTGCACATGGACTGCATGTTCAGCACCTGATGCTCAGCATCCTCCATCTAACTTAATACTTTCAATGCCCTGCAGAGGCCGTTATTATTATTCACTTTTGACAGATAAGGAAACCCACACATCAAGAGGTTAAGTCACCTGAGGGCTGGGATTAAGCTTGACTCAAAGCTTCTAAATCCATCCATAGGCCTCAGTTTCCAACACTTAAATTTCGGCAAATTAATCTCATCAGGTGTCTGGGTGCTGATCTAGCTAATGAGGCAATCACCCTGTACGTATTCTCAGGGTCTGTTATTATGGAGCCACAGTACATATTCCAATGAGACACTTCTCAGTGGTTTTTTAAGAATTGTTCCTTTCACTCTGGCTGGTGTAGCTCAGTGGATTGAGCACAGGCTGCAAACCAGGCATCGCAGGTTCGATTCCCAGTCAGGGCACAAGCCTGGGTTGCAGGCCATGTCTCTCAGCAACCTCACATTGATGTCTCTCTCTCTCTCCCTCTCTTCCCTCTCTAAAAATAAATAAATAAAAATCTAAAAAAAAGAAATTAAAAAAGAATTGTTCCTTTCAAGCAGCCTCCTCTCGCACCCGCCCTAAGTGGTGGCAGAGACTCTCAGAGCGCGTGTTGTTTTGTACCCAAAGACCATCTTTCCTTTCCGTAAATGTTTTCTTTTTCCCTACATTGCTAAGTCCTAAAAATAGAACTGTTAAAATCATTCCTCCAAGATATGAGTGAACAGTTTTAAAAGTGTATTTATTTTTACACTTTGAAGACATAAAACATATCAACAGTTCAAGCCCTGACCGGCACGTCTCAGTGGGTTGGGTGTCATCCCACAAAGCAAAAGGTCGCTAGTGAACTCCCATGCCTGGGTTGCAGGCCAGGTCCCCAGCTGGGGGTGTGAGAGAGGCAACCACACATTGATGTTTCTCTCCCTGGCTTTCTCCATTCTTCCCCATAAATAAATAGATAGATAAAATCTTAGGAAAAAACATATTGACAGTTCAAGATGGCAAACTCCTAACTACATGATAGAAGACAGTCTAATTCCACTTGGAATTATAGTGAAAGCAATATGGAATTGTGAAAAAAGGTTAATAAATGGCAATGTGTTACTATTTGAAAACAGAATAAGCGTTGTTGGCATTCTCACCAGGCCTTCCCCGGGCTTCACGTCAGGCAGGCGCACTTCCTCCAGGCACGCGCACTGGCTCATGACGGGGTCTGTGGCAGACCGAATCGTTTTGTCACAGATGCCATTTAGAACCTTGACCTGGAGTTGGAGAGGCAGAAAGTTAGGAGGTGCTCAATCATTACCCAACTTTATCTCAAGCTGAATTTTATTTTATTTATTTAAAAAAAAATTTTAATTGTATTTTTCCATTACCATTTATCCCCCTTATAACCACCCACCTGGCCCCCACCATCACCGCCATGTTGTCCATGTCCATGAATCCTTTTTCCCTTTTGCTCCATCCCTCCCTGCCTCCCCTCCACCATAGCTGTCAGCCTGCTCTCTAGCTGGGAGTCTGTCTCTATTTTGCTTGTAAGTTCAGGTTGTTCATTAGAAAGAAATGCACTTCACCTATAACCTTTAGCTATGGTCAGCAATCATTTTGATACTACTGCTCGGTGAAATTGGACTCTGTATTTGCTATCTGTAGGAATGATGCCATTTTTTCAGCTTTGTTTGAAAAGTGCAGCTTTTATATTATCTCATACACAGCCACTGAAGGGCACAGGCTGGGCAGGAACCCCCTTTTGGCAGCCAAGGAGAATCGATTCCCAGCCATCTGTATTTTTTTAGTGATCATTCATATTCTCCGCACACCAAATATAGACAAAATTATTGACAGGTTAAAAAGCAGAACTGAAAGTGCAGAGTTCCTATGTACTTTCTCTCCCACCCAGCTTCCAACAGTGATACAATAACATAGTTAATAACAACAAGATATTATTAACATCTTGCATTAGCGTGTTACATTTGTTACAGGTGATTAACCAACACTGAGAGATTATTACTAACTAATGCCCACAGTTGACACTAGGGTTCTCTTTTGTACAGTTCTATGGTTTTGACAAAGGCATAATGTCATGTGCCCACCATTACAATATCATACATAATAATATCACTGCCCTAAAAATCGCAGTGCTCCACTTTGTGATCTCTCTCCCCTCCTCCACCATGAACCCCTGGCAATTGCTGATTGTTTAGCCTCCATGATTTTTGCCATTTCCAGAACGTGAAATAGTTATCGTCACACCGCATGCAGCCTTCTCAGATTGGTTTATTTCACTTAGTAATGTGCATGTAAGGCTTCTCCAGACCTTTCCATGGCTGGTGAATGTATTTTTTGTTATTGATAAATAATATCCAGCTATAAAATGTCTGGATGGACCGCAGTTTGTTTATCCATTCACCCACCGAAGGACATCTTGGTTGCTTTCAAATTGGAGCAATCATGAATGAAGCCGCTAAAACATTCTGTGCAAGTTTTTGTAGCTGTAGGTTTTTCATTCATTTGGGTAAACGCCTAGGATTGCAACTGCTAGAGCACAGGGTGAGAGTATGTTCAGGTTTGCGAGGAACTGCCACACTGTCCTCCGTGGGGGCTGCACCACTTTGCGTCCCCAGCGAGGAGTGAGAGCTCCCACTGCTCCACGTTCACGCCAGCATTCGGTGGTGTCGTGTTTTGCACTTTGGTTATTCTACTAAGGGTACAACTCCCTAGTGAAACATGACATTGTACATCTTTTCAGATGCTTATTTACCAGCTGTGTATCTCTTTTGGTGAGGTGTGCATTCAGATCTTTCACCCACTTTTTAATTGTGTTGTTTGTTTTCTCATTGCATTTCAGCGGTTCTTTGTATATTTTGGATACAAGTCCTTTATCTGATATCTGATAAGTCCCAGAGTAGGAAAAAAAATACTTATCTTTTTCTTCTCTTAACATTGCATTTCATAGAGCAGGGTTTTAAATTTTAATGAAGTCTCCTTAGCAATTTTTCTTTCATGGTTCACGCTTTTGGTATTGTACCTAAAAACTCATCACCAAACCTAAGGTCACCTAGAACATCTCCTGGGTTTTTTTCTAGAATTTTTATAGTTTTATGTTTTGAATTCAGGTCCACGATCTGTTTGATGATGATGACGCTCACATTCTTTGAATGCTAAACCTTGACAAAGTAAAATGTTAACAACAAGGTGAGGATCCCTAAGAAACAGTCTCCATGTGGAAATCAGAGTGGTTACATGTGGTTACTTCCCGCAGTCAGATCCATCTAAGCTTTCAACATTAAACAAACAAAAAAAAAAAAATCAGGAAATTCCAAAGGGTAAAATTTTTTCCAAGGGGGAGAATCCAACAAGTGACACTTTTTAAACTCCTCCAATTGGTTTAGCCTCCCTATTTATGGAAAATATATTTATAGCGGTTTCATTGCTGAACTCCTCAACATCAGTAGGAGGAAGGCCTTATCAAAAGAGCACAGGCCGCCTTGTGTCAAAAGGCGGAAGTGATGATGAATAGTTACAAAATGCTGTTCAACAGTCACAGTACATCCCCCTCCATCACAGAGTGTTTGCCAAGAATTTGTTTTAATCGAAATGGTCTTAAGGTAAAACTTGCAGATCAGCAGAACCCCAATTGACAGGCTGGCTATCAACTGAAGTCTAACTGCACACTGATGACATGTTTGTGGAAATAAAAAAAAAAAAGCAAAAGAGAGACCTCGATATATCCAAGTTCAGCACAGGAATTTTCACAGTAGTTGGTCTTGTTGTTAAATAACTATTTTTCTGTCTTTCCCATCTAAATTAATAGACCCATATCCCAAAGGCAATAATCCACAGTATATCCTGAATTAACTGACCACAGTACATTCACTTTAATTAAAGTAATTCTCACTGTTTTGGAAAAAGGAATTTTACAGTAACTTTGAGAACATATACTTACTATGGTTAGAACTTTATCCTCCATTTCTGCTACAAGACAATCCTAAAGAAGGGAAAACGAAAAAGAAAAACTAAATATAAGAACTAAGAACTTTCAAAAACTGTTGGCTTACGCATTCTAGATATTTCTTAGAGCCAGTAGTCCCTGACATGACCCCTACCCTGCAGCCTGAGCCATCCTGGACAGACAGACCTAGGAGAGATGTGGACAGAGAGAAGGGGCCAAGGGGAAGGGAACGGCCATTTGACTCCTCCTAAGGTTCTGCTCAATCCTGACCCAAGGACCTTACCATCCCAGGAACCCATCTGACTGATTATTAACCTGAAAACTTACAACAGTCACTGAGCTGAAATCCACCTACTCTCCAGACTCCTCCAGAGCAGGAAGCCATAAGTCATAGTCCCCAAACCTGATGATGGCTCCCAAATGTGACCCAGGGCTAAGCTACCACTGGGCCAACCAGCCAGGCATCTTTAGCCCTGGGCCTGCCTATAAGAATAGCTTTCAAATAAGGGCTCCACCACAAAAGTTTATTTTAAGCACCACTGAGATTAAATCAGATATTTGTGTCCTTAAAAGATGAAAAAGGTTCAACAAAACATTCATTTAACACAGTGCCAAAAAAGCAGTCTTGAGGTATGCTATTAATGACCTTAAATAAAGGGCTGGAATGCAAAGCATTATTTACTCAGCTTAAGAACAAAAGACTTGAAACTGTATGAACCCAGTGAGCTGATTATAGGAATCACCATTGTCCTGCCCAGAAGCAGCCAGAGTGAAACAGCCAGTGTGTGTGACTCTCAGTTTCTACAACTTGTCTGCAGCAGAGGATTCTAATCAAGGAGGCAGAGAACATGCAGAAGAAAAGGGAGACCAGCTACCTTCTTCAGAGTTTATTTGGTACCATTAAGTATAATCCCAAACTGGGACATTCTATGGAAGTGCTCCTTACGTTATGTACATGAAGGTTATTGATCAACTCTGCTGGAATTGTCCATTTCCCTTCAATCAAAAAGTCATTTTAGGTCATGCGGGAGTGGGGATAGAAAGAGCTACCAGTTTCTACTCTACGTGATTTTATCATTGAGTTTTCCGTGTCTTCTTAAAGTTTTTAAAAATTTTCTCTACTCAGCAAAAATGTGTAAAACAGTAATAGTTTCTCACTGCTCCCCAAATTTACACCAGCTCTCAGGAAAAGAGCAGCCGAGTAAGAAAAGGCTGAGAAAAAGAAATTTAGAAGTGTATTTTTACATGCCTGAGTCTATATAAATTCAAATTATAGGAAAAACCTCTGTAAAACACAAGTAATACAGTTCAAAATGTGCTTTTCCTCCTCCAGTTTGTGCAGGGCGAGCGACTAGCAACTACTGTGATGGGTCCAGCCCCCACTAGCACCGCCTGACGGACAGAATTATTAAATAAATGCCAACTTCAGGAAAAGAGGATACTCATGTGGTCTTATGCTAGAAATGGAACTAATAATTTGCACTTCTGGTTTTTCTGTACAACCCCTAAGTGGCAGGAGCACTGACAGCACCACGACCTAACTGCCCGCAGGCAGAGAGCTGTTCTCCCTGCTCCAGGGCCCGAGGTGTGACCTCACAGTTCCTGATGCTTGCTTCTTTGATGGATCCAAGAAGCTTCCCTCCGTGGTGACAGTGCCACTGGGGAAAAGAAACTCTTCTGCCTCCCCGAATGGCTGGAGTCGGCACGTGAAAGAGCTCACTTCAAACTTCCACCATCCTGCATGTGGGTTCCCACACCCATTCCTACTGGGAGGAAGCAGCTGCAGGCGTGACTTCTTGTTGTTTAGCATGAAGGCCGTGGAATGGAAAAAAGGAGTATTGGACCCAAGTCACGTCCTCAGGAGCCAGACAAGGCAGCTAAGCTTTGTCACATTCCTCGGTCACCTGGACTGGCAGACTCAGGGCAGCCTACCTGCCAGAGACCCCGCCTGGGCAGCCAACTGGTGCCCCTTCCCTCCACGCTCTTCCCTATTCTGCTGACCTGAGGGGCCTCTGGAGATCTGTTCGACCTCTCCATGCCTGTTCCCCTCTCGGTAAACCAGGGAGGACAGGACCTACCTCAGAGAACTCATGTCACGGGTCAAGCATACAGCACATGACTGATTCACAACCAACTCTCAAGAAAGGGCCTCCTGCCTTGCTCCTCGCCTGCCTTCAAGGCTACCTTTGTCTCTGCTCTGTTTTCTTGGGCTTTACATTTCTCATTTCTTTCCACACTGGAAGTCAGCACCTGTCACTGTCATTTCGCTTCCTGTCATTGTGATTCCATAGTTCATGTCATTGCAATTTTGGGAGGATGGACTGATTGACAGTATCGATTGCAATCCCCTCCCACCTCAGTTTCCTTCACCTGAAATCACAGCCTGAAAACTGGACGGAAGATCTGTCTGGACGACTGGGTGTGGGACTGCAGCTGCTGAACACTTAAAAGCAGTGTGTGGTTTTTTTACAAATGTACAATCAAAGAATTTCAGAACCTTCCTTCAGATTGGGAGACTTACACGTTGTCTTTAGGGGAAGGGACAAGAAAGAAGCAGGGGAAAGAGCCACATGTGGAAGAGAGAAAGGACAAAGGGACAAGCAAGTGTCTGTCTTCACAGACAGGGACACAAAGAACAAAGACTCCAGGAGAACAAGTTCCTTGTCACTGGAAATAAAGATGCAACTTTTCTTGCTTCGAGTCCCCAGGTAAAAGGAATGAATGGAAAAAGGGGGTTTCTTCCTAAAAGTCAACAGACCTTCTGCCAAGATGCTCAAAGAAAAACTGTGCCTCGCCCAGTTGTAAGAAAGGCTGGGATGAATACAGTCTTGCAGCTGCCATTCCCCAGACACCGAAACAGACATTCAACTAATTATTTAATACAAATGGTCATTTCTAATGTGCATGTATGTGAACAAATAATCCACTTGCCAAAGCTCCTGTGTTCTCCAACTACTACAGAAAATGCAGGGTCATCAACAGCTAATAATGGCTTTTCAATCTAAGTTTATAAAATAATATTCCTACATATATTTTTATACAGGGTCTAGCAGAAGCAAGGCCTGCTTGAGTGTGGTTGGTAGGGTAATAACATGGGTATAATAATTGATAGTTTTATAGTTTTAATTCAAATATTTCACCTAAAATGCCATATGGTGTGCTTGAGCATGATGGTGATGTTACAGAATTACATGCTTAGATTTTGTAATAAAAGATTTTGTAATAAAAAAGGGGCATTATTTGTACTGGATCCCTATATATTGCCAGGCTTAATTCTTAAAAATTGTTTAAATTTAAATAAACCCAAACATACCAGAATATAATAGAAACATATTTGTTAACTTCCTTTCCTTAAAACATCAAATTTGGCCCTGGCTGGTGTAGCTCAGTGGATTGAGCACAGGCTATGAACCAAAGCATCACAGGTTTGATTCCCAGTCAGGGCACATGCCTGTGTTGCAGGCCACAGCCCCCAGCAACCGCACATTGATGTCTCTCTCTCTCTTTCTCCCTCCCTTCCCTCTCTAAAATAAATAAATAAAATCTTTAAAATATATATATATAAAATTTGGTTCCAGAAGCTTAGTACAAGGCAAGGTTTTTATATTTCCTATGATAGGCTATTTCTTAAGTGGGCAAGGTGCTTTGCATATGTTATATATCATTTAATTTTCCTCATGATATTTAGGTATTTTTGAAAGTTTATATATTATTTCTCTAATTTTAATTTTACATGAATACATACATGTGATAAATATGCTTTTCATAAAAAAATTATTTTTATTTTTTTTTGGTTTGGCTCCCATGTTTCCTCTTCAATTCTTTCCCAACTAAGATAAACTCAATTTTCCTTCCAAACTGCCCACTACACTAATATATTCCCTTGTGTATAGTTTTTTGGATGTTTGTAAATATTCCATATACATATATACATACACTAAAAAAACTTTTTGGTCACCTTTTGTTCTCTTATTATACTTTTCCCCTTTTTTCTTTCTTGATAGTACTTTGTAGAAATTCTACTCAATCATCTGGTAAGGTAAATATTGGCATTTTCATTTTACAGATGAAAGAAATGAGGCTCATACATTTCCAGTGCCTTATCTGAAGTCCCAGGGCTAATTAAGGTAGAGACAGGATTTGAACCTATCTGTCCTTGAATTGTATGCTCAATGAACACCAAAGGGAAAGCAAAATGAAAAAATAAGCCACAAACAAAAACAATACCTCTTGTATTCCTTAAATTTGGGTTAAAGTTCACGTAAGAGACAAATTCTCATCAGCTTACTTGTCAAAAGTGTTCACGCATTTATTTACATGGACATTAGAAATCACCACTGACGACATGCCAGGCGTCATGAGGCCCCAGTAAGCAGGGCAAGTGGAGGAGGAGGCTCCGTGGGTGCCCTCCTGACTTGACCAGGTCCTGACCTCAGCCTCCAAGGGAAGTCTTTTTATCATCATCCACAGCAATCCCCTCTATGGCTATGAGGAAAACACCACCTGAGGCCAGGCAGTAAGCCCATTCCGTCCAGACAAGCGCAGTCACTCTGGCTGGACTGCCCAGGTGTCACCTTCGCAGTAAGGGTTCCTCTAGCCGCATATCTCAAACTGGATTCCACTCTCAACACTTCTGTACCTCCCTCCTCAGAACTCCTCCAACTTCATCTAAGTCGATATATATTTTGCTTACTTATCTTTTCCTTTTCCCTTTTCCCCAGAGACTGTAAGTTCCATGAGGTCAAGGACTTTTCTATCTGTTTATTCACGGATATCCCCACTGCCACAGAAAGTGTTAAATAAATATTTATGGAAGGATTAGTCCAAATATCTACACAAAGCCAACATCAACCTGATTAGGCAAAGCAGATTCATCTTCTGAAAACAAACACTGCCTCGGCCTTTGGCTTCAGCACTTTCTCCTCCTCTCCCTACACTACATACAGCAAGGGCGACCATAATCAGTCATAGGGTCTAGGGCCCTTTAAAAAAACCCAGAGGCACCTGTGAACCCTGCGAAAGAAGATACCTACTAAAAAGGGCTCCAGTGGCTAAATGGGCTGAAATTTTGAAAGATCGAGGCCTAGCGGCCATTTCTACACAGGGTCTCTTTCTCAAACTGCACTTCAGGGAGAAGCCTGCACTGGACTACATGCCTCTGCACTAAACTGCCTGCCTGCTCTGTGTTTCTGCCATCTGAGCCAGCCCCATAAGCTAGGACCTGGAATCCTCTTTCCACCAACAGGACAAAGGCTTCCCCTGTCCAACTGGAGCTGTGCAGCTCTGACCAACCAGAGTGGCTCTGTTCTGTGCTTGCCTTTTGAGCCAATCAAATTGCAAGGATTTGCCTGAGGACAGACCAATCAGGACTCAGGGGCAGGGACTTATGTCTATATAAACCAGCTCCCCTCTGGCTCAGAAGAGGGTATTCGCTCTTTCCCACCTATCTGTGAGGACTGCCTTTCCCTGGCTGAACTGAAACACTGAAGATGTTTCTCTGGAGCAGAGTAGGGCAGACCTACAAGGAGAAGAGCAGAGCTGTCTCGTCAGAGAGCACCCTAGCCCCAGGGCTGCCTGACAGCCCCACTGTACCACAACTGAGCTGTTCTGCCCTGAATAAAGTTTCTTTCCTCCCTGCACCCCAAACTGGGGATTCTTGCTGGCATTGAATTGGTGTCAACAACCATCAGCTGATGTATTCATGAGCAAAACTTGCCCATTTGCTAATTACAATGTTTAACTCTTAATTCTTACACTGTCATTTTACTTGATCACCAGAAAACTCTTTTAAAAATCAAAACAGGAAGCAGAATATAGAGGGAAGGGGGAAACAGAGAAGAAACAGGAAGCTTAAGGTGTCAGAGAAATGGATGTCTTCCACCAGAAATGCCAGCACTCGGTGGCTGTGTGATCAATTTATCACAAGTGGCATCAGGCTGTTTTTGTCAGAATTACTGTCCACATTATAAAGAAGAGCATAAACTCAGAGCCACTTTAGTTGTTCCAAGATCCTTTCTAAGAACATGGCCTCGAAAGCACAGGATAAAGTCCCACGTGCCTTAAGTTGTTCAATGGCTGCTGGAGCCCGAACCTCAGACAACTGCCCGAACAAAGCCAAGCGTCACTCCTCACACTCTGGGAGCAAACGGGAAGCACGGGGCTTTTCAGAACTGCACCTGTTATACGGCACGGGCACGGCCGAGGAAAGCGCGTTCTTTACGTTTTGCCAGATCAGCAGTGGGAACAAATGTGGAATTAGAATTTTAGAAACGGGTGGAACCTGGAAAAAGAACAACCTCTTCCTTACATTTTATAGCCTCAACTCAATTCAAAAATAGTTCTCAGTGTCTGCTAGGTGCCAGGGAAATGATAAGAAGTGACCTTAAGAGCTGATGGTCTAATACTTTTTTTTTTTTTTTTAATTTCAGGCCACAGGAACTCGTCAGTTACTGATTGGCTGAAACAAATCTGCCTGGTCCCAGGTCTGGCCACGGAGCTGTAAGGGACACTGACACACATCATTTCCAAACCAGAACATTTGTCAGTATGAAACCCTCCACGGTTCTTTGTCCCTCTGCCAGGGGATGCCACGAGATGCTGGTTGTTCCACCAGCCTACACCGGGAAGCGAGGAGAACTGGAACAGATCCCCAGGCTGACCCATTTGGATGTAGATAATCAAGAAATTGCTGAGTTTGGAGGTTATTTGTTACTGCATCGCAACCTAGCTCATCCTGACTGGTATGCCCAGCCACAAGAGGTCAAAATGAAAAGAAAATGAAGAACAAAGATTATAGTAAAAATTAGTTATTCCAAAATTTCTATTAAAAAAAATTAAGTTCTACCACATTTCAGAGAAAGTAAAGGACAACTGGCTTAACTATTTTAAGGTAAGAGAAGGTAGCCTTTGAGGTAAAGGCCTCAAATGGTTATTTTTTCAGAACCCATCTATACAGTGTCTCTAAAGGCTTTCCTCTCTCCCCAATTCTAAAGGAGGAAAAGACAAAGAAGGAGAAAGAATGGTACTTCGTGCCTGCATGTAAACCCTTGGAAGACGAGAGAAAAGGGAACAGGGAGGGAAAAAAGGTTAGGAGGTGACAGTGACGTACTGACCTTCTGGACTGTGGTGGTCAGGTCCAAGCAAAGCTGAATGATTTTGTTCTTCGTGACTGAGAAATCAGTGATGCCTGTGAATGGGGCCCTGGAAAGCAACAAAAATCCTCTTTCAAAAAGTGTGAGGATGCAGGAGGGGAACCCACTGGGATGCCACACTATGCTGAATACGCTAACAAGCTCGGATCTCAATGACCTACCTTAAATTATTTGTCATGTAACCCTTTCCTCTCAAGTAATACACAAAACGGGACACTGAACAGAAAATAGAGACGTGCTAGATTCAGAAAACACACACACACACACACATTAAAAATGAGCCAAGAGAAATCCATTCAGAAGTCAACTAACAACCTTCATACAAGCAGATAATCGTTAATGTTTAACCTCAGCAAAACACAACTTTAGCAGTTTCACTCTTCTCTAAGCTGAGGTGAATTTGTTCCTGCTAGTCACTTTCTAGGAACTTCCAAAGGGGACCTGAAAAACTGCCACTGATCCAGAACTGAGAGCTCCCATGGAAGGGACAATGGTTCATTCTCCTAAGACCAAGTACAGGCTCCTGTGCATCTCGGGCCCTCCTTTCACAGGACACTACAGCACACCCGTCACTCACCGGTCCAGCCACGACAGCAAGGCCTTGGCAGCGCCTATGAGCTCCACCACAGAAGTCAGGAACTCATTGGGGGGCTTGTGGGATGTGTTCCCATCATACCCGGCACTTTTCCGCCGGCTACTTATGTAATTCTGTAAGTTGTGGGAAGATGCTCGCAATTTCAGAACCAAATTCTTCATATTGTCGGTTTCAAGGCCATAATTCTGAGGAAAATAAAATCAAACAAGAAAAATTCAAAACAATTAACAAAGTCCAAACTTGCATAGTAACTCAAAAGCCCATTGGGTAACTTGAATAACTCCTATGATGAACACAAACTCTGTTATTTACCCGCAGTGCTGAATTCACCCACGAGGGCCCTCCCACGGCTTACACTTGCCTCAGGGACTTTGGTCTTGCTCGTTCCTCTTCCCAAAATGCTCCTCTGTCAAATCCTGGCAGGGACAGCTCCTTATCACTTCAGTCGAAATTAGCCCAAATGCCCCCTTCTCTTCTTTGAAGCTTCCCAGACCATCTACAGCAGAGTTTCTCAACCTGGGCCCTCCCGACATGGGCAGTGCGATGATTCTTTGTTTGGGTTGTGGAGGGAAGATTCCTGTACAGCGCACAATGCTTAGCTGGCCTGTAGTCATGAGACATCAGTAGCACCCCCTCCCCAGCTCTGACAACCTAAAAGGTCTCCAGACACTGCCAGATACCTCCTTGTGGTCACTCTGTGGTACCTCTTTCACCGATCTGCCATCTCTCTGGACCACTGTGTTTGCCACTGTCGTCCTCCCTGGGACGCAGGATCTGTGGCAGGGCGCTGTGTGCATTGCTCCCTACTGTATCTCCAGCCCAGCAGACAACGAAATGGTGACTGAATACATGAATTTCCATCAGATGAGACCCTCACACCGAAACAGAGCACTACTAACTAGACGTCAGTTCGCCTGAAATGTAATTTCCGTCTCAGGAGCTTCTAACCTATGTTCCTTCTGGACCACATCCAACTTATTTGGGTGCTTTAAAAAAATGAATTTCACCTGACAATATGGCCTAGACTCTCTTTCAGATAAAGAACAAATCCCAGAAAACAACACATAAATCTGAGATGACTTTGGCGGCAAGTGAGAGATGAGTTTCCGTATTATCATCTGTTTAATCATGTTAACAAAAAGGGAAGATCGTTCTGGGGTATATTACACTGAGTCAGTAGGATCCCAAGGCAAGAATGAGGAATCATTTAAAAACTGTGAATAAAAACTGGAACTAACACAATGGCCAACATGACCGAACACTTCCTGTGCCCCTGGGACTGGTCTGAGTGCTGGAGAAGAGCTCTCCCAGGCAAACAGCCTGTGCAGGTGGGAATGACATTATCTCATTTTCAGGTGAAAAAACTGAGGGACGGAGACATTATGTCAATTCTCCAGTTACACAGCTCATGAGAGGCAGGAGTGGGATTCTAATTCAGCAGTCTGCACGGAGGGCACAAGCTTTGGATGATACTGTGTGCCCCCCCCCTCCACACTCCCCACCCAAGAAGAACCATCCACACCTCCCTCTTCTGAGAGGCCAGTAGCCCTCTTTTGATCTGAGCAATGCTTCTGTCTCCTGTACCTAAACTGTTCCTTAGTCCCTCCTCTCTTGTAGCCCAATCTCTAATGCCCCAGGGTGGGTGAGCCACATCCCAAAATCAAGATATACAAAGCAAAATCATACTGGGGAGTCCTTTCTTTCTTTCTTTCTTTCTTTCTGGTGAGAAGAAGAGTGGTAATAACAACATCAAGACTTTACCATAATAAAAACTTTAAGTAGATTTTATTAGATGTTTAAATTTATGTTAAATTTAGACAGAATATTTTTAAAGAGTTAAGTACAAATATATGCATAAAGAAAAAAAAAACACTTCCGGATCCATTAACTGAAAACTCTTTTGCAAACCTTGAAAATAAACTGTAAATTTCATAATAAAAATGAGTGCTCTGTATTAACAGAAATGTCTACCTACACTTAACATTCATTCTTTTTTTTTCTCACTGCCCTTTTCTAGAGAGTAAGATATAATGTTGTCCTTCAATAGAGAGGACAAAAATAAGAGGACGGATTCTCATCATGGCTTCTTCAATGCAGAGAACTGGACTCACGAGTGAATGGATAAGGAGCCACAGGATACTACAGCTTGTCCTAAAGGACTGGTGACTGTGATTGAAGGGAACTGTCCCCTTCTTCAGTCCTTTACTCAGCCTGCCAACTTGTAGCAAGAGTTCTGAACTAAAAGCAGGGAAGTCTGCTTTCTGTATGACAATGTCACCACAAACTACTTGGAACTTTCAATACTACACACATTTACTTCCTAAACTCAAAGGGATTAAATGCATGTCAGTGTTGCAGGAAGCTTTAAACCTCAAATTCCTACAGCCCTACCACTTCGGATACTAAAATAAAGGGGAAGCATAATTTCCTATTAACTGGTTCTTTTCATTTTGACTCCACTTTCTCTGATTCTTTTTATTTCCCCCCAAAAACAAATCACAGGACTGGAGGGATGGAGAGATATAGCTATACTAAAAAATAATTTTTAAAAGAAAGGAAGAACGAGCAAAGAAGGAAAATTTCTTCTCCTACCACCCCATTCCATGAATCCAAGAGAACAAGAAACTGATTATATTAGCTCAAAAGAACCTCTACTGTAGAAACATAATCAGGAAAGGACTATTGACTTAAGTGCCCCATAGCGAAGACAGAAAATAAATAATTTGTCAGACCAAATCTGATTATTTTCCATATCTTTTCCCTTAAACCTGTCTCCTTCAGAAATTGCTTAGAGATAAACTATCAAGAAAATACAAACTAGGTAAGAAATGAAATAAGCCTCCAAATATCTACATATATACCAAAAACTTTCCACAGAGATGTCACTTCATTAGAAGTCAGCCATCCGAGGTCATGTCCTGGTCTGGCAAAAAAATGACACGAGAGACAGGAGAAAAGAAAACAGGCAGATTCTCACTTTCCTGGTAACTGCAGTTACACACGTACTAGCAGAGAGAAATCTCACGCAACTTCTCTTCTGCCTTCTGTCCCGGTCCCGCGGGCTGTGCTCGTGATCTAACGTTTGTGATAAGGGAGTGTCAGGGACACACAATCAAACCTCTCTGAATCAGGTCAATTAAGTTACAACCTGAGACATACCCTCCACAGTTTTCCTAAAGGCACTTAATAAGCTCACAAGCAAGATCAAGTTGAACACCAACTGCCAGCCAGGATTACTCCACCTGCATGATTTCTCCCCATAAAAAAGGCAACATTTTTAATGCCTTGCCCTGTGGGTAAATGATGAGCAATGAGTAAACGCAGGGGCACAGAGTGTGCAGCCGTGCACCCTGGGCAGGCGGACCCACTACAGGCAGTTCATTCAACCCCACGCATGTGGCACCACTTAGCATGCGCACTAATTCCAACTGCGTTCACTTCCTCAGCCTGCAAAAACCTCAAACACACACACACACACACCTGTCCCTGCCTTGGTCTTCAGGTAACAAGGGTCTGGTGGATCTGGCACAGACGATGGGTTGCGATTGCACGTTCTTACTGGCGAGCACACCCTCCCGACCAGCGCCACTCCACAGGACTCTCTGCGGTGGTGGAGGAGTTCTCTAGCTGCACTCACCCGACGTGGGAGCCAGTAACCACGGCTGGCGGCTGAGCGCTTGAAATCTAGCTAGTACGGCTGGGGAACTAAATTTTATTCCATTTTAATTAATTTTAATTGAAATAGCCACATGTGGCTAACAACTATCCTACTACAAAGAGCAGCTTGAGCCTGCCCCTGGTGGGTAGGGAGGGAAAAACTGGAAAATTGGGCTCACACTCTGAATTCAGTCCTGGGAAGGGGTCCTGATGCTGCGTCACAATCACCAACACTCTCCTAAACCACTCCAGACGATCAAGGTCAACGTTCACAAAGGGCGGTTTCTCTCCTTGCTTTCTCCCCAGGACTAAGCTATCTGTGGTTCCTCTCTACTCACTGGTTTGGGGATCTTAACCAGTAGCTGTTCCCTATTTGACGTTCCTATCCATTCTACCTGCTCTTTTCTTTCCAAAACTTTCCAATGGTTTTATTTTTTTTCTTACCCGCCCCCCTTCCTTACTTCTAATTCTATTCATTTCCTGCCCATCATAACATCAACATCCGCTAAACTGTGTTTACATGAAAACCCCTTTTATGGCACCACAGCCAACTGCAAGGAAAGTGAGGCAACTGTCCAGGGGACGGATTCTTCAAGGCAAAAAATCATCACTAGTTTACAGATACGTAGATCGGCATGGCATAAAGGGATTAAATGGACAGTGTTATTAATACATCCATTATCATAAGAATATTTAAGAAGTAGAAAATTTCAAGACTAAAAGACATTTTGGCCACACTCTCTAAAACTCTCCGACCCAGAACAGGGGCGTTCATCTGCAAACCTGCCAGCGACCCTGCTGGCGGAGGTACTCACTGGCACGCTGCACACCAAGCATGTGCAGAGTGAGTCTGAGGTCAGAACTTTGTCTACAAAGGAAATGAGAAGGAAATTGTAGGAGATAAAGTGCAGCTTTAGGTCCTGGCGTGCATCCAGCTTTGTTCATTTCAGCCTAATAGCTTAAAAGGTAGGGAAGGGGGGAAAGCAAAGAGAGGCAGCCGTTGTGTTTATGATCACCCTTGCTGTACACAACCTAGCCGAGTCCACCTCCCTCCCTCTCATGCTGTAGATTTCAAAGTGATTTACCTGTCCTCAGAGTCCCACCACAAAGTTAAAGAAATGATTCAAAAGAGCAGGAAAGAGTGAAATGCATGGTTCCCAGAAAGCATAATAAAAGGGAACTCAAACATGGTACACTGTATTGAAAAAATGCAGTTTTAATAATAAACAGGACTCTTAGACGCCTTCTGGGCAGTGCAAAATCCCATGCTGGTACCTGGCCACATCCCGGGAAACGTTACTATATAGAGGGGGAAGGCAGGCACCACTGTTCCCCTGGAGGTCAGAGTGAGGAGCGTGTAGCAGAGCCAGGATCAGAAGGCAGAAAGCCTGCCTCCCAGGCCACCGCTCACACCACTTGGCCATGGCGTCTCCCTCGGGGCAGCTCGTTTATCAACCACGCATAATTTCCCCATTACTTTCCTAAACAAGAGCGGTGCATCTCAGAGCCGAAGACAAGGCTCTGTCCATTTTAAGCAAAAGAATACGCACAATGCCATGAGTGTTATATAATCAACAGAACGCAGACCAGCAATGGCAAAATAATCGGGAGCACATTCTTTCCCACCATTCTCAGTGATGTAATTGTATATGCCCCTGGCTCAGGTTCATGGCATTACTAACCCAGCTTGAATGCTGCCCAGTCTGTCCAAATCCTGACAGTTCGGGAAAGTGCATCCTCAGTGCAGCACCGTGATGGACGGACATGGATCCCACCCCATGCCAACCAGCGTATAGACACAATGCCCTTACGGGTGTTTTAGCCCTCCCCTAAGAGCCGCCCCCGCAGCCCCAGGTGCAATGCAAGAGTCAGAACCTGGCAGGATTTAACTCAGTCACGGTCCAGGCAAAGCTCAGTCATCTCCGACATGGAGCTAAGTCCACATTTTTCCCATTTAGCTACCATTTCACAGGTTGATTACTTCGAGCGCAGGCATCAGTTGTAGAAATACCACAAATACCTGTGAAGCATGAAAATGCTTTTTATAGTAACAAAAACAGACACGGAAATCAGAGCCTGTTTGTCATTGCAACGTGGGAGACATTTTCATCCAGGACCATCTCCATCTCTTTATTCTTTACAAAGGATTCAAAAATAAGACGAATGAGGAGTTTTTCTGTAACAGACACACTTTTCCTATAAAGGGCAAAATCGTATTTTAGGCTTTGGGAAACCCCATGGCCCCCATTACAAGTAACTCCGCCACTGTCAGGCACGGACCACACATAAACGAACGGGCCTGGCAGAGTCCCAATAAAACTTTATTTATGAAAACAGACAGCAGACCATATTTAACTCACAGGCCACAACCTGCCAACTCTTAACCTGGGAAATGACTGCTTTCCTTCGCTTCTCGCATTCTCCTCGGTTCACATCAGTGACTCAGGAAGGAAGCGATGACGCACTCCATGGCGAACCAGGAAGATCTAAGAGAATGACGCTCCACAGAACACCCTCACGGTACAGACCACCTTCCGCGGAACTAACCAGTGCACAGAGCAGGTCGACCGCCTCCAGCACGAGCTCCTGGTGCCCGATCCGCGTGATGCCCAGCTCCTCCAGGTCCTGGTGGGCGATCCGCAGCAGCTGCTCACCGTTGATCTTCTCTCGCTCGAACTTGTGGACGTACTGCTGCAGGCAGTCGTCCAGCCCTGGCACAAAAGCAAAAGGGGCCATTAATGTCATTCTGCTCCTTGCCTCTTAGAAATCACCAATTGTGCTCCACTATCCGATGGCCTGTGTGATGCGTAGCCCACCTGATGGACACCTTTCAAGTGCGGCCTCATCTCAGATAGATTTGAAATGGGCAGCTTAAAACGTCCAACTGGATCCAGTTCAGTTTTATGGTCATTAGCTTCCTGTTCCCTTCCCACTGAAAGAATAAACACTAAATCCCTGATGACTTGAAGTGCCCAGTTATCTGTATGGATACGGGGGACTGTTTGCTAAGCGGTTCTTCCTGTGGGACTGCACTCCTCTCCCAGCCCATGTGATTCCAGAGAGCCTGCCAGTCAGGATGTTTTGCCACCATATTTCATCAGTCAACCAGCTTTAGGTTCTGAAATGACCATGTGACTCAAGCAGAAGCAATGGAAATCTTCCTTGATATCTGACATATGGATACGGAAGACAGAGGTTCTTTCTTCATTTCCAAATGGAAGTCATAAGAACACAACCTTGGGGATGCTAGCAGTCATTTTTCTGATCAGTTCTCTGGAAATAAATCCATGAGAGAGAGAGAAAAATGCCCCGATAATATCCTACATGCCTGCCCCCTGCTACTGAAAAACTTCTGATGAATACAGAATCCAAAGGAAAAGGTCCTAGCAGTGGTACCAGAGAAAGGCAATGTTAAATGAGTTAGCTTATAGGAATTTCCCAGGCCAAATGCCACTGCCAAAAGGGCTGTATTCTAATGTAGGTATAATTGTTAAAATAGGTCAGTCAAATAGACTTGGGAATCTTTATTCCTGGACACAGAAACTCTCTGGTCAATCTGTTCCAACAGTAGTTTTACTCAAATAAAATTTTATTTCAATTGACAGGAGTCAATTGAACTACTGAAGTCTAATAACAAAGGCCATCTAGTGCTTTAAATGACCGGATTTATATAAACTCAATCCCAACACAAAGCATAAGAACTCTATTTAACTAGAACAATGTGTGTGAAAGGCATACTACTGGCCCCTCCCCGCCTCAAACACACACACAGACACACACGGGCTTCATTTACACTCACAAATGCTCTGCTCTGTGGGGACTCTCTGGTCTAGGAAAAGTACACGAAATTCTAGCACTTATCTCTGGCAATATTGAAGTTTGTGCATTTTAAAATCTAATGTGCTAAGCTGAACAACATCTCTGCCCCACCAACTTTCCCCATTTACCTCCTGATAAGACTCAGGAACAGGAACAATTTCTTGGTAACCATTTGGGGCTATTAAATACGGAAAGAAGAAGTAAGAACCAATTATTTTATGGTAACCAGATGAGTTGGAACCAATCTAACTTCCCTGAAATGACATCTGTGTAGCAGAAGGGCTCCATCACACAGCAAGCAAGGTGGGGAACACTGATATAACACTTGCTCCACCTTGACCGCATGGAGCCACAAATGGTCTCCATGACACGTGAGTCATGCACGGAGGCCCCAAAAGCCAGCAGGTATTTGCAGCGATGCCCCACCTGGGCTGCAGGGGCTGGGTCTCAGCACCTGGGGCTACCCAGGGCATCTGCAAAGGGTGGAATCTATCTGCTGCAGGCAGCAGTGACGATGGACTAGAGCCCCTAACAACTCTATGCCCACTACATAGGTGGCTAAGTTAAGACTTGTGGATGCTGCATAACCTGTCCACAGTCACGGAGCTTGTCAGATGCCGAGAGAAGGGTCTTTACGGCCATTTTCTTCAGCTTCACACAGAAGAAAAGAGATCAAATTCAAATCAAAGTCTGTTTGACACAAGCCCTGATCTTTTGCATGCTACCCAGCACACACAGCATAAAATCACCTCTCCAACTGTCTTCCTAGATAAGAAGCAAGAAACAGGGCATCTTAGAGGTGCTTAGAAAGTACTTCAGATTTTACTGAGTCCAAAAAAATTGGGAAAGTATAGACAAAAGGCTAATTAGTGTGAATTTCACCCTCAATCACTTAGCCGGTTTTAAACCAGGTCATGACCATTTTCCTACACTCTCCTCTCCTTCAGGATGCTCTCTTCCCTTGCTTATTGTTACGGCTGAATTGTCTCCCTAAGATCCATACGTTGAAGACCTAACCCCCCATAGCTCAGAACATGACTATTTGGAGGTAGCATCTTTAAAGAGATTAAGTTAAAAAAAAAGTCACATGGATGAACCTGAACCCAATATGACTGCTACCCTTATAAGAAGAGGTGACACACTCAGACTGAAGACTATGTGAAGACGGATATCTGCAAGCCAAGGAGAGAGGTCTTGAAAGAAACCAACCAGCCGACACTATGATCTCGAACTTCTGGCCTCCAGAACTGCAAGAAAATAAATCTCTGTTGTTTCACCCAGTCTGTGGGGCTTTGTTATAGGAGCCCTGGAAAACCAACAGGAAGCCAATGACATTTTATTTCATACTCATCCACAGAGGATAAACTCCTTCCTAAGTGAAATAAACGAGGCCCCACGACTGACTGAATTAGAATTCATGTTTGTCAGGCTAAACAAGGTCACTGTTCAAACAATAAGCATAAAACTGAGAGATCTGTGCTGGTTTTCATATGCAGAATAAATTAGCCTGTTAAAATTAAATTGAAGAAACCATGTACAGTGGAAGTTCATTAAACTTCATCCCTGAATAACGAAACAAGTAGAAATAAAGATGAAGCCAGATTTCTCTTTATTTAAGATTTTATTTATATTTTTTTAGACAGAGGGGAATGGAGGAAGAAAGAGACAGAGAGAAACATCAATGTGTGGTTGCTTCTCACATGTCCCCAACAAAGGGACCGGGCCGGCAACCCAGGCATGTGCCCTGACTAGGAATCAATCCAGCAACCCTTTGGTTCTCAGACCAGTACTCAATTCACTGAGCCACACCAGCCAGGGCAGAGGCCAGATTTCTCTCTTAACTAACTATGGAAAGTTTCACTGAAGAAACAGCATTTTAGAAGTATCTCTAGAGCATTAAGAAACTATTTTAGACACAGAGAAGAAGGTTGAGATGGGATGTGATGAGGATTTCAGATAGAATGAGGGATGCAAATGATCACAGACTGAGAACTGAAGAATACAGAATATTTCCCCAAAAAGGGGGCCAGAAACTCCCTGAAGATCCTAGGGGAATACAAATAAACTAACCTCAACAAAAGACCCCTGAGATATAGGAGAATTGCCAAGCAGAAACATCTTATTGCTACCGACCTAAAAACAGAATCCAGAGTGGCCTCAAGACTTTCCCCTCAAGGGACACATAAATGAACATGCGAAGTTTTAAATAGTATTGCCCCCAGTTTTATTATTCTGATAAGTTAGGGCCTATTGTCCATTTACTCTATTGTTTAAAATACAATTAAACACTTATAAATAGCTAAATCAAACTATTATGCAGTCTCACAAAGGAGGGAAACAAAATCCCCAATTTCAAGTAAACTGGCTTGAGCATTTGCAATAAACCACACACTTTTCCCTATTTATCAAATGTGCCCATTTGCCAGTTCTTTGCTGTCTGTCAGGGGAACTTACAGACAGTCTGGCAGGACTGAAGCACATCATTAACTGGAGTGGAATTAAACACATTCTATTTACACAAATTAAGCTGAACAGATAACTCAATTCGAAAAGACTCATGAAGGACCAGCGGTCCCCACAGAATGGGACCCAGAGCAAGAAAGGGCCAGGACTCCCTATGCTGTCACTAAATCTGGCTGCAAATAACCCTAAACGTCCAAAAAAAACCCTGAGTGCAAAAGGTGGACGACGTTTGATGATTTTGAAAAAATACCTTTTTATGACTTATATCAAAAAAAGCAGGGCAGCGGCTAAGAGTCTGATCGCCAGTCCCAGTCCCACTTCTTGCCAACAGGGTCCCTGGGAGAGGCCACTCCGCTGCCTCATCTGGGAAACAGGGAGGGGAATACTACCTACTGCACAGACCTGTGGGGAAAATTAAATGTCAATATTTATAAAGGGCTTAGAACATGATGAAGTACATAATACTCTATATACTTTGTGAAATTAAAAAATGTAATGTATTCAGGTCCTTGATTTTCTAAGTGCTCAGAATAAAAGCTGGTGGAGAGACTTGGACACTCCCAGGTGCTTAGGTGGCCCCTCTGGGACAGAGCGGATTGGAGATAAAATAAAACCTGAGTGGTCCACGGTATTGTCTTCTTGGGAAAGTATTCCTAAATTTGGGAAACTGCCAAAATCATGGATTCCACCTAAAAATGTTACAACATTGTATCAGAGATAAGTGCCATGAATGTACAGGCTTCTTTCTGACTATTGCTTATCACTGCTGGGGCACAGTAACATTTGTGAAACAAATGAATGCATGAAAAAAGCCAAAGGACTTCACTAAATGTCTTTAAGGTCCATCAAAGCCTTCTTAGTGCACAGTGTAAATGTGACTCCCTTGTCTGGGCCCTGCTGGCTTCCCACCGCACTGGGGATAAAAATGCACACCGCCCAAGTCCAGTTTGGTCTGTCTGGCTCCTGCCCACCTCTCTAACCTCATCTGGTGCCACAGCCTCCCCCAGCCACTCTGCCGGACGCTGGTTCTGCCTGGTTCTCGAGACCCCACGCTCTTTTCCACCTCGAGGCCTGTCTGCATGATGTTCCTTCTCCCCAGCCATCGTGAGGGAGGAAAACCAGCGTGTGAGCTTGTGGCTCTGATTCTTTCTGGCTGTGACCTCCAGGAGATCCCCCGTTCCCCACAGTGTGACACACGGAGGCTGGAGAGTTAGTCCCATAGTCCCACGAGTGCTACTGTCCATGATTCTGCAGTCTTAGAGCGCTGCCTGCTTCCTCCCACCTTCACATTAATAAGATACCACTGTCCCCAAGGCCCTGTTAACAGAAGGGTCGAGGGCTCAAATATCAAAGCCAGCTCCCATCCACAGGGCAGGTAGCTAGCCTGTGAAAAGTAGGGCTTCTGAGGTTATACGTGATAAGGTCACACAGGCCCAGAATTACAGCAGAATGTTGAAAATTATACTCTTCCTTTTGGAGCCTACTTAGCAAGAATATAGGCCGTGTGTGGCCTCAGCTGGGACTGACTCATGATGAAAAAATTTCTACACATGGAAACATTCCCACTGAAATACAGTACACAACGTTCAAGTCCATGGAAGAAGCCAAGAGCCTGCAGGAGGCCTAAGGCCCACGGGACCGGCATCCTCTCCAGGTTCCGTCACAGTACAGGCGCAAATGCACGTGGAACACCGCAAAGAGGTCTGTGTTTGGTGGGGAAATAGAAGACATTCAGGCTTAGGCCTGCCAAACTGATGGCCTCAATCCACTTATAACTCTCAAATGGGAAATGCAATAGGATTGGTGTGGCTTACAAAGGACTACAAATAACTGGAAATCAAGTCTTCTGTGACACAAAATTAAGAATAAACTAGAATTTGGGAAAATGAGTACATAAAATTACAGATGTCATAGCAACAAATGGTTAAATGCCACTTACTATACGGCAGGCACCTTTCCCAAACTGAATGTTATTTAATCCCTTAAGTCCTCCTAATGTCCCCACACACACAGACCATAAGTACCCCACCCTGGAGACCAAGAGCCAAGGCACAGAGAGGGGAGGCGACTTGCCCACGGCCACACAGGAACAGGGTTCATGCCTGGGGGACTGGCACCAAGGTCTCTGCCCTTTGCCTGCAGATACAGCCTCTCCATCCTCCCATGCAGAATTGTCACAAATGTCCCCACAACTGAGGGAAGCACAGTTTGATGCCACAGGAAATTACACAAGTCATTCCGCCAACTTGTCATTAAGCCTACAACTGCCCTCAGAAACTTGAATGGCCATATAAACACACATGGTTCTCCCCACTAGATGCGTAAATTGAGAAAACTAAGAAACTAGGGCCCTGGCTGGTGTGGCTCAGTGGACTGAGTGCAGACCTGTGAACGAAAGGGTTGCTGGTTCAATTCCCAGTCAGGGCATATGCCTGGGTTGCAGGCCAGGTCCCCAGCAGGGGGCTCGAGAGAGGCAGCCATACATTGATGTTTCTCTCCCCCTCTTTCTCCTTCCTTTCCCCTTTACCTAAAAATAAATAAACAAAATCTTTTTTTAAAAAAAAGAAGAAGAAAGAAACTGGGTACACCAACTCCTCCATGGGCGGGGCGTGGATTAGCGACAAGCAGTCTATGGGATTTGGTGTTCCATGTTTCTTAGTAATTCTCCAAAATCCAGGTGACATGGACTCTTCCCCCCAAGAAATTGGAATAGAATTCTTTTGTAGCTCTTTCACTTTCGAAAGTGGCTCTAGAAATCGGTCCTTTAGGCCAGTGGTGACCACAGAGGGTAGTGACATACCAATAAATGTGGCTGCCTTTAAAGGACCAAATATCTGTGGAATTCACACAACTCTCTACTTGTATTTCCAAATACAAGTTGTTGTCCAAACACTTGAATTTAGAAAAAGACAAGTTTTCTGTGTGCTATTAGCATCGCAGAAAAAGACAAAGGCAGAGAGAAACAACACTACAAAGGAAAAGAAGATGAGCAGTAGCTGTTGGTGCAGGTGCACGCCCACCTGTATGTCCAGAGGCCACAGAAAACAAAAAGAAACAAGAAAACAAACCCTGTCTGGGGTTTGCTCCCAAAGTAAAGAACAGTCCAGTCCATGCAGCTCATGCACTGACTTGCGTCTCACCACAAACCAAATCCAAAGCAGCACCTGCCTTGTAGGCGGACGCACACGCAAGGGTGCTGCAAAACTGGGGAGTGCCGTGAAACTGGGGTTCACTCGGCCGTGGTCGGCACTCTGGCTTTGCCCCAAGAGAATGAACTGAGAACTCCCTGAAAGAAAAATTGTGTGGGGCAAGGGAGGAAGGATGAGTGAAGGAAGATGTATTAAGCTATTCTCCTCCACTTGTATGTTTTTTGACAGAGGGTTCGACAATGTGGGAGTGCTGCTCTATGAGAAGAAGTTAACCAGAGAGAGAACAAACATGGGAGGACCGCAGGACGCAGGTGCAGGCCAGCAAGGAGGGAGGTGAAGCATCAGGGAGAGGAAATGCAGGTGAGACGGAGGGTCCTGCTTCCAGTGAGACTCCAAAGAGCTGGACAGTCATTACCAAGGCCAGTCCTTAAGTGAAGACACCAGCGCTGAAACCTTTTCCATGGGACCTCCTACCCCACCCACACCAAACACCATCACCACCACCACCACCACCCACCTAAAACTCAAGATATTTGACTCATGTCACCTCGGTCCTTTTATTTGATTATTTTGTTTGTTTGTTTGTTTTGGAGAGGCATGGCAATACCAACCAAACAAAAGCTTTCTGCTTGGGAGTTCTGAAAAAATGATATTTTCCCCAGAACAAAGAGTTCATTCCATCTGAGCCAACTTTGATACATAGATTTAGCATCAACTAGACACTGCCCTACAGCATTCGTGGCGGGGTGGGGAGGCTCACAGATCCCTGTGAGAAATATGGTCAGCAGGTGGTCCTGAGGAGGGCCAGCGACTGAGAATGCCATATTCTTCTTCAAAACATCTATTTAGTCACCTAAGCAAAAACCATGGGTCACACTCCTAGGAGGTAATTTTGATGAGGTGTATGCCTGATAAGGAAATCACACATCTAGAATGACATTTTTCTATTTTTATAACATATTTGTTTTTTATACTGTATCTAACATATGTGTGTATATAGATACACACATGCACATACATTCTGCCAAAAAGTAGAAAATGATGTGTATACAGAAGACAAGAGCAATGGTTTAAATTCAAGTCTCAAAATTTGATCCTATAAGGAACACAGGAGATGCCGAGGATCTGCACTACACTAAATGTTCATCTCCCTAGGAAAGGGTTCAACTAGATCTTTTCCTTGCTGACTTTCTTAGGTACTTCTGGTCTCAACTCGATTGTCCCCTCTCTGAGGAGCGCTCCCTAACCATCCAATCTCAAAAAGTCCACCTATGTGTCCACTAATGGTCGTTGTTGTCAATTCAATGGCAACAGAAATCCCCAATTTGAGGTATGGTGAAGAAAGAAAGTTTGAGGGCAAAGAGCTCAATTGTGATACAGCAGGGCTGTGGAACAGCAAGGCCAGGAGGTAGCTCTAGGACGCGGCGATAGCTCTGCTCTGCTCTGCTCAGGTTTGGTCCACCCTGCTCTGCTCAGTTCTGCTTTGCTCTGTTACATGGAGACATCCTCCACAGCTCAGCTTCAGCCGGGGAAATGCATCTTCAGCCTTCAGTGGAAAGGAAAAGTACACTCCCTAAGCCAAGAATAGCTGACTTATATAGAGAAGTTTCCACCACTGGTCCCTGAGTAGTCTGTTCTCATACAGATGTGGACTCCAAATCCTCATAATTTGGTTGGTCCAAAAACCACTGTCCTGACTGGTCTCAATGGAGCCACTCTGATTGGTGGATAAAGATGCTAATGGAACTAGGGCTGCACAGCTCTGACTTGACAGGAAAAGTGTCAGTCCTAGTGACTGGAATGCAATCCTAGAAACTCCTTTACAAGGACTAGCCCAGCCAGGAACACAGCGCAGGCAGGCAGTTCTGTGCAGGCTTCTCCCTGGAATGCAGCTTGTGTGAGAAGTCCCTATTTACAGACAGCTGCCAGGCTCCATTCTCACATCTGCACCCAGTTAGCCACCAAGGGCCCTTCTTGGTAGGTGTCTTCTCTCTCATATGTATGGAAGTCAGTTCTACCACACCACTGTTTTCTATTCTTCCTAAAACATCACTATTTGAAATGGCCATGCTTACTGGGCTAATGGCCTTCTATTCACCTCCTCCCTCTAAACTGCACCATAAGAGGTCGGGCCCTTGCCTATGTTATTGCCTACAAATCACAACTCATGGACATGCTTTTGCTCACAGTAGACACTCAGAAAGTAATTGTTGAAGAAATAAAGGATAAGTGGATCCACACACTCCAAAGCAAACCACAGGACATGAAGAAAGAATGAAAATACAGTGGGCATGTATTTATATACCTATCAGACCATCTGACTTAAAATCCAGCTGGACTTCATTATTTCCTATGCATCTAGGACTGTTACTTACTTTCAGACCTCACTTTCCTGAGCTTCGAACTAAAAGTGCTTTGGAAATTATGAAGTACTCTATTATTCGTATTAACAACATCTTGAGTCAATATTTATAAGTGGCATCAGTGAAAAGGTAAATTAGAATACAAATAAGTGAGTTAATCTGACAAGAGTAAACTTTCTCATGTTCACCCCCATGTTGCAACTCTGACCTTGGCCACCTACCGCTCAAGTGTGTGACAATTTGTTTATAAATTATACTAGAAAGTATAGTATTAAAGACCCAGGTTCCAGTCCCTACGCTACCATTCAACTTCATTCATTCTCAACAAGGTCCAGCTGAAGTAACACCTGCCTGAGTGTGGTTGGTAGGGTAATCATATGGGTGTAATAATTCATAGTTTCAATTTGAACATTTCACCTAAAATGTCACATGGTGTGCTTGAGTGTGATATTGTTATGTTACAGAATTACATGCTTATGGCTTTGTGATAAAAGATTTTGTAATAAGAAGGGGTGTTATTTGTGCTGGACCCTGTATAATAACTCACATATCCACTGTGTCGATGAAAACAAAATGTTATGATTTGTACAGCAGGGTAGAGCCCTCCCATGTCAGTCTCCGTTAGAATTCTGGCTCCAAAGGCCACACCGGCTGCATCGGAGAAAGCACAATCCTAATAACAGTGGGGCAATGGCAGATGTCCCATCCTATGGGCAGTGGCGACAACACAGAGGCATCTATGATCAGCTACAGATTTTTATGATGCCTGATTTTTGATTAAGACATAATTCACATGCCATAAAATTCACCCTTTTAAAGTGTACAGTTCAGTGGTTTTTCATCTGTTCACAAAGTTGTGCAACCACTATCTAATTGGAGGACATTTCTAGCATTCCAAGAGGAAACCCCATACCCATCAGCGGTCACTCTCCATTCGCTCTTCCGCCCAACCCCTGTAATCACTAATCTACTTTCTCTCTCACTACGTTTGCCTAGTCTGCACATTCTGTATCAATGGAATCATACAGGATGTGGCCTCTCTGTCTGGCTTATTTCACTTAGCACAATGTTCTCAGGGTTTCCATGTTCTACTAAGTATCAGTGCTTCACTCCTTTTTATGGATAATATCCCTGTACAGCTATACCATAATTTTTAATCCCTTCATCCGCAGAGAGACACTTGGGTTGTTTCTACTCTAGGGCTATTATAAATAATGACGCTATAAGCATTCATGGATAGATTTTTATGTGAACATATGTTTTCAATTCTCTCAAGTATAGACCTAGGAGTAGAATTATTGAGTCATGTGGTAACTCTATATTTAATTTTTTGATGAATTGCCAAACTATTTCCCAAAGGGACTGCATCATTTTTTTTATTCCTCCTAGCAATGTATGACTGTTCCAATTTCTTCTTATCTGCACCAACACTTGTTATTATCCATTTTTTTGATTAGAGCCATCCCTACTAGTGAGTATGAAGCAATATTTTATTGTGTTATCAGATTTTAACATCCAAATTTTAAATAGGCCCTCAGAAATAGAAACCAAATAACAGATAGCAGGAGAAAAATCCAGATTACACCAAAGCAGTGATCCCCAAACTTCAGTCATTCGAGAACCAGCTTTATAATTTTGCCAAATTTGAGTGTCCTTTCTACTATTACATACTTGATTTTTAAAAATCAATTCATTTTAAACATCATTGTTAGGCTTTCAGTCACTCCTATAAATTAGTTATCACTTGCCATAAACATAAAGCATCACAAATATAAATATAATTTTTTAAAAAGCAAAGTTGGCTGGATATAATTGTCTCCCAGGGCCTGCTTCTTCTGGCTAAAAAGGAAATTGCGAATGACAGGTGTTGACAAAATGACAGCTACAGTCTTCCTTGACCTAGTCAGATCATCTAAAATCATCTCTAGAACTATCAGAGGCTCCTCACTTTGGAAGACCACTGTAACATTTCAAGAAATACTTTTCCTGAAAAAGAAGGTCGAAACATGAGTTCCGCAGTGGTAATTACACCAGGGGTTTTAAAGGACCGTGCCCTGGACAGCTGTCACATTGTGGCAGCCCGTTACACTTGGCTGAGGGGTCTCTCTTCTTTGTGTTCAAATTTCCAGTAAGTCTGACCATGCTCTGGCTGCAAGCACCTGGCTCTTCAAGTTTCAACAAAAACAACTTTCAGAGCAAATATACAGAATACAGATTAAAATAAAGAGCACCTGCCTTTGGGTAGGCAAGCCCAGACAACGCGACCGGTAATGTGACAAAGTGCCCGGATGGGCCTGACTGACAGCACTGGCCCCGAATTTAATAAAAACACAATGCCTGATTGTGATCAAGTACTTACAGCCTCCCTTTCCCAGCCCAACACACGTACTGCTTACACACAAGCTAGATAAAAAACGATCAAAGACAGCATATTTGGGCACCTCCAGATTCAAAGACTAATTATCATCTGTCATCATTCGAGCCTATAAATACTACATAGCATCTCCCCTTGAAGAAAAATGGTGAGTAATAAATTTGAAGGTATTCCACTGACTCCTTGGTCAGACACTTCTACTCAGCACTCAGCTCAAACATCCCTTGCAATGGGAACACTTCCCTGGCCCTCAACACTGAATCCTGCTCATTGTGGATCATGGCGCCTTTGTTTTCTCATCATAACACATCTCACTTTATATTTTAATATTTGCATGGCTGGTGTCTGTCTCCCCAACACGACAAGCTCCATGAAAGCCAGAACCAGCTTAGTTTTGTCTATCACCACACCCTCAACATCTAGGACGGCGCCTGGCACAGAATCAGTATTCAAGAATTATTTATTGAATGGATGAATTTAAAGGATGTCAACACTGTGTTGGCTGGAGTAAGGGTTGGCCTTGTTCAGAACGACCACCAAGAGTACATCTCCAAAAGGCAAAAGGACACTGGGCGGGAGCTCTTCAACATCATGGATTTCCTGCTAACGGACCACAGTCCAGTCCGTCCCATATGACAGGAGCCTCCCTTGCCTCCATATAATTTCCAAGCAACTAAGTTAGATTCTATTGATAAGTCCATTGATGAGCTGTGACAGAGTGTCTGCTGGTCAGTGGACAAGGAGTGTGGAGAAGGAGCGGGTAGCAAGGAAGGAAAAACGACAAGAAAACCGAAGTGTGCCAAGTGCTTAGAATGAGTCACATATTCCTTACTTAATCCACAAAAACCCTTTGTTGTCTCCATGATACAACCAAGACTTGTAAATTTGGTGACTACCTCAAAGTCACACAGTTAATAAGTGGTCAAACAGGAAAAAGTATGTAGTTCCTTGTAAGCTGAATAAGTTACACAAGTGACACAGAGGACATACAAGTTGGAATCGGCCTAAAAGAACAGACAAAAGTTCCCTGAAAGAGGTGAGGGGTGAGAGGGCACTGTAATACAACTACTTGTAAAGCTAATGTTTACTGACCACTTCCCATATACTAAACACAGGACTCAAGCACTTCATACAAACTCTATGAGGCAGGCGTTACTATTATCCCCACTTTATTGAGGGGCTTAAGGGATGTGACCTTACCAAGGTCAGATCCTGTAGATGTCTGCCATATGAACAACGCCCTACCCCCCGCCATAAGGAGGTTGTAGGAGAGCACTCACCACTTTGTCCACCTTCCCACCGTGATGCTGGGACAGTGGCATGAACTAGGTCTCAGAGGTGAAAGGAGGAAATTATGCAGCACATGCATTTAGTAAGTGCCTACTGTACACCAACACGATGTATGGAACATGGTAGGCAGAGGTGCCTACTGTACACCAACAGATGTATGGAACATGGTAGGCAGAGGTGAATGGCATAGCCCCTGCTCCCTAGGAGTTTATATGGCTAAAAGACAAGGAAGACAGAGCAGGTCTTAAGAACGCAGAATCTGGAGCCAGGTCTCCTGCATTCAAACACTGATTACTTACGCAACCTCAGGCAATCAGTTAATTCCCCTGTGCCTCGTTTTCTTCCACTATAAAAAGACAAGAATAATAGTACCTCATTGGACTGTTATAAAGAAAAATGGGCTAATGTAAATGAAGGCCTTCACACATACCTGGCACACAATAAGCACAAATAAAATATTCCCTGTTATGCCAAGAACTAATGAAGAACAAGGTTAGATGGAAGGGGTATAGCCCTATCAAAGGACTACAGAAAGAGAGGGGATTTCAGTAGTAACTGGAGAATGTGCTGGGTGGACAGAGGCTGACTAACATCACTCCCTCGGACAAGCCTGTGAGCAATCCGTTTGAGAGGGACGTGAGCCCAGCGTAGACGGGAACTAGGGCAGCACAAGGGAAAAGAAATGGACAGGAACAGATGACAGACTAGAAAATGTCACATGAAAGGCAAAAATTAAGCAAAGATGACCCTAAGAGTTTGAACTAGGTTAATTGTAAGAATTCAACCTCGAATTAGACTGGAAATGGCAACATGAAAGGGGCAGTGGGTCTGGAAAGGGAGAGCCGTGTAGGAAGATGAGGTAATGCGTTCCCTCCTGCACCTGCTGAGCCAACTGTGAATGAGTCAGTAAGTGGACACAGCCTGTGGGCACCGGGAGGCTCCAGACAGGGTCCCTGAGTAGGAGCTGAAAAGAAAATTACCATTTACTGAGCCTGCTCTAGGCTCCTACAGTATGGGGTCAAATGCAAGTCTCATTTATTTTTCTGGAGTCATCAGATCAGTCTTATTATCTCCCTGTCTTTTATGAGAGAGTTGATGTTAGAGGGACTAAGAAAATTGCTGAAGATGACAACCCAAGGAAGTGGTAGAACTGGTCTTGAGATCCAAGTTCATCCAACCCCAGAACCCATTGTCTTCCCACCAGGAGGCTCAGAGGCAGAAGCTGGGAGAATGAACAAGCTCTCTTGAGAACAGAACAAATCCGAGTTGCAACACACACCTGGCCCTCCTCCACCTCCCCCACCCTGGGCACTCTGCTCCTCTTGGCCAGCCCTCCCTTGCCTTCTGTAATACAGCAATTGTACTCACTAGCCAAGATTCAACACTAATCCTCCACAATCCCTTAACTGCCCCTTCCCCACATGGAAGTGATCACCTGCCCCAACTCCCGGAGGCCCTGCTGTCCACCCCACTTGTCTGGCATGGACAGACAAGCTTGAACTTGGGCATGCTAATCTGGACACCACAGACAACAGCTCTGACAAACACGGCTGATCCCACAGTGTCACCCTCCTCCGGGCCTCTTCCCTCAGCTCCATCGGAGTGCACCTGGAAGCTGTCTCCTCAGCCGTGGGCATGTCCAGGGCTGCGCCACTCACTGCACCTTCTGACCAATTCCAGGTGCCGTCATTGATGTCTTCCAAACTAGAATTCGAGTCCCAGGAAGAAGCCATTTCCCTGTGTTGTTCACAATACCTTACATGTGGTAGATGCCCAATAAACAATCATTGTTGTCAAATATGATGAAAAGCAAACCTTTAGTAGAGGAACACCTCCGGCAACCTCACCTCACACACCTTGGAACCAAAAGTAAGTCAAGGGCCCTGTAGACAATCAACATAACAGGCCTGGGAATTATTTTTTCTCCCTGCAAACCCAGCAGTATTGCCAATAGAAATAATATTATAATTTTTTTCAAGTACAGGTGGTTAAATATTGGAAAGAACTGAAAACTACGAGTCCTCTTTCTTTGAAACGTTAAGCCTATGGGTAAAGTATATCCACCACACTTCTCAGGCAGAGCCTCACCAAGGCCTATGTCCTCTCATTTTAGAAAGCAAGTCAGTCATTTTGTTTCCAAGCCTTCAAAGAGACAAGTTGAGTAAATGCCAAAATGCACCCAGAGGTGGGCTGGTAGAGGTATCTGCTACCTCAAAACTGTGGGCACCTTGGCAAAGATGGCATTCTGGAGTCACTCACCAAGACAGTCACAAGTGCCAATACATTACCCTTATGGTGGTCCCATGCTTAGATAATTATGAAAATTCACAGAATGTTGAATGCACTGTTTATGAACACAAGGAAGTAAAATAATTTGATTTAGAAAGATTTCTATCCAAAATAAGTGAAAAATAAAAAACACTCAGGTCTTCCAGCGATAAAAGTTCAGTGACCAGGAAAATGTGTGTATGTGGAAGAGTCCATTCCTTCGACAAGCCCAGTAAACAGGATGATACATGCATCAGCTATGTCAGAAGAACTGCGGAATGCTCCCTTCCCCATCTTGTTTAGTTTTGCAGACAACCTAACTGTGAGACACAAATAGGTGTGAGATCAGCTATTTTGAAGTCCTTTAAAACCTATTTTTACAGAAAGAACTTAGGTTCCATCAAAGCATTCCATGCATTTCAAAAAAAGATCATTAATTGAGATTTCTCAAATCATTCTGTCATTGAACTACCAATAATGAAGAAAACAATCACAATCTGGTGCCACGTAGCAGGGATACGTTCTAAGGAACGCACCCTGAGGCACTTCACCCTCGTGTGGACATCACCAAGTGCACTCACACGAGCCCAGATGTACAGCCCACCACACACCTGGTGGAGCTGTTGCTCCTAGCTACACACCCACACAGCATGTTACTGTACAAAACAACACAACGCTGAATCAAGCACCAGAAAAAATGCTCATTCCAGGGACGTGGTAAACATGAGATATATGAGGCTGCTGCTGGCACATCCCAGCACGCTGTTTCACAAACTTTATTTTAAGTAAGTATAAAGAGTTATACGCTAAAATAACGATGAAACATATAATACATACACAAACCAGTAACACAGTCATGTTTCACCATTATCAAGTAATAGGACTGTACTCCAGTTACAGGACTGGTGGCCACGGCAGGCTCGCTTACAGTGCCACCACCACAGACGCATGAGTGAAGCATCACACTGCAACATTGCAACAGCTACAAGGTCACCAGACCACAGGAATTTCTCAGCTCTGTTATAATCTCATGAGACCACCACAGTACATACATGTGGCCTGTTGTTAACTGTACCATCGTCACACGACACATGACTGCAGGACGTCATGACATCATGAGCTCTGTTGGAATGCTTGGGCAGCTTTGTAGAGAAGGAAAAATAATTCTCAGAATGTCTCTACAATTCTTAGTACAGTTTCAAAACATCTCCAGGAGAATGAGACTGTATTAGCTATTGTTTACTAACCAGGTCAGCAAAACTTGGACCCTTCGGAGTTTTCCTGGGAACAGGACCTCTGCCGTGCTTCCTTCCCTGTCCCTCCAAGTGCACTAAGGAGCTCCTTTCCAAAAGACTTGTCATCAGCTCTAAGTGTCACTCGTCCTACCCTTTCTAACACCCAAATATACTCATGTGACCCATGCCTGCCCCTAATGTAGTCCCTGCTAATGGTTCCCCAACACGCTGAGGATGAAGTTCAAACTCAACAGCACTCAGCGCCAGGCACTTGGAGGCACTGGGGCTACAGTCATACCTGAAGGAAGTCTGTCCTCTCTCGGGGCTTCCCTCCTCGTGGCAGGACACAGGCAGCAAGTGCATGAACCTCTAACAGGTCCAATGCTAGCGCCAGGAAGAACGTTAAAGCAGTGAAAGGAGACAAAGAGTGACATTAATCAGAGAAGGTCCCTCACGTGCAGGCAGCAAAGTCCTGAAGGCGGTAGCATGACCACATGGCTCGCAAAGGCCTCCCAGAGCTGGCCCTAGGCTTCCTGGCCAGGCTCCTCACCTGTCTTTCTCCACCTCGCACCCTACAGCTCCAGCCTCTCTGAGTTAGGATTCATTGTCCTAACACACCTTGCCACTTCACGCTTTCACGCCTCTGCAATGCCTCCCACATGCCCATCTGATCCAGCAACCCCCCTCCACCCCTCCAGGATTCACCCGAAGCGTCTCCTCCTCAAGGAGGCCTTCCCTGGACCCCAGCCACTCCACCACCCACCCCAGCAAGGCTCATTGACTCCCCTTCCTGCCACCTGGACTGGGTATTTTTATGCATGTCTCTGACTCCTCAGTAAAACGGAGCTCTGTAAAGGTCAGACTGTGACACTCACTCCTGTGTCCCCAGCCCCTGGGCCTTCCACACATCTGCACACCTTTAGGGACTCAGCAAATGAAGAAACGAGATGTGTATCCTCTTTTTTATGCCATCTTTGAGGTCTCCCCACGAAGAAAGCATAAACCCATGAATGCCCTTTTATTTCAACTCTCTTCGCAAAACTGGCTTTTTTTCCCCCTGAAGGCTGCATGTTTTAAAAGTCTTTTTGAGTTTTTCCCCCTATAAAATTATCTTGACACCTAGCCATGTGTCATGGCACATGAAGCAGCTATAACTCTGTAGTTGGAAAAACATTATGCTGTGAAAGAAGAAACTCTATCTGCCAAGACACTGAAAGGATTGCTCAAGATATAATGAGAACGTAGGGTTGGATGCAATGAAGGCAGCTTCTACTCTCTTTTATGGCCTGGGATCGTTTTCACAGAACGTCCTTTTTTAGGAGAATAAATGGTTTAAAAGGGGGGAGGAGCACACACGCTTCTCTTTTTCTACAGCTAAGCTCTGGACCTTTAAAAACTCAGCCTACACCTTCCTCGTCCTCATGGGACCCAAGCAGAAGAGCAGTTGAAAGAGGACAAAAAAAAAGGCAGAGGCCAGGACACAAGACATATGGCTCTTAATAAAGGAGCCAAAGTCAGGGTAAGAAATTCTTCCTTCAGGGGTGAGCCCTCTACCGTTGCTTTAGTTTGCATCCTGCTTTCAAGGTTGGGCAACTCCAAGTTGGAGAAAGCAGAGCCTCCCGTCTCAGGGTAAGGATGCTGGACGCAGGGTCAGGTGCTGGCGGCAGGAATGTCAGCGAGATCCCGGGAGGATAAGCCGGGGCCACGCTGCCAGCTGTCCCTCCTCCAGCCTGCACGAGAGCTCTGAAACCAAGACCCTTGAAAAGTAACACAGGAAAACTTCAGCTGCTCCATCCCCACTCCGGCACAAAAGAAAGAGGAGCGGGAAATCGTTTCCATATTTCACATAAACACACATCTTACTGCAGCAGCGAGGAATGCATGAGTCAAACAAGGGCTGACAATGATTACTGCGCCACTCGAGCCCCTGCTAAAAATTAATGCAAGAATGTGTGCTGCAAAACTCGGACGGCGGACTCCCCTACGGTGAAATGTTGCTGTGCACGTTGTTTCCAAATGGCATTTTTAAAAATAACGTGTCCTTTCCCGTGGGATTCTAGCTTTTTTTGGTTCGAGAGGAAGCACCTGGAAGAGACTTTGAAATGTACACCTTGTGCCAAAGTAATTCGAGACTTCGTAATCGTCACTTAGTGTAACTGTATATTGCCAGTGCCCCAGACTCCTCTCTGTGGTTAAGATTAGTGCTGCCCTTGAACTAACTGGCTTCGTGGCAGTGCGGTGATCACAGTGGGGGAGGAACAGAGGAAAGTAAATCACACTTGGCTGCAACTCCCCGAGAGTCATGTTTGGAGAAGTAAACTTTCTCTGGGCTGGCTGTCAGACATAGAGAGGTAGGAGCCCTGGTGAAGAGAGTTGAGAACCAAGCACCCGAATGTCTGGGGCTAGGGCCATCTCATTTCATGACAAAGGAATGACAAAAGGAAAAGGAAGAAAGAAATCACAAGTACCTTTTCCTGGGACTTTCAGAATTCCAAACACAAGCTGGGCACTCGTATTCCCAGTGTCTCACTTGGTTACTTAGGTCTTTTATTGGAAGCCCCATTTTGCAGATGGGGCTCTGAAAGGCTAAGTGTTCAAGGTCAAACCACCGGTAAACCCTGGGGTGAGGGTTTTGTACTCAGCCCCAACTGGCTCTGCCTTCTCTCTGCTGCAGGTGAAGCTCCTGCCCTGGAGTGTGACTTCCCCAGGAAAGCAAAACCTCCAAAGGTATGTGTGTTGGCAGGGGGGTGGGGAGTAGGAGGACGGTCCCATGGAAAGGATGGATACAGGGAAACAGTTCTCTCCTCTACTTCTCTGTGTGGTCAAATTGGCTGATGCTTAATAAATACATGAATGCAGAACATACAATAAATCTATGTCTGAAGAACCCATAATACCCATTGACAGAGCATGTCCCTGCTGTCCTCTGTCAAAGTGGCGACACTCCTGAACTATAACAAGCAATTTCACGTGCAGCAGAAGATACGCCATGCTCTTAACTTCTTTACGCCTCACCAGCTCCACTTTTCCTTGAAAGCCAGGTTGAAAGAATGAACTGCGTAGGTGCCATCTTATCTAGAGATTAAGATTTCCTTGTAAGGCCATGGCTTAGGCCCACATCCTCAAGGAATGGGAAGGTCCTTCCAATGCTTATTTGGTAACAGTTCCAACAAAAGATCTAAGTAACTGACCATGAATGTCCATCTCTCCTTTTTAAGGCAGCAACTGGCAGTGTGAAATATAAGAAATGTGATGCCTGCAAGAAGAGAGATTAGGAAAATCAGCACATGTTGCCCTGTGTCCTTCATAATTACATCGTTTTTAAAGCTTTTATACTTTTACACACCGCTGCATTATTTTTAAAAGCAACCTGATGACTGGATTCTGACAGCTTGGAAGATACTGAAGGAAAAGAATGACAGCAGGTGGCTGGCAAATTGTCAAGCCATAGAAGGCGCCTTCCCCCTTTGTCCAAACAACAGGCACTGAGGTCATAATGACAGCATTCCAGTGGCAATTGCTGCTCCTGGGACAATTGTTGGTGCCCTTCGGGGAGCAGCCTCGAATGCCAGTGGTCTGCTGGGGTTTGGCAGGCTCACACGTCCAAGACAATTTTACCAAGTTGTCATCACATGCTTCCCATGATGTCAGCAGCCCACGAATGTATCAAAACAATGACCTGACCCATTTCCTCTCCCGAAGGATTTCCCTGATCAATTCTGCATCCCACTTCTCAGCGTTAAAATTCCAACAAGTCACCTTGTCTCTTGGGTCAGAAATCGACCAACCTCCCTTAGGCTTTGCAAAACTGAAGCAAGCTTTGTAGAAAGATTCAGGTCCCACACTGTCCCTATTTCTTTGTCAGAGATCTCAAAGATTCTACACCCAGCCACCTCTGACTTTGATGTGATCCTGGGATAAGAAGAGGCTAAATATTTGTTTGAAGTAGAACTGGTGCCGCAATAGTAAACTCCCATAGCAAGAGATCAGTTCTCTCTTGTCAGGCTGACCAAGGACAGTCCACCAGGTGCCACAAAACAGCCTCCGTCTGCAGTCCAGTGGCGGGGGGACCAGGACCCGCCACTCTTCCTGAGAGGCACCTGGATTTTCATACAGCCATTTCTAAATGACTTTAAGTTCATTCAGGTGATTGTCTAAAAATCATTTCTAAAATATTTGAGGTTTAACTAGATAGAGGGATGTTTAAGGATCTTTAAAACAGTATTAAATGTCAAAACCAACCATGGATCAGATTCAAACTATGCACAAATCCATGTATATCAATGAAAAGAATTACACATGAATATGTATAAACATCTATGCAAATGTCTGGGAAGGGTTCTGTTAGATCCTCATGCCCAACTCTGAAAAAGGAGAAATGTTCAGCAGGAGGGGGGGAAATTAGATAATTTTTAAATTATCGAGAGTTATAACGATTAAATTAAATAAAAATAATGTCTGTATTACCGGACAAAGAAAAGTAACAGTGGCAGGCAGCAGAAAGACAATGGGGTGAAGGCCAAACATATGAAAACAAACCACATTCCATGGCCCCCACATGTTTAATCAGCAAGGATTTTCCGTTAGGATTCCCGTGATGACCAAGTTGCTCCGTGAGGCAGCGTTCTGCCTGCCAAGTGAGCAGCAGCTGCTTCCTACCATTTGTTATCTGTTTCCTCCACGGCCGTGGACTCTGGAAGGAAGCTCTGTCTGGGCCCAGAAGCCGAACATGGAAACCTGCATCCACGCCTTCACCCCATTGCATCTTGGAGACAGGGCAGGGAGGCTCCAGACAGATTCTCTGCCTTCAGATTCTTGAGGGCAAGGCAACGCATTATTCCTGCGCCTTCCTCCCTGACCCCATCGCAGTCATGGAGCCTCTGGGCACCGACTAGCCACACTCATCACGACACTGGTCATCACGTTTAAAGACCTAACATTCACATAAAGAAAGCAGAGCATCCCTGCTGAACTCTCGCCGCCTCTGTCCATTCCGGAGCAGGCTGGGGAAGGTGGACCATGCGAACACAACCTAGTGATCCCTGCAACTGGGCGTGATCCTGTTACCCCCTTCCCCACCAGCACCACCAGTGGACTGTTCCGTTTCCTAAATCTCTTCACCTAGGAGGCTGTTCTGGTTGGCAAACTCCCCTCTATCCTTGAAAACTATCCTCAGACAACTGACCCTGAGTTACACCCATACACACACGCAGCCTTCTGTGCTCCTCGGGCCAGAAAAGTTCATTTGTGTTCTTCTGTAAGACGGCTGAAGTCGTGCTTAGTTGTCTTTAACTTCATTCTAAACAATTTTGTTAGATTGTACTGAGACAGCTGTCCGACCAGTGTGCATTTAAAGAAACTTATCAATACTAGTGAATTTTCATGCAGCCATTTTAGTATTGAAGATGGAAGAAAATACACAACGTTTTTGGCATACCATGCTCTATTATTTCAAGAAAGGTAAAAACACAACTGAAACACACACATGCAAAATAAAAGATTTCTGCAGTATATGAGAAGGTGCTGTGACTGATTCAACTGTCAAACGTGGTTTGTGAAGTTTCTTGGCATTAGTGACATTTTGGCCAAATAATCCTTTCCTGTGGGGCTGTCTTATGCACTGGAAGATGTTCAGCAGCACTCCTGGCCTCTCCCCACTAGAAGCCAATGGCAGGAGACAGCCAACATACTCAAAATATCCAAATCAATCAAGTTATTGGTGACAATGAAAAATGTGTCTTTTATTCTACGGGAAAAACTAAACAGACTTTCTGGCCAACCCAATACTCATCCCTGCTGTAATGTTCCACAGCACGCTGTGGAATAGTCAGTGCTGGCATCCCCCTGCTAGACTGCAGACCCCTGCTCACCAGACCCAGGAGAGCAGGCACTGCGTCTAGCGCATCACCGATGGCTGACAAGGTTACGGATCTCAGCTGCAGCACAGACAGGGAAAGGGCTCAGGGGCCCACACTACTGCCGCTGGGTGGGGCCTACAGGGCCAGAAATTATGTAGGGTTTGGGGCCAGGGGACTATTAGGGTGCAGCTGGGAAAATAACCAAAATCATTCAGAACTGAGAGTCTGCAGAGTTCAGTTCTAGTTTCAGTCCTGCCACCCTGTCTCAGCCATGGAAATCTCTGGGCCACAATTTCTTTGTACAGTGAAACAATTTATTCATTCAGCAGAACGTATATTGGATGTTCATGATCTAGGGGCATCACCAACCCTCAAAGTTATAGTTAGTGAGGGTAAAAAAACACAGAAATCATAATGTTGGAGCCACAGTCCTAGGAGAGGTCAAGAAATACCCCAGTTTTCCTAACACGCAGGCCATCTTCCAGCTCACAGACCTAAACAGGATGCGGATCTTAGTCCTACTGCCAGGCACCTAAGGTTTCTTCCCTCTAAGAATCTTCCTGCTCTCCCTACACCTATATGCTGTCTCCCTACACCTATATGATGTCCCCCTACACCTCCCCCCCCCAAATAAAATGAATGAAAATGTCCAAATAAAAATAAGCTGCTATTATCTTAACTGAGGCAAGGCTTTGAGCAGCAAAGGACACCAACGGCAAACCCCAGGTCTTTAAGGCTTGTAAACAGGCCATAAATTAGCCACACGGGCCTGGTGGCCGCCCCTGGCCTGGCTGTTCCAGGCCTCCGGAGAGGGGTTTAGTTTGACTCATCAGCCCTGCTCTCTTAGAAGACAGTGCTGCCATTAGCTTGGATTTTAACTCTCTCCTTATAGGATTATCCATGGGTTTTTTTTTCGCAGCTTTTAAATTCAGTGTATAAGTTTGAAAATTAATACTACGCATGAATCCATTCATGACGGGTCACATCTTCCTACACAGAGTTCTCAAGCTACCCTGTTGTTGGGGGAGGGTCTAGATATCCTACAAACACATTCTTTAAAGTAATACACAAACGCAAAATTATTAGGTAAATATATTAATTTCGAACTTCATCTAGAAGAGCAATTTTCAACTGCGTGCTGCGGCACACCGGTGCGCCACAAGAATTCTTAAAACATGTGACACCTGACTGTTTACTCGAGTGCACTGGCCTCTTTCCCCTTAGACTGTCAAATTAAAAACATGACAACAGACAACACAATAACCATTCAGTGTGAATGAATCAACATTATACCTATTTTTTATCAGATTGGCAAAAAAAAATTTTTTTTGGCGTGCTACAGAATTTTAGACATTAGTTTAGGTGCACCATGAGGTGAAAAAGGTTGAGAATCGCAGATCTTAAAGAAAGTTACTCACTGGAAAAAGGGGGTTCTCTGGCTAATACAGATTCACCCCATTTTCAGGCAGCTTTCCCACATCAGTCACCGCTGAAACAGGATGCTCAGGAAGCGGGCACCCACGGACTAAGGTATAAAAACTGTCCCAAACCCCTGTTACTGGCTCAAAGGTGCCACACTTAGTCCATTCCATCCACAGATAAGCAAATCAGGTAAACTCTGAAGCTCTTTGTTGAGGCCCCACTCCTTCCAAAACAAACAGCAGCTCTGCGTCTTGCTCAACCCAGGTCCCCTGTGAGCGCCGACGGCAGGCGCCCACCTGCACAGGTGCCTCTTCCTTGCCTGTGGAGATCGCCCTTTCACTCCTTCACACGTGTAACCTAAAAGTCCTTTGAGAAGCCTGCAACTTTCTGTGATGTTTGACATGGAGGGAAGCCACTCTGGGGACTCAAGAACAGAAGTAATCCCCATTCTGGTAGCTATTCCCACAGCGCGCACAGAAGCAGATCTTACGAAATAACTTTTTGGCTCCAGAGAAGAAACTGGGCGGGTTTCCTTAATTGGGCTTGGCAAGAAGGGCGCCTCCCGCGTGGGGCTGATGGCCAGGTGATGACAGAGGACTATTACTCAGTGGAATGCATGCTGCATCGTGGACACACCCAAGGATGACTGTCACACCCACTGGTTATCCAAAGTCACAGTGAAGCAGGAAACGTAGTAGGTTGTGGACATACATTTTGATACGACAAGAAACAAGAACTTAAAGGGCCCGTTCTTGGTGATGACCTGCCCTCCTGGCACTCTGCAGCTCGCAATTAGCACCTGTCAGGTCCTGAAACACTAGGTCAGAGGAGTCACCAGGGAGAGATTTAAGAAATCATCCACATCTTGTGGTTTAAAAAGAGGAATTGGCATCTCCTCCTTTCAATGTTGTTTTATATTAACAAACTCCCCAAAGGGTCTGCGACCCAATCTTCCTTTCCCCCATTCTTCTCACCAACTGTAATTTATCATTTGGAAAGGGCAGGACATCTTTGTTTAATTTGAAACTATTCTGTCGGAAATGTGAATTTCCCCCCCAGGGTATCCCTGTAGTCTATGCAACCAAACAGCAGCTAGAGTTTTATTAGGCCCTGACATTTTTTGTGGTAAATATTTCAGCGGCACTCTCTCAATTCTCAACATAAACCCTGAAAGTTTAATACCAATACGACCCCAAATTTGAAAATAAGCTGGTTGACTTAACGACGTACACAAATTGGTCAGTATCACACATCTCTAAATGACGATAAATAATCCAAACTTCAGACAGCCAACCCTGGTCTTAACCACTATGTAATAAATACTATAGTGGCCACAAGTGTTCACAATGAGGAATGGCCCACACAAAACACACAGAGTCTACGACAGAGAGAATGAATGCATACGTGTTCCAGGCAAAATCCTTAAGAGTAAAAAAACTCTACCCTTTGCATCTGATTGCAACTATGTGTCACTTTCATTATAACTCTGGATTTGTAACAAGCAAATAAAACTGACAATTACAGTAATAAGATAGAAATATGCAGTCTGCTTTTGTAAGAAAAATAGTTTTATAATGTTATGTTAACATTATAGTTACACAGTTATCTCCAGGGGTGGTAATTACCTACCTTAGCCCACAAAATTGTTTTCAGATCTTCTGATGACAATTAAAGTCATTGCAAAAGATGGGTTTCCCTGCCCCTATCACTTCCGGGAAGTCTAGCACAATTGTATTTAATAAGATAGATCCTTGTTGGATCCTTAGATTTCTCACTGAATCCCTAAGATTGCTTATAGGCATTTCTATTTCTTTTTGTTTTTGTTTCTTAGTCTTAGAAAATGACCTTTTGCTCCTTGATTCATTCGAAGATGAATTTAGGAGATGGAATTTCTATGGCAGAACTGAAATATTACCTATTATCTCAAGTTAAAGTTAATTTTAAAATTAGAAAATAGAAAAAAGTTATCAATATGCATGCTACCTTAATACAATATTTTTGCCATGTCCATTCTGGTGCTTTTTAAGAAAAGATGAAGGAAAACAAAAAACACCCTTGGGATATGAAACAAACCCACTGATGCAAAAAGGAATTATAAAAGAGAGTTTCAGATTGCTGCAATATACAGAGAAGGATGTTAAACAGATTAAAGTAATAGCTATGAATGTCCCCAAGGGATCACATACTCCCAAATCACAGGGCAGGTGGGGAGAAAAACTGGCTGGGTTGTTTTTTTTTTTTAATGGTAACTATGAAAAACTAAAATTTTAACTTGTTCAATTATTTTAAAAACCACATTCCACTGAGTTGTAATTGTGGACTGCTGAAGATAGTTTTCCCAGGCTGACCATATGTTTAATTCTGGGAATGATGTGGCAAAGTCACCCACCCACTACAAGCTGGGAAACAATGTAAGCGAGGCGAGGGCAGCCACACCCTGCCGAGGTGGGTTCTCATTTCGCTGTTTTTCATCCTACCCTAATCAAGCCCCATTAGTTTTAAGTATAATCTGTGTGTTCTTCCAGAGTTCAGGACCTCAGAAATGAATACCCATGTGGCTGTTTCTGGAGCTGGTATAGCAAGTATGATTCATTCGGGCCTGGGTCTGAAATGTTCCAAGCACGTGTTTTCAAGAATTAAGTATGAACTGCACCGACCTCAAAGTGCAAACGGGGGATGGGGGTGGGGGGCGTTGTCTTACATGCCCCGACATCCTCCTGAAGTTGGCGTTGGAAGGGGTCTTGCCAGCCGTCGTGTGACATTTCTAACCACCTCCAGAGAAGACATTCGTACAACGGCTCTGCTACACTCCGGCTCGCCCGCCCCACTAGAGTAAAGGCTCTGAACACACAAAGGCTACATTATATGCTGAGCTGGAAACAGTGATTAATCATTAATCAGTCACCCCACCAGCAGCAGATTACAGGTGATAACACACAGAACACCCACAGCTCAAGGTGTGACCTCCAGGCACACCCCCTCAGCGCTCCAGGCTGTTCCTCTTGCCCCCCTGCTCCCCCCCTACCCAAAGCCCAATTCCTGTCTCCTGTTTAACGCAAGTCAAGGTTTTAGTGGTTCCTTCCTTTTTTTTAATGAAGTTTTTTATGTTTCCTGATGCACAAAGTCCACTCAGTGTCACATTTCACAGATCAAAAGAAATACATAGCCAGGAAGTCAAGTTAATTTTTGTAGCGCCTTTAACTGATATTTCTCCTTGAGCTTTAGAGGTTCCCCTATCTTACAGTAACTAGTTCATTCCTGGTCTAAAACCCAGAATAATGCCATGTTCCATGAAAGGGGCATAGTGCCTCCCTAACAGAATCCTGAACCAAGTAATATAGGAATCTCACAAAATATATACACAAGTACATCTAGTTATATGTATATGTGTGAGTATACATATGTATTATGTATGTATCCACACACACACACCCCATACTCCTTCCACAAAGGAAGGCCACTCAAAGGTATCGAGCTCTTGCCTGGTTTCTGCCTGCTCAGAGGGGCAAACGGCCCTGGCCATCCAGCCTCTTCCCCACACACTTCTCCGGCCTCATCTCAGTCCCCTTCACCTCATGACAGATGTAGCACAATCGAGCTCTTTCAGTTGCTCACAAAGGCCATGCTCTCTCTCTCTTGCCTCCCGGTTTTCTGACAAAATATTCCCTTTCTTCTACACCTGACTACTTCCTGATCTTCCTGTGGGTCTCAATTTGGATGTCACTTCCTCCAGGAAGCTCTCCATGCTGCACCCATTCACATCTGAGTTAATACTCCTCCTCTGCACTCCTAGGATGGGACTTGTAGCTTAAATACCCAAGGACTTGTCTGTGCACTCCACTCAATAGAAGGTGCCAAAGACACAGGGACCCTTCTCTTCCCTGCACCTGGAAAGATATTACGGATGATAGTTGCTCAATATTTATTTGATGACTTATAATTAAAATTGACTGGTTTATTTGTGTGCACCAATTTTCCTGCTAACAAATAGCTTCCACCTACGGGCTATAAAAGACATTATTTACAAGTGATTACATGGCATTCTGAATATTTCAAATAAACCTTAAAAAGGTGGTAAATCAACAACACCAAGGAATTCTTCCAAGGTTTCAATTCCATCCATAACAAATCTTTTCTACCTAAATTAGGTTAAAGTATAGAATAACACAGAACTCAGGTAGAAATCTGTTTGCTCTCATTTGCGAAAAAATGGAGTCAAGAGAGAATTCCTGCTGAATAGCTCTTCTCCCCAGAAGTCAGCAAAGTGCAGTCATTCACTGAACCGACGGCTGTGTTAGTATCAAAATAAGAGATAGCACCATGCGCAACGTCCTGTTACTCAGTGCAGGGAGGGCGTGACATGTCCTCATTTACCGAATATCTAACTACCAATCAGTTATCTATTCCAAAAGTTGACTACAGACTTTTAAGGAACTAAAATAAAATGCATCCGGTGCATGTGTCCAACTGCGAACGAGGCAGTGCTGTGTTCATTCACAAAGGTGCCTTGATACTGGGCGGTCCCTCTGGGGGGTTGGGGGGACAGTCATTCCCCTTCTCCCATTTGCTCTCAAATTTATTCAGACTTTGTCCCCTCCAACCCACCAAAACTATCTGGCCCAGTTCACCGGTGTTCTCCACACAGCCTAATACAGTGGTCAGACCCCAGCCCTCCCCTGTGGTTTAACCACAGCACTGGCCCAGAGGGTTACTCCTCCTTCTGGGGCCGCTTCCTCCCTGGCCCCTCAGACGCTGCCTTCTCCAGGTTTCCTTCTCCTCCCTGGAAGCAGTCTCTGCTGCTCGCTCCTCTCCCAGACTTCCACAGTTTGGGACACCCCAGACTTCCTGTCTCCCTCTGCTCCCTCATTTGGTGACATCATCCAGTCTCAAAGATTTAATGCCACACCTACCCCAATGACCACCCAATTTCTATCTAGTCCCAACCTCCCCCATGAATCCAGACACACAAACCCAACAACCTACTTCATTCATTCGGTGGACGAACAGGCATTGCAAATTTCAAATCCGGATAGTCCCTTAACTTGCTCCTCCCACACATTTCCACCTCTGGGCAGATCAATCCTCCCGACTGCCCAGACCAAAGACTTGTCGGGCGCCCTCTCAAACCAACCCACATTGGCAATAAGTTCTGCTGACCTCTCAGAACACCCAGAACACGGTGCTTCCACTGCTGGAGGCCAAGGTACCACCTGGGTCGAGCATCACAGCCATAGAGTCTTTTTTTTTTTTTCAATTTACCTTTTAAATGATTATTTTTTTATTTTTCAAGTACAATTGACATACAATATTGTATTAGTTTCAGGTGAACAACATGGAGATTAGACATTTATAGAACTTAAGAAGTGATTGCCCCAAATATCCGGTACCCACCTGGCACTATACACAGTTATTACAATATTATCGACTGTACTCCCTGTGCTGTACTACACACCTCTGTGCCTGCTTTTATAACTGCCGGTTGGCACATCTTAACCGGTCCATAGCATCTTAACTGGTCCCCTGATTCCACCCCTGCCCTCTTAGTCTTCTCAACACGGCAAACGTTGTGTTCTTAAAATATAAATCTGATACCACTCCTTGGCTCAAAACAACCCTCCGACAGCTCCCCAAATCACCAGATGAAAGCCAAGATCTACAGAAAGACTCCTGAGGCTCTGCACCCACTGGCCTCCCTCTCCTCTTCCACCTCTTCCTCCTGCTGCTCTTCCTTTTCTCCAGTCACACTGGCCTCCTCGTTCCTTCCACACAAGTGTCAGACACTCTCCTGTCTCCGGGCATTTGCATCTGCTTTCCCTCTGCTGAGCACATTTTTCCACATGTCAGCTGCGCTGCTCGCTGAACCGTTTCTCTGGCCGCCCTAGTGCAACTGCATCCCCACCGCCTTCCTACCTCCACCTGGGACCCTTCCTTGCAGTGTGTGTCCTTTCTCTGTGCTGAGTTTTACTTACTGTCTGTCTACACCGGTCAGCTGCAAGATGACAGGAACTATTGCCTATTTTGTTCTCTACGATTTCCTCAGCTCTTGGAACAGGGCTGTACACTGTAGGTGCTCAATAAATGCCTGTTGAATGAACTCATGGTGACTATCAACCCTCGTCGGATTTGGTAAAAGTGTCAGTTAACAAGTCATTCAATTTGACAGACTGAGGGTATAAAGAAGTAGAGGGTCTTTCTCCTAAGGCATCCCAGTGATATGGCACTTCACTGAAAACTTCATTTCCAGAGATTCCACAATTAATGTGACAGGGAGCCTCCTTTCAGAATACCAGGTGCATGGCGTTAGTATTCATTTAAAAACCATGGATGAGAAATGAGCAGGTTTGAATGGAAATGTCCCCATGCAGAGCACTAGGAAAGATTATTTTAAGAAAAATAAACTACCATTTTAGAGCTGATCCTATTGAATAAAAAATCTCGTTACTATTCATTGGAGAATCAGATTAACTCTGCCTGAGGGGGATCACACGAGAAATCACCTCTCACTCTGAGGGCTGGTTGGGCCAATGATGAATAAGAAAACAGCCACGCCATGGCTGTTGAGCAAGCACCTGCCACACCCTCCCTGTCACTGCAGGCCCCCGAAGAGCCCTGTACATCCTTGGCACCAGTCTGGTCGGGACCTTCTACTCACCGTTTGCTTTGGCAACCCCAAGGAGGCGCTGATCTCAGGGAACCGGTCCACCCACCCACACAGCAACTGCAGCCAGACGCGTTAGCCAGACGACGTATCTCACTAAGACCTCAGGGATGACTCCAGACGCATTCTGCATTAATCAGCACTGATTTTCTATCCCCATTTACAGGCTGTCCTAATCCTCTGTTTTATTCTGTGTTCTAAGACTTAGAAAGCGCTGCACAGAAATAATTCTGGGTGTCACATTCATGTATATTGCATAATTTCACACTCAAGGGTGAGGACCTGAATTTCAGCTAACGCCAGCCTATTTTAACACTTTTCATGTGCCAAACTGCAGGGTGTTTACACCTCATGAAAACATGAGACTATTCTAGCGCTGCTCTGGGAGAGGGCACTTTCTAATGGCTGCTTTTGAAAGTGTTTAAGTCAGGCAAGATGTTGGTACCATGCAAGAGCTATTAGCTACAAATCAGAATGGCTTTTGAGGTTGGTACCTGTAAGGTGGACCCACTCCTGAACCCACAAAGCAACTCCTCTCAGAAGTCAACACATTTCTAAAGGCACTGCTGGGCAAAGGTGCAGACACAAAGCATGGACCTAAGGCCCCTTCTCACTGCTCCCACGTTCAGACCTTGCGCAGGCTTCCCAACTGCTCCTGGGCCAGGCCTCTCTCAGCTTTTCCTCCTGCTCTCTCTCCCAAGGCCTCTGCAGTAGCTAGGGCCTCTTCAATTCCCACCCAGAGCACACCCACATGCCTCCTGGAGCTGGTCTCTCAGCCTCTCGTCACCCCTCCCCACTTCCCACAGTTCTGCAGCAATCTCCTCCTTTCAACCCCCTGCATTATTTCCCCACTGTCCAGTGAATTGGTAATAAACTTCCTCAAAGTCAGAGGCTCTCAAGCTGTGCTGCCCTGACCACATGAAAATTCCTGTTTGTCTGCTTAAGGGTAACTCACAATAGTTGGCTGGGCTCATCAACGTAGTTGAATATTTCTGCCTTAACAATACCTGCGTGGAATTACACACTGCAATTTTAGAAGTAGCATCAGCTAAGGAGCAAAATGAAATTATGGTAATAAACAGATTTACTAAATAGTTGATGAGTTACTATACAGCTCATTGTATTCACACCATGTAGGTATGTTTCTCACTCAGACAGTTAACACCTGATCACACCTCTCCACAGCCCTCTCCAGAGGGAACTGGCCAACAGACATATTTTTCTACTATGCAAAAAATAATAATAATAAACAAAAAAAAACTATGGACAGTTTTCTGAAAATGGGAGAGTATCACATAGAAATCCAGATTTCCAGCTTTATTTCAAAACAAAGGAAAAATCAGAACACCTAGAAACTGTAGGTCCACAGTCAGCAGAAACTGAGCAATGTGTTTTTGTATATGCCACAGTCTCCACCACTCCTTACTGTCTCACATGCCCCACATTTCAATTGCTTGCATTGTCTGCCTGGACACTATAGGTATCTGAGTCTGCAACTCTAGTTGCAAGTCTCTGTGCCATTCCTGATCTTCAGCTGTCACTCCTGTAAGTATCGTTTTTATTGTGTATTTTCTTGGCCTTTGCCAATTTCAGGGACTGCCCAACCCCATCTGCCTTGATTCAACATCCATGTGCTAGGACAAAAGAGCTTTTTACCTGGAGCTGCAACATAGTTGCCACTCTGAGTATTTCTCTTTTCAGTTCCACCCCCCCCCGGCCCCCCCCCACTTTTCTTTGTATCTGCTTGTGTTGTTCAAAGACAAAACATGAGTGCTAAGTGAAAGAAAATGATCTGCTCCCTTTCAAAACTGGCATCAGGAGAAGGGTGTTACACCCTGCACCTCTATGAGATCAAGGTCTGGAAATTCCACACAAAGCCCAAACAGTCCTAAAACAGGGCCCTACTAATGTGTTTTCCTGCGGCTGGGCACTCTCCTAGGAGCACAACAAAAGGGGGGAGGGGGAACCCGGGGTGGAGCCCCTAGGGGGGTCAGGGAGAGTTGCAGATTTAACTCTTCCCTGCTCACTCTACAGAAAGCACACTTACAGACCTAGGTGCATTCAGGGACCCACGGAAATATATAACAGCCTTCCCTGAAGGCAAACATCTTCCCAATCAACCATAACATACAGGCGGTAGTCTGACCGACACCAATTATTTTTGTACATTCCACATCAGTGGCATCAACCAGTGGTTCTAAACTGTAGCCAGCACCAGAGTCGCCTGAGACAGCAGTTAACACACTGCATCCTGGGCCGCAGCCCCAGAGTACCCGGTTCTGTGGGTCTCGGGTGGGGCCCGGGAATTCTCATGCCTAAGTCCCCTGGTGAGGCTGATGCGGCGAAGTAAGTTCGAGAGCAACAGTGACAGGCCGTTGGGAGGCACCACAGGTATGTGGCTGGGAAAGGGTCTCTCAACAATCTCAGTTTAAAAATATCAGGAGCCAGGTACAATCGCCGTGTATTTTTATAGGCACTCATTAGGGGTCCTGATTAGGCAGCGCCAAATAAGAATGAAGAATTTCTCCACCTCCAAAATGGGTCTTTCTCTGCAGGTCAGCTCTGTAGCTGACTTTTCAACTTGGCCTAGGGCCGCTTGTAACCTCACCACTTCATATCACATGTCTGCAGACGTCTTACTCACAAGGAATATTTATGTTCTTTTAAACGCTTATTACAAACAATTTCAGGCTTTAGCCTAGTCGGTCATTTTCACAAACGCTGCTCACAGCCCTGCCATCTGCTCACGGTTAGTGAGAGACCCCAGCTGGAGCGCATGTTCAGATGCTCCTGACAACGGCGGCAGGTGTTACATGACTTGAAGTCTGGCCCACGCGCCACCTTGAACTAGCCTTTCCTCTATTGCAAAGATCGCACTCAGGTCGTCCTTAAGACGCTGCAGTATAAAATTACTCTGAGGAGTGAACAGAAAAGACTGTTCTCCTAGCGCAGGTTCGACTTGGAAACACAGAAACATGCGCACGCGCACAGGGGCACACGCCCGTTCTCTCCTGAGCCCCCAAGCACTGAATTTCCCCTCTGCGGCCAATCTCTGAAAATAGGAAATAGAATGTTTCCTTTCCCTCCAACGGTTTTCCTCAGGAAAGCATGATTCAGATGATCATAATCAGGGCCTTGGCTGGTGGAGAACACTTTCGGGATTTTCCTCCAGGAGGGCTGACGGACATTATCCTTAAGGTGGGGGGTGGAGGGATAAGGTGCACGTAGTGAGAGAAAGCTCCCGGGTTATTCTATGCCCACCTGCCTTTGATTCCTTGCCACCCCTCCTTCCCTGTTGAGATGCACTGTTTAAAAATGTGTTCCACTCTTACCTGTGGAAAATTTCTCAAGATACCGGCTCTTCAGCAAAAGCATGGTGGTTCTATTTACAAAAGCAAAAGTACGACAGTCTGTCGGTGGGGCAAATATTCAAAATCGGATCTCTCTACTGCTTCCTTTGATTCAAATGTTTAAGTTTTCATGCAGAAAAAGCTTTCTGAGTTTTCCAACCTACGATCTGCGTTCTAAGGAACTACTTTGCTCTAGTAAACACAACTGCATTTGCCCTCGTGATCCCAGGTTTAAAAACAGTTCCATCAGCCATTTGATGTCAAAGCAAGCAAACTAGGCTAAGTCCGCTGCCACAAAAACCCTATTCATAGATGAATAAACAGCTTCAGAAACTGTAGCTCCCGGCAGAATGCGCCAGAAAAGAACAATGACGTCCACGAAGCATGTGGATGAGAAAAGAGAGACCGTGGCTCTCATTTTCAATGAGAGAGGAATCGGGATGAGGGGAGGGCAGGGTGCTGTCCTGACACTGGTCGGGAAAGAAGACAGGTGTCAAGGGCTCCCCATTTCAAATATAATTTTACAGTTACTGGGATGTGACGCTATCAATGAACCAACTGTACCTGGAACTTGGCTTCTCAGATGCTGGAGCCACCAAGATACCATCACCTCCAGGTACTGCAGTGCCTTCCAGCTGGACTCCTGAATTCATTTCTGCCCCAAGGATGTAAATCAGATCAAGTCACTCCCCTACTTTCCAAACCAACTAGAAAAAATGGCCAAGGCCTGCCCAAGATGAGGCCCTACCTGACCTGGCCTCTGAGTGTCCCTCTTTCCCCCATCTCCACTGACCCCCACCCCAACACCCTTGCCCTTTGCGACTCCACCACCCTTCCTTTCCTCAAACACGCCAAGCTCATTCACACCTCAGGGCCTCTGCACTACCTGTTTTTCTGCCTACAGCGCTCTTCCCCCTAATTTTGCAATGGTTGGCTCCTTCTAGCCACCATGCCTCAATGGCATCTTCTCAGGAGACACCCCGATGACACTATCCAGAAAAGCCCCCACCTCCCCAGTTGCTCGCCTTCACATCCCTGCTTTACTTTGAGCTTATCAGTAGCTGATATTTTCTTGTTCACCTATTCTGTGGTGGTGGTGGTTGACAGTATTGCTGTTTGTCATCCCCACATCTCCCACACTGAAGCAGGGACCCAACCTGACCCCAGCCCCTAGAACACAACTGGGACTGACAGCACCTACAATGATACCTGGAACCCAGTAGGCCCTCAGACAGCTGCCACTACACCTCCCTGTGACCCCACCTTCATCTAACTCATACAAAGTCCTCAAAGGAAATGAGAGGAAACTGTCGAACAGCGAGAAGGCAGAACATGGGGCCGATTTAACTTACCACCTATATACCAATAAAAGGGTGCAAGGGATTATCATAAATTTTTAGTAAGCACGTAAAAGGTGACTATCAACCAAACTTAGTCTTAGTCAAGAGTAAGTTTGTGAAGATTTGCATGATGCAAAGTGCTGTTCCCTTATTACCTGTTTTAATTCTAAGTGAACTTCCGTGACTTGGTTATTATCAGCCCCAGTTGCCAAATGAGAAAACTACGGAAGGCTCGGAGAAGGTAATTTGCTTACCTAAACTTTTGAACCGGTTAGTGCCAGGTACTGAATTTGAATCCAGTTCTATTTTCTTTCAAAGCCCATGTACTGTTCACTATAACTGCCTGACCTTTTCTCCCACAGCAGTTCAAAGGAAGATGTGAAGCATCAAAGGCAAGCACGAAATGGGGTTCACAAAAGTTGTAGGTTTTTCTGCCTACAGCACTAGGCATTAATTTAAAAAGTTAAATATTTTGTGAGTTTGTGTGTTATGATTCTACCAACCAGAAATGTTACTTGTATCAGACAAAAGGTTTGTAATATGACACTCAAAATAAAAATAAAAATAAAAATTAGCCCTGACTGGGGTGGCTCAGTGGATTGAGTACCGGCCTGTGAACCAAAGGGTCACTGGTTCAATTCTCAATCAGGGCACATGCCTGAGTTTTAGGCCAGGTCCCCAGTAGGGGGCATGCGAGAAACAACCACACATTGATGTTTCTCTCTCTCTCTCTTTCTCCTTTCCTTTCCCTCTCTCTAAAAATAAATAAATAAATTCTTTAAAGAAAAAAAAAATTAGATAGAGTCAAAAGAGAAATCACTCCATCTCTGACTTGTATTCTGAAACAATAAAACACAATAAACTACAATAAAAACAAATTTACTGGCAGTAAGTACCATAAATACTAAAAGGTCAGGTCCAAAATATGTAAGGTTCTGCTTAAACTGTGGAATTTAAAGAAAAAAAAATTAAGAACAGGTGCGTCTCATGAGTACACACCCTGAAAGGAGGATCGGGAAACACGGAAGTGGGAAGTTCTTTGAAGCTGCCCCTTTCCCACACTTGACAATTAGCAGAGAGCAGAGTGCACCCGCCTTGGCCGGCGGAGGAGCCAGGGGCTGGACAGAAAAACAGAACAGAAGCCCGTGAAGTGCGTCCAAACTCCTGGCCTTTGACCGAGGATGACTCATTTCACATCCAAAAGTCTGTTTCCTCATCTGCAACAGAGATGGGCCTCATTGTGCACGTCTTGGGCTTGTGACAAAAGTCAAGTGGGAACAAATACGGAAGAACTCTGCAGAGGTCGAGCATGTAAAACTTGCTTGATTCATGCAGAGCCTAGAGTGTGGCTAAACCAGTGGTAAAAACTCCAGAAACAGCACAAAATGAGAGTGAAGGGAGTAAGTGAGGGGAGAAGAGGAATGTCCCAGAGCTAGGAGACCACAGTGTAGGAAGGGTCAGAAGCCAAGGCAGTGCCACCGAAGTGGTGACCCAGAAAGGACAAGCCCCATAGCTCTCTGAGTGTGATGGGGACTTGAAGGGAGGTGGGCAGGGGAGGCCTGCACAAGAAGGGGTCACCTCCTGATCTCCAAGGACTCGGACCTGAGACACCTTGCCTTGGCACAACCCATACTTTCAGATTTTGAGACCTGCCCTGGTCATTTATTCCTGAATGATATGCAGTGTCTCTTCCATCGACCATGAAATCTCCCCCAGACATCAACTACGTGTGAACACCATGTAGTCACTGGCCCAAAGCTCGTCTCATCCTTCCAAGTCTCCCTGAGGATCCTGGGAGCAGACTTCAACCACAGCCCACTGAGCATCCCACAACGTCCTTCTTACTACTTGTCTTTAAAAAAAAAAAAGTTGTTACGAGAACTCTTCAAGTCCCAAGAAATATGTAAGAAATCTCAGAGGAACGATCTCGTTTAGTTTGCTGAGAATTACCTGATGATGTTGCTAGGTGGTGCTTATAAATATAAGCACACACCCTAAGATTAACTTTTTGCTTTACTCAGTGGCTCAGCAGTCAAGCATCCTCAAATTAAATGTCATCACTGGAGAACTTAAATAAAATAGACTGAGTCCAGGTCAGACTGGACAGCAGGACCCACCAACAATGTGTGAAGACACGTTTGCAGCTGCGTTCTAGACCGGTGCTTCTCAATCTGTCAATGAGCACACGGGTCACCCGGGACCTGGGTAAAATGCAGATTCCGATTCACTGGCCTGTGAGTCTGCATCTCTAACAATCCCCCGGGTGATGCAGGTGCCACAAGGGTCAGCCGTTGACAGCAAGAGTCAGTCCTAATGCTAGGCTCACTGGAAGTCCAGTGACTGTAAGAAAACACTTGAGAAAATAGGTTTTGAAGGTTCATGATATTGACAAGAGGCATCAGTCCTTTGGCTAACCAAGACCCTCCCTGCAGGGGCAAGTCCTGGCCAGCATCCTCTGAGTGGTGGGCAGATGGCAGGGAACCTCTTGGGCACCAACTTCTTCCTGCATGGAAGGCCTCAACCTCATGACAGACCATGTACATCCTGGAGCTATAGGATAAAGAGAAGAGGAAGCGATAAAAACAAGGAGTGGTGATTTATTGAGAGCTTACATGAGATCACATGGTCAGGGGTAGAACTGAGATATGAACCCAGAGTCTGATTCCAGAGCCCACAATGGCACCGCCAAACTCCACTGCCTGGTCCAGGCCATGGGACAAAGGGACAGAGGGGAGCGAGGGGAGAAGAGCACTTCAGAGCACCAGCACTTACAAATATGGGACACTGAGAAAATTCTCTCTCTCTCCCTCTCTCTCTCCCTCTCCCTCTCTCTCTCTCTCTCTCTCTCTCTCTCTCTCCCCCCCTTAGTTTCTTCATCTTTCATATGGGCTCATAATGGTTCGTACACCTCACTGGGGTTTCTGAGGATTAAATGAAGCCTAAATAAAATACTTAACCCAGCATCTGACACTTAATAAATGCTTCAGCTATTACAATAACTTTTCAGTTGTTATGATTAAGAAACCGTGATCTACTGAACCGTGAACTAACTGGGTTCACTCACAAACAATTTTCCTGACACACACCACAAACTCGGGGTAAGGCCTAAGTCCACCAGGCAGCTGGCCTCCACAAGCCTGCAGCGCCAGTAACGCACACCCCGGAATCCCGCAGGTCTGGTCGCCCCTGTGGCGGGATCCCGAGCCCTCCAGGCATGACCCTGGCCCAAACCTCCTGAGCAGATGGAATGGAATGAAGTCCCCCTGCCTGGGGTCAAACGCTTCTCTGTCACTTTCCAGCTGTGTGACATTGGTCAAGGTGCTGGACCTTTCTGTGCCTCAGTTTCCTCGGATGCAAAATGGAAATACTAGTTCCTATTTCATGTGGTTGTGCATATTAAATGAGCTAATACCTGTAGGTTGCTTAGCCCTGTGCCTGACACATTGCTAATGTTTAGTGAGGATCTACTGATATTATGACCCATCAGTGACAGTATAGCTAAAGATTAACACAAGTAAATAAAGAACAATAATAACTAGATGGATTAATTCATTCTGTAGAACATCAGCCTTTTTCTCAATGCATGCATCTGCTTAATAACATCAACACGAGTTCTGAACGGAAAGCTCTCCACAGTGCCCATGGTCACTGCAGCCACACTCACGGGCCACCAAGAGTGGCAACGTCTACATAAAGAGCTGCTTACCAGTAGGATGTATTTATAAAGTGGGGGTTGGGTAGAGAGATTAGCAAAGAGAGCTGAAAATGGTCCTATAAGCCAACAAGTTTGCATACATCAATAGTTCATTTAAAAAGTCAAATACTTGCACATTACTACTACAGGGACTATCCAAGCAATGCATGGCACCATGGAATCTGGAAGCATGTAGCCTCTTGCCATCTAAAAGTTAGCCCCATACTTGCTCCTTTTGTCTTTCTAGATCCCAGCATAGGAAGTATCCAGGTCATTCTCTGAGGCTGTACTGAAGAGTCCAAAAGGGCACAGGCATGCCGTATAAAGTTGTCACGTGCTAACCACAGGTATGTAACCTAATCAGCGTCCAGTGCTCGGGGCACCAAGATACTGGAACACCCGTAATCACTGTCACGGCAGTAGGAAAGTTTCCCTGGCTGAGAGCCATCTTGACCAAGCCAGAACGTCAAGGCAACTGGATACCAAAGTAATTTGCATCTGCTCTTCCTTTTAAATGCTAAACAAACATAACAGGATGTGAATTTACACTTCTCTCCCAATCCAAAGAGGAACCAAAAAAAAACCACAAATCTGGAGGGTGTGAAGATCTCACTCCATAATCTTCCTGTGTGCCTGTTAGCATTTTTCTGGTTGTACATTATCAAGGAGGCTGGCAGAGGCTCAGGAAAGCCAGAGTGATAAGCTGTAACCCTTTCCTTCCTGGGGAGCAGTACTGTGTAACAGAAATGTAAGCCACGAATGTGAGCCTCATGTGCGATTTTTTTAGGAGGGACATTTAAGAAGGTAAAACTAGACAGGTGAAATTAGTTTTAGTGATAAATTTTATTTAACCCAATGTTTCCAAAATACTATCATGTCAGCATGTAATAAGGATTAAGAACTACTAATGGGATAGTTTGTATGCACATGCCACGTGTACTTGACATTTACAGAGTATCACCATTCAGACCAGCCACATTTCAAGGTCTCAAGAGTCATACGTGGCTGCTGGGTACCCTGTCAAACAGAGCAGCTCTCAAATTCAAAGACAGCTGAAATCACCAGTTTCTTAGGTGTTCTCTATGATACACAGGTAAAATAGACCAACTTAGTGTGGGCAAGTGGCTAGATGGAGAACTTAGAAATATCTTGAAAGGGGGAAGAAACACTTTTCAAAGTGGGCTCTGAGTGTTTACAGTTTTACATTAATGTTTGGTCCCAAGCACTGACAATGCTATTCACTTTTTACCCAGTGTACAAGAATTTGTTGTTTTCATCTTCATTTTAAGTAAGAGTGTAGGGAATTCTGGTCACTGGACAAACCTCTTCTCACGGCAAAGTGTATCCCTTCCCCTTCCCAGAGGAGCGGGGAAAGGGCCAGACACACCCCACTGACACACCCATACATCCCATTCCGGGAGGGCCTGCGAGATGAGACTCGAAGCTGATCAGTGTCCGCTGCCTCCCAGCCACAGGTGAGACAGTGTGAAAGATGATCTCATCTCACCAGTGTCACCTACCTCACCGGCTGACTGTGATGACCCAGGACAACACCGAAGGGAGAGCTCTTAGCTAACTGTGAAGTGCTATACAACTCTAGTTATTATTATTATTATTGAGAAAGGACATCATTCCTCACCTGAAAGAACAGATAAAGAGAAAAGAGGTGTGACGAAACAGAGATGCTGCGCTGGGGCTGGGGGACTGGGGGGAGGAGAGCTGTGCAAGGGACCCATGAAAATATCATTGTTCTTGGTGGACGTGGTTCTCTTGGAAGAATACAAAGAGGCCTGAGAAACCTCTGTTTCTTTTTCTCCCCCCCCCCCCCGTAAATCTTGGGAGGGAGTAAAACTGTAACTGCGACAGCCCAGAGTATACAAGTTTCTACCCCTGCTCCATCATCCATTACCTTCTCATCCTACTGCTTCCCTCACTCCAAATAAGCTTGAGTCAGGTCAGTGGTTCAAAACAGATTTCTTCTCCCCAGGGTCTCATTGGGGCCTAAACACGCAGCACCACCGGGGGTACTGGCGCTTTCCCGTCGCAAAAGTCACCGAGTCCGGAGCAGTCTGGCTCACTGTTTCTGCCCTACGCGAAAGCCTCAGCGTTGGCTCCCGCACTGCCCTATCGCCTTCTCCAACAAAAACAGAGGCTCGGAGCGCGGCTGGAGTCTCCCAGTACCTGTCCAACCGCCCCAGCGTGCCTGCGACTGCTCCAGGCAGGCAGCATTTACGAGGTCCGAGGGGAGTCACCCACACAAAGGCGCTTTGTACCTCGCATTCCAGAACGCACAGCCAGGGCACCGGGCACCTCACCCAGGCGGTGCACAGAGAGCGCCGCCCCCCAGTCCCGACACTGGCACCCCAAATACTTCCTCTCAATAGAAAGGCCATCCTCACTCCTTGGTTTAAAGATGGGGTTTCCCTCGGCTTGGCGCAACCCACACTCCCGGATGCAGGGACAGAAGCCAGGGGCGCACAGGCCACTCTGAAGAAGTTTGCATTGTCGCCGCGATGCGCTCTCAGTACTTCTCGCCCGCAAGAGGAACGGAGTACCCCTACCCCAGCTCCCCGCCGCCCCGTCTCCCGGACTACACACGCCGCCCCCGGGCTCCTCACCTCTAGTCCAGTCCACCACTTGCTTGGGACTCCATTTGGTCACGGGTTCCATGGTAAAAGGCTTCGCTCCTAGCTGAGCTAGAGTCGGTGGTAAAGTCCTGCTGCCCGCGTCCAGTCCTTCCTGAAGGGCGCACCCTGCGACTGTCCCTGCACCCCGTCAAGGATGCATGACCATGGTCAGCGGGACATCCCAGCGCGGGGCAGCGCGGTGCTCTCCTGGCACACGGGACAGCAGTACAGCTGCTCCTCCAGTTGCCACCGTCCAGCTGCAGCTACTTCTGCTTCCGCCACCGCCGGGAGCCCGACACAGCTGCTACTCCTGGGCGATCGCAGCTACCGCGACTCCGGCTGCAACCCCAGACACCCTGGACTCTCCGGACCTGCCGCTCCTCTGCTCCTAAGGCCCTCGAGTTGCTCTCCCGCTACAGCTCCACCTCTTCGCAGTGCGCTCTCCCTGGGTCCCTGCTCTGCGTGAGCTAGCGTCCGAGCCTTCCCGCCCGCAGGTCCCACCTCCTGCGCCTCCCTCTCCGCTGCACTGGGGCTGAGAGTAGACTAGAGCCAGCGCGCTCGGGTTACAAAGTTTCAGCTCTGGTCGCTGCTGGCAGAATAAAAGAGGGGGCGGGGCCGAGCCCTGGGTGGGGGTGGGTCCACCCCAAACAGCGACTCCGGTTACTTTCCCTCTCTAAGCCCTCGGCGCACACACCCGGATGGTCCGGCCGTACTTTCCTTTTCAAGGGGCGGGTTGTAGACCGTGTGTGCTTCCTGGGGAGCCCGCTGGCTTGGGTGAGGCGCGGGTTCTATTGGTAGCACAGCACTCTGTCTCTGTGTGAGCAACAATACACTCAAAAAAAAAAAAAAAAAAAAAGAATCTGCTTGTCCTGTTCGTTTCAAAATCTTTGGGTCACTATTGCTTTGTAAATGAAGTCTTCCTTATTTTTAATTTCCTATGGTAAAAATATTTTACTTTATATTTTGGATGGCATAGTGGCAATTTAAACTCACTTCTCTTTGAATACTACCGCAATAACTTCGCCACCAAAATGAGTCACAATAAATTAGTTATATATTGCGGTATTATTCATATTATAATATTCATATTTGCAAAGTGAGCTAATGCACAGTTGGAAAGTTGTCAGCCCCCCCAAAAAAAATTAGCACGTGCACAATTCCAACGACTGACAGGAGGGGTCCTTCCACTTTCCTGGGACTCAGTCTGGGGCCAGAGCTACCCTGATTCGAGGCAAAATACAACATTAGAATATTTACCGTTCCCCCTTCAAGCTCCGCCCCCCCTCCCGCTGCATCTCCTCTCCAGCCCCCTCCCAGTGAACTCTACCTCCCCGCATAGTTAGAGATTCTTTTGGCACTTAATGTAACGATTCTTACATTCAACTATGGTTCATTTATTTACAACTTCCCTCCCCTTAGAGACTGCTAACCCCTTGAGGGCAGACCCTACCTCCTAGCTGGTAGCACCTAGTATGGACTCAAAGGTGCTGTTGGTGCTAATTCATTCAATGAAGACCTATGAATGCCTCCTGTGTGCCAGCCACTGCACTCATTAAATATTTGTCGAATTGGTGTTATATGTACTGTTGATACAGGCCTATTTGGATGCACATGTTGAAAAGGTGGCTAGCAGCAGGCCTAAGCCTGCTGTATACAACTATCCGTTGTAAAGTGTGATGAGCTAAAATAAACAGGAAGAAGAAACATTTTAAAAAGTAAAACAATATCAGACCCACCTTCCATGTAACTTATCTATAGGACTCAGGGACTGCAACAGCACAGAGATATGCAGCTATCAAATGCAATGATTTGAATATTTTCCTTTTTTTAGCAAGAGTTATTGGTAGACCTGGAAACTCGCAAAGGCAAATAATATTACTGGTAGAGAAGATGTCTTTTTTTAAAATTACCCTTTAAGCTTAATAACATCAATTGTTAAGCATCTTTATGACAATAAGTAGGGAGAAGGACCTCGACATTTGTCATTGGATTCCCCAGAAAAAGTAACCAGTCTCACGCACACCTTTAGTTACAGCAGTCACTGTATGCCGTGCCATTTTTTTTTGTGGGTGTTATGATTACAGTGACCACATAATTTATCTCCAAACCAAGATATTCCTGAATATGAAAGGAGATCTATTGATACTTACATCAGAATAACATAAGTATATTGAGCCACATGTTCCCTGTAATCATAGAGGTCGACTGTTAATGATTTTGCCATAGAATTTTACTTGATGTTTTCACAGTGTTTTCAAATACATTTGCATTAGTCATTACTAGAGATTTAAAAGCTAAAATTCTGGAAGTCAAGATTTTTGCAAAATTTCACCCCCCACTGAATCAATACACTGTCCAGACTCAGGACATAAATACATCATAGCTAAAGAGGAAAGCCAGGCTAAGATCTCTAAAGGGCACTTCAATGAACTATCTAAATGAATTAGCGTTCAGTTTACACTTCCAAGTCCTGGAGGCTAATTACTATTTAAATAAGGCCTTCTACCTTAATTACAGCTGTTAGCATGTGAAAGTTTTAGGAAAGCCTGTCTTCCTGTCTGAAAGGCAAACTTGATGACATCCAAAGTCACTGATGATGGCATATAATGACGACGGAGTCTTAGGTAAATCGCTTTGGAAGTGAAAATGGGTACCAAATGATCGGTTGCAGCTTTGCTGAGTTTTCTCCCCCGCTAGCTCTCACCCGTTGTACATGCCTGCACAGTACCAAACCGCAGCTATTCCCTCTTTTCCAGAAGCAGGCCTCCTCCTTGGCACCTCCATGTTTACCACACACAGTTCTGGACGCTTAACCAGGAGCTGAATAAATCCTTTTTTAAACTGAATTGAACTCATGCCCTGGCCTGGTAGCTTAGTTGGTTAGAGCATTGACCCTATATGCCAAGCATGGTTGCAGGTTTGATCCCTGGTCAAGACACATACAAGAATCAGCCAGTCAATGGCCAAGTAAATGAAATGACTTATGTCTTTGTCTCTCTCTCTAAAATCAACACTATAAAAATTTTTTAAAAGACTGAATTGAATTTGTAGAAGAACTGATCCTAGAGCCCAGGTCTCCTAGGGTCTAGCTTCCTGCTTTTTCTGACTTTGGGTCTCCTTACATATTTAGATCATTTATTCAATCAATGAAATACTCACTCAGTCCTGAAAGACACTAACCTAGGCATGAGGAGGATTCAGAACACATGCGAGCAGCCTTATAAATTGAAGGCATTATGGGATTTCTGTCCGGGCAGGGGTTCTTCTGTAGTCTTCGGTCAGAGGAAAGGACCCTGGGAGAACCAGACAAGGGAGTTTTAAGGATGGATGTGATATTTTCATCATGAGTCAGTCCGTATTTTATTATTCGTTGTATTTGAAAACTAGGGATGGAGCGTTTTGGATTAGCGGTTATACCTAGAATTTATGTGATAAACTTGGGAAGAGCAAAATAAGCAAAGTTTTCAACAAATAATTAATCTGTGAAGACCCAGGCTCCTTCCCCAGCCCAAAACAATGTTTTTCAAAATGAAAGAAAAAAATGAATAAGAAAAGCAAGAGGCCTCAAATATTACACTTGATCTCACAACCTACGATTATTATTTTCTTCCCATCACATTGCTTTTTCTACTGTTTTCAGAACATTCAAAATTCATATTTTCCTCAAATATAGTTGTCTCAGGCAAACCTCTTCTGTTATGTTATCTGTTATCTTGGAGACACCCATTCTTATCTATGACATCACCTCACTGCAAAGCCATTGGTTAGCTAAAGTACCCAGGCTGCTGCCGATCCTGTCTTTCATTTAATTCCATTTGGTCTGAATTCTTCACACCATAGTAATGTAGCTTTCTTCCTAAATATGCCAGGTTTCCTATCAGATAATTCAGGTAGTAAGTCCTCAATTTTTTTAGTTTGTTTTCTTTTTAAAAAAAATTATTTATTTATTTTTAGAGAGAGAAGGGAGGGAGAAAGAGAGAGAGAAACATCAATGTGCAGTTGCTGGGGGCCGTGGCCTGCAACCCAGGCATGTGCCCTGACTGGGAATTGAACCTGCAATGCTTTGGTTTGCAGCCCATGCTCAATACACTGAGCTACGCCAGCCAAGGATAGTCTGTTTTCTTATGTCTCACAAATGCTGCCCTACTTATTGAAATTCTTTTGATCATTCAGTCACTTGAATGAAGTCATCCTAGAGCTGGAAAATTGATATATGAACTTCCCCCCCTCCCCCAGCCCAATCTGTAACTCAGAGATCCATGTTCAGTGGGTAAACATTCAAAACCTGCACCTATTTTAAATCAGATTTGGAGAAAGCGATTCAACTTTTCTAACCCCAAAAAGAAACTTCAACACTGGTAAACCCCATTTTCCAGGGTTTATAGCGGTATTTTGGAAGAGTCATCCTGTGAGGCAATTACAAAAGAGTTGAGCTCCATTTCCTGCCAGTGCTCAAATAGCCAACAAAGGTGCATGCTAGAAAGGGAGAAAGAACAATTGAGCCTACGTCTCTCCCCCACGGATTTATGATACTTTTTGTTCCAGCTATCAAGTTACAGAGTGTCCAAAAAGAATAGAATGACATTTGTACCAGTTGTTCCTGCAGTGTCCATTTAAGTTTGCAGACTTATAATCTCCCAACAAGTACATGTAATACCCAGAGTTTCAGACTCCACGATTTTTGTTTCAGACTTAAGTTTCATGCTGATAATAACAGACAGGGGGAAAAAAAGATCGATGGAAATCATTCTAAACCTCCAAATAAAACCACAATCTAATTAGGCCGAATAAACTTGTAGCCTGAGAATGAAACACAGATTTGAGTACCATGAGCACACTAAGCTCAAACTTTACACAATTCTCTAAAGTGTTAATAAGAAGAACATAAAAATAATTTTATTTGCTATTCTGTGTTTTTTGAATTTGAGTTTAGCATAACAGAAATATTTTATAATGCCATTTTAAATCAAATAGAATATACAAGGCTCCAGACTATAGTTAAGCAGCTTTAATGGACTTTGGGTTCAGTCTAAAAGATGTTTGCTCTTTCACTACTTAGCTACAATCGCATAGAGAGAAAACTTCTTCCAGTTTTATTCTCTCAAGGGTATTTCAGTCCTGCAGCCACCGCTAATCAACACATCCAGGTTTTCACTAAAAGCACATTGATGTCTCCCATTTGGGATCCTTAGACATGTGAGCCTGAATTGGGACCCTATTCCTTAATTTTCCACAACTTGACCCTTGTATTTGGAAATACTGTAATCATTTGGGGTTGGGGGGAAGGTGGTAAGAAAAAAGAACATATGAGAAAAGCAGGAAGCATTTCGGTCCACTGCAACATCAAAAGGGAAAGGATGAAAATTAATACCAATCAGCGTTTTCCTGGACGGAGTCAGATGATTCCATAGGATTTTAAGAGCACTCCCAATGGTCTGATTGAACAGGAAAACTCACACTTGTTGCCAAAAAGTCAGTGAAATGGTTGTCGAAAGCCACAACCCGCTCACGAGTGATAGCGACGGTCATTGTTCTCCAGGGTTCATTCTACTCTGGAAAAAACTCCCAGATCCAATCTCTTTTTTCCATTTGCATTCCATATAACTTTTGCTTTCAGTTACAGAGAAAGGGGGTTATACCCGTTCTTTTCCCACTTTTTTCTCCTTCTCCTGAGCATAGTCTGTGAGAAGCAGTTGTGGGGTGGGGGTGGCGGAGATCCCAGCAGCTGGAGGAAGCTCCATTTAGAGGCCAACAGGAAGCCCTGGGGTGGTTAAGCTTGTGATACCTGAGACCCAGGAAGTCCCTGCTCTGGGTGGAATGAAACAAAGAGAGAACCCGCTTACAACACCAGGGAGGTAGGCCAGCAGGCTTCACGTCTGCCTTGCACCAAATGCCATCATCCCCTGTGGGTGCCATGTGGTGGCCAGCCCAGCAGGGCAGGAAACCAGGAGAAATACAGTCATGGCCTCACCTGTCCCCTTTGTGCCCAGGTCCTGTGGTTGGAGACCTTCATCTTCACTGAGGTGCAGGCTGGAGATGGTCCTGTTCTCAGAGAATTCACGTTTTGAAGGGGAATTCTATGAGGTCCCAACTAGTTTTATTATCCCAACCTTTTAACCAGTCCATAGCTAGCCGGGTAACCTTGAGCAACTCAGCCACAGTTACAAAGGTCCAAAGGATTTTTAATAATGCTTCTAGCTTCAAAATTTTTCTTTCTAGTCATGAGACATCAGTTGTGCGGTGCAGAAGGAGGCGAGGGCAGTTTTCCTTGAGGGACTTAATGCATTCCTTCCTGGCTGTTCCTAACTCCATGGGGCTTACAAAATGGTTGTGTAGCCTCACTTGCTCACACTGGCTTTGAAAATAGAAAATTAGGGGACAAAAAGGGAGAAGGTTCAAAACTGTGTATTGTTTATAGAATTTAAAATAAAATGAAGGTATGTGATTGTCAGAGGCCAGCAGTAATACAATGCTAGCAACTCATACTTTGGTTGTCAAACTGAGGGTTTCACTTATGTCAGTATTAAAATAAAATAAATAAAAATATCACATGCACAAAGAAGCACTTATTACTATAACTACTATATAGTAGTAGTTATGATGAGTTATTACTATAACTCATCAGAGGCCAAGCCTGGCTCCTCCTTAAGGGTGTGGATCCCCAAGATAGAAATGTCACCTGGAGTGAAGTGAGGAGCCCCAGTTTCATTTAGGACCCAGCTGCCGACTCCCTGCCAGCAACCTTCACCCAGAACTTCTCACAAGCAAACACTGTTCAAAAGTTAATTTCACTGGATTTTTTTTTTTACAACTCATAATCTATTTAGTTCTGTGGCTCTCATTTCTCCTCTTTTTTTTCCCCCTCAGATGAAAACATATCCATAAAATGACCTCTAATTAAATTACTATTTTACAAAGAGTGAAAATCCAAAATCCGTGGTTTCGTTTTTCCAGAAGAAAAGAATATATATACTGGAAGGCTCTAGTCCTGGCTGTGCCCACAACCCTTCACTAAGAAATGTGGGTTTGGGGTCAGAACCAAGCCATCTATAAAATCTCTCCCAGCTCTATGTCATCATAAATTTAACTGTTGCAACACCACCTAACATTGTTCAACAATGAGCATAAATACATCTGAGGTTTGCCTCCTACCCAAAAGAATTTTCAGATACAAACATGGCTCTAATCAGCACTGTTTTTTTTTTAAATTTTCATTTTGTACCCATTGTATAAGATCTGATGTCTTTCCCAAACGATGAGCGTCCAGCCCCTCAGTCCACATCTCTGTACAACTAGAAGTGTCTCAGGTTTTCAAGGGCCAACCCCATCCCCCAACAATGGAATGAGAGAAAAAGTACCTCTCCTATACCCTTTTCTCTTTAACAGCAGGTTCTGCCAACAGCTTCTGTTTAGGGCAGAGTCTAGGAGTAGAGACGAAATCTCCACATAATTGGCAAGGTCCGAAATTAGACTGATTATCTTTTATAGATTTTTTTCTTATTTCGTCTTCTGCTGGCACTTGCTTCTGCAGTTAGTGGCAGTAAAAGTGGGAACAATCCGAAGAATGGCACTGTCTTCAGTTACTAATTAATTGACTAAGAACCGTAAAAGCATTCCCTTCTGGGAAGGGGCCCCTTTGCAGATGACAACAGTCCTTTATCTTCAAAGGTCCAGAGGCTCTGCCCCTGTCAATCTCCAACAGAGCTGCCCTGCCTTGGAAGCTCCCTGAAGACTTCGTAGGGGAGACTGCCCGAAACGGAGGGCCCGTGGTGGAGAGCAGCTGGACCTGATGAGTTCCAAATTGACCATTTCAGTCATTGAGAGATAAGAGCTGTCAGCACACGTGGGCCAAGGAGGGGGAACTTCTCACGTGTCCCAGTGAAATATGCAAATTCCATACCTAAACAACCGAAGGATTACTCCTTCACCCACATGTCTCTATGTGTCATTGATATCCTCTGAGTGGCAACATGCAGTTTCTCACCAGGTTTCCCAGTGCAGCTGACCATGATTGCACATTTTCGTTCCGTCGCACCGCGTTTACGCACAGACAAACCCGGGTTCTACAGGAGCCACGTTTCTGTATCCATCGTTTCTGCACCATCAATGCCCTGCCTACAGTAACACATTAGAAAATCAGAGGGGATTTTATTTTACTTCTGAGCCATGCAACTTGAGCTTCCTAGTCATGAAACAAATTGTGTTCAGTGCCAACGTGAAGTAATAAGTGATATTTAATTCATCGACTAATATCCCCCCTAAATTTTTAAAGCTCAGATGTTTTCACTGATGGAACCCTAAACAGCGCTGACAGCATAGCAGCGAAGTAATCATAGCAATAAGATTCAAGCTCAAGAAACCTAATTTTCAATGATCCTTTGTCCAAAAATGATACTAATAACACAAAAACAACAGCTGTAAATAAGGCATTCTATACTAGCAATGTACATAAAACATAGCATAACTAATCTTGAAATATCTCTGAAATGTACCTTTCCTGTATTTGATATGTTTTTAAATGTAGCAGGGTAGTTAGAGTGGTTTATAAAAATACCTACAAACTCTTTGATATCTCCCCTTCAAGAGGTAGAGCATAACCCCCGCCCCCTGAGTGAGTGTGTTGCTTCTAACACAGCGTGGCAGAAACAGGGATATGTGATTTGGGGACAATGTCTTAAAGAATATGTGGCTTCTGCCTCTTCCTCCTGGATCACTCCACGTGGAGGAAACCAGCCTCCACGTTGTGAGAACGCTCAAGCAGCCCTGCCGAGCCATGCACAGGCTGAGGCACTGAGGCCCCTGCGGAAGACCGGCACTGACATGCCAGCCGTGGGCGGCAGCCGCCTGGGAAGCAGTGCTTCGGTCCCAGGTGGGCTTTGGGCAGCATCTTGAGTCCAGCCTCATGAGAGACCCTGATCTGAACCATTAGCTAAGCTGATCCTGAATCCCTGACTTGTGGAAACTGGCTAAGATGATACACATGTATTGTTCTTAGCTACTAAATTGGGGGGTAAGTTCTGCAGCAATAAATACCTAATATAGGATTTTTGAACCATTTCCGTATACATTAAGATTTCTGTCACATAAGTGTATAATATGTCACTATCTCAAATGTTATTAATTTTTCCATTGTCAAGCTCTTCCCATTAGAATGTGGGAACTGCAAGAAAAAAATGTCTATTTTGTTTAGTGTTTTTCACTTACAGTGAAAAATGATGCATGTCACAGAGGAGGTGCTCAAGACGCATTTCTTGAGTGTACAAATCATTTGATGAATTCGTCATGATCTCTGTCAGATAAAGAGTGGAGGGTAAAAACTTTTTCAACTATCCCTTCATCAGTAGTAAACTAAATATGCTTCATCAAAACAGTTAATGTTAATATTTATAGTAATGTTAAGATGAGTTTATTATATAGATACAGTATCTGTGAAATCTATTTGTTAACAAAAGGAAAAGAGTCAAATGGAGATAAAATTCTATCACGTCCACATCGTATTAACCAACTAACAAGTAAAAGAAGAGAGAGCTCTATGGAAAATTAAACAAAAGTCAAAATAACAACCTAACACACACACACACACACCCCACCAGAATCTGGCGTGGGAGAATGGACTAAAAGTTCCCACAAGCATGTGGTGAACTCTGTTGATAACTTGGAAAATGCTGAGTGGCTGTGACACAAGTACAACGTGGTAAGTCTTCTGAAAGGCAAAATGAATGGTCTCGTGCTCACTCCCAGCTCGGTGAAGCCGGGCTGCCCCCCGTGTGCTGCAGAGCCGGGCAGGCTGCTCAGCTAGCTTCTTTTGTTCCAGCAGCCTTCTTATTTGCATCTCCAGATCCATATAATCAATCTAATTATTTTCTGCCCATGTCCAACTAAATCCTTCTCCACTAAATTGACTCTTTGTTCAAGTGGTACGATTCCTCTGTGTTCTTCCAGGCAGTCATTGTGTCTTTTTACTTTCTTTGAACTCACCGGACATTAAAGACGTGCTTGGTAAATGACTAGGCTGCGTTTTACCATTCAGGTCCATTCAGGTCCAAGACAGCTATACACAGTCTGTGATTATCAATTCGACAAGGAGTCGAGACTCTACCACAAGCTCCCATTGTTTTAGGTGAGGTCAATGAAATATTTTAAAAATTAGGTAATATTTCCTAAAAGAAAATATAATCCGCCCTACAAAATGTTACGGTGGCAGACATGATCATCACACTGGTGTTATGGGAGGGGGTTGGGGAAATTGTACATTAATTCAGCTCTCTGGCTGAGTAGTGTCCGAAACTCTGGAAAGTCAGTGAAATCAGAAGGAGATAAACACCGCTAAAGGAGAAAAGGTTAATGTCAGGTCTTGTGTTGTTCGTTTGGGCTAAAAGCATATTGGCTTACATGTCTTGAAGAAAGTAATCCTGGAAAATAAAAAGAGAAAAAGGGAATGAACAGGGAAAAATGATAGCGAACAAGTAAGCTGTTACATTTTTAAAAAGACTGAATAATGGGATGCCACCTTTCATAGAAAAATAATGGTCGATTCTTTATGAATTACGGGTCCCTGGGGAGAGAACTAGACTTGCTGGATGATCTCACCCTTGGAAGAGGAGGTTAGAGAGTGTGTGTGTGTGGCCAGGGGGTGACCGTGATGGGACAGTCTGGCAACAGCCACATGTCTCCCTTGGTCGGTCAGTTTGGAAATTTAAATACCAACAAACATCATGAACCAGGTGCAAAAGTTCTCAAATAATCGTAGCACTGGGGGGAAGGAAAATCATGGTAAGACAAAGTAAGATCCTGAAATGCATGAGTGTAGGTAATCAGAACTCCACCTACTAATACAAATGTAAAGTGACGACAACAATACGGCAAACGTAGGGTAATAATAACAATAATAATAACAACAACAAGCACTGCCAGCCTGCTCTCTTACACCCCGCAGCCCTGCTCACTGCACACGGCAGGGCCTGCGTTGGCTCCAGCTGCAGCAGTCAGCCAAACAGACCCAAATCCCTGTCTTCCTGGAGCTTGCTTTTTTTTTTTTTTATCTTCACCCAAGGATATGTTTTTATTGATTTTAAAGAGAGAGGGAGGGAGAGAGAGAGACAATGGGAGAAAGAGAGAGAGAAACGTTGATGTGAGAGGAAAACATTGATTGGTTGCCTCCTGCACACGCCCTGACCAGGGATAGAACCCACAACCTAGGTATGTACCCTGACCAGGGATGGAACCCGCAACCTTTTGGTGTATGGGATGATGCTCCAACCCACTGACCCACCCAGCCAGGGCCTAGAGCTAGCTAGCTAGCTATTTGTTTGTTTGTTTATTGGAGTTGATCTTTTTTTAAATTATTTTTTACATAATCTTTGTTACACTTTTCCTCATTACCACTTAGTCCCCCTATGCCCCCCTCCCCCAGCAATTACCAGCCCATTGTCCATGTCCAGGAGTCCTTTTCTGTTTTTGCTCCATCCCTCCACCCCCTAACCTCTCCACCTCCCACTAGCTGTCATCTGTTCTCCGTCTATGAGTCTGTCTCTGTTTTGCTTGTTAGTTCTGTTGGGGCTTGCTTTTTGATGTGGAGGACCGTACATAAAAGACATAATGGAAAAATATATACATGATAATTCAATGTTAATTTTTTCACATTAAACAAATATCTTTAAATGACATTTTTAAATGAAGGGCGGAAGTCTTTGGTGTTGACTCACATACTTGCCCTCTCCTCAGAACTATTTCCCGCAAGGACTGAGGGGGCTGAGGCATGTAGGTCCGGATGGTCCCCAGTTGTGGGTGGAGAACTGCTTCCAGGGGCGTGTTAATTCCCTGGCACCAAGCAGGCTCCTTGGGCCACAGAAAGCCTTCAGGCAAATAGATGTAGATGCTGGCTGTGTGTCATTGGCCCAGCGTGCTCCAAAATGCTAAAGGCTGGGAGAAAGGGAGGGGCAGGTTTGCTACAGTTTATAATTATATGCGCTGCACTGCAGAGTGCAGTACTACCAGGCACGCTGCCAATAAGGCCCCTGTGGCCCACCTCTGGGTCTGGCCCTCCCTACAAAGGGAAGGCATGTATGGAGCTAGGAGGACATGACCACGTGGAACCCAGGCCACCCCTTTCATACCATACTCTAAGTAGCCGGAGTCCCAGAAGTCCTGCCTGGGAAGGGTAGAATTGTGTCCCACAGCTTAAACTATGTTGGAGTTCTAGCCCCTGGTACCTCAGAATGTAGCCTGATTTGGAGACTGGGTCTTTGCAAAAATAATCCAGTTTAAATGATGTCATTAGGGTACTTTCTCCAGTAGGGGTAGTGTCCTTATAACAAGGGGAAATTTGGACACAGAAGCAGACACAGGCAGAGGGGTGATGATGTGAAGAGGCCCAAGAGAACGCAGCCACCCCATAAGAAAGCTGTCTCAGCCAGACCCATCTCTGCCGAAATATACTGTGTGTTCCACCTGTATCAGAGAATAATATTTCTGTTTCCTTTGTTCATCAAGCCAAGTAATACGCTTCTCCTACAAACCTCTACATTATCGAGGCGGGAATCTTCGTATTTCTTAGGCACCAGGAAGTAGCAGATGAAGCTCAGACAGACATTTGTGAAGTGGCCAGCAAGGCTCAAACCCAAATGAGGGATAGAAAACACCCAGTAAATAATCACAAGTATAATAAGTAGGAAGTGAGTCGGGCATGCAGTATCAGAACATAAACAGAATCAAAACCAGAGGAGTCGGAACTTACAAATTTATCCCAGCTGAGCAGAGTAATCAAGAAGTAAGAAGTTTACTAAAAATAGGTGATTCCAAATACAATAGGGGAATACCAGGGATAAATGAAGCACGTTCAAGCACAAAAAGAGCAAAAGGCCGATTCAGACTGGCTGGCCTAGGGCTAGGGATGCTGCCTCAGGCCGAAGGAACAATGGACCCGAGACCAGGCACAGGTTCGGCTGACTGAGGGCAGCTGTGAGTACGGAAGTCAGCTGTGAGTACAGAAGCGTGCTTCTTGAGTCTAGCACCAATGATGTTAGGCAGAAAGATAAGAAGATGCAGCAAAAACTGACCGGATATCTAGACTTTTACATGGCCCCTCAATGAGCAGATCATGAACTTTAATTGCATTACTATATTCAGCTAATGAAACTTTAGAATCATCTAAGAAAAGAGAAATTAAAGAATGATTATTGACTTTCAAAATAAGCCTTTGGCTTATAAAGGGATGATAATTATGATACAAAATAAAAATAAGTAAAACATACACTTCTATGGGCCAAGAACAAGATACTATTTTATTTTTTTATTTAATAATCCCACTAATCTTATAAGGTAGGTACTGTCAATAACTTCAATTTACAGGTTAAAAATGAATATGCAACAGATTGAGTAATTGGGCCAAGGTTATGCAGGCAATAAGTGGCTGACTAAGGTTCTAAGCTGAATCTTTCTGATTCTAAAGGAGTTGTTTGGTTTTCCTTTTGTTACTAGCTACATATTTTAATTGAGAAACTAATGCATATACCTGATTAAAAAACAAATTATGAACTATGAGTAAGTGACAGCCATTTTTTCCTATTCCAGATATTCTGTTTCCCTGTCCTCACCCCCAAAAACCACTATCACCAGTTTTTTATATATTCATCTGGAAAGTCTATAAAGCAACTCTTGTCCTTTGTCTTTTAATGCAAACAGTAACACACAGTATTCTACACCTTGTAAACTGTACGTTTTTCTTAACCACTGCAGTATATTGTTTATTTCCCAGTGTTAAGCTCTTCTAATGGCAGGTAAAAGATGAAATTTACAAGAAAGAAGGAAGGAGGGAGGGAGGGAGGGAGGGAAGGAAGGAAGGAAGGAAGGAAGGAAGGAAGGAAGGAAGGGAGATAGATCACACATAAGTACCTGGTAGCATAGTCACAGAAGGACAATCTGTAAGGATACCTGTAGATAACCAACATTTGGGAGTGGTCTAAATGTGACCATGACTATTAGCAATGACCTCTTAGGTTCTTTTTAAACTTTTTCATAATGATCTAGTGTAGTGATTACCAAAATGTGGTTTGGGAACCCATCATGGTCCCTAACAGCCTCTCAGGTGTTCCACAATATTCAAATTATTTTCATAATAAAAGGAAGATGTGATTTGTCTTTTCTCAGTGGAGTTTTCCAGAGGCTGCCTGACGTCTGATACAGCAGCAACTTAGATCCAGACACAGGCAGGGAATTCAGCCATCTTCCATTACACCAGACACCAAAGACATCTGCAAAAGTGTAAAACAATGCCGTTCTTCTTGTAAATCCTTTTTGTGTGGTGTAGTTGTTTTTTATTTAAAAAATATGTTACTCCAGTTAACGCTATTATCACCTTTTAAATAAACCATAAAGAAAGATTTCACAATTTTCTTAGTTTTTATTTCTCTGATGGGTAAATGTTGGTAGATATACCTCACATAAACCCATAAAGAGTACCCTCTGGGGTTCTCAATAATTTTTAAGAGTGTAAGGAGATCCTAAGACTAAACAGTTTGAGAAACACTGATTTGATCACTGAGAGGTGAGCTATTGCATTATAAAAACATGGACCTGATTTCTGTTGCAGAAAAACGATCTGAACGTGGAAGGTCACGAGGCGAGAGCGAGAAGTGAGAAGCAAGAAAAATTCGTGAGAAGAAGAACAACTGATCTCTACCTACTAAGAGTGGGCCAAGAATATTTTATCACCTAAAAATAACAGAATTTTAAAATCGTATTTAAGCGCAAAATGAACCTTTTTTCTTGTTTTAAAATTAGAAAAGAGCAGAGTGAGCAGGGAAGCAGTTTGATATTTAATAGTCTCTGGGAGAATATTTTACAGGTGACATTAAGATAAAACAGCAGAACTCAGCGATTCCAAGAGAAAGAAACATTCCTAAATTTTCTCAGAGAAGCCACATTGGACGCCAGGTGTCAACACAGCTGAAGGATTTTTACAGTCCCTTCAAATTCATTAGAGATGGAATTGGATAATATGACTACAATGAAAACTGTAGGAATTTCCAAAAATAGGATGGATGTTTTTCGGGTTTTCCAAATCGCAGCTAAGAAGCCTTGCTGAGTTGAAGCAGTAGACCCTGGAAGGGCTGGATGCACCCTGGCGCACAGCTCCTGGTTGACGGCCCAGAGATGCAGGTAAACCCAGTCCCATGCAGCTCAGCGGGGTGGGGGGCCAGTGTGGCTTCCAGGCTCCGCCCTTCCACTCCCTTTCCTCCACCTTCACGGCAACGACTCCCATCCTCCCGTTTCTACCCGGAGTTCATGGCGGTAAGCTCCAGTGTCCTCTGCCTTCTGGACACGAGCCAAGGTTCTGGCTTGACCACCAGCTAGCTGTTGGACACCTCCTCTCTGAGCTTCGATCTACTTGTTTCGAAAATGGGCATAACTGAAATGTGCTACCACAGTACAGCTTAAGTGTTCTCACTGAGAGGAAGCAAGACAAATACGTGAGGTGATAACTAACTAGATGTGGGGAGGGGAATTCTTTTCCAGTGTGTCACCTATCAAGTCATCACGAAATATACTTTAAATATATGACAATTTTATATGTCAATTACACCTCAGTAAAGCTGAAATTTCTTAAGACTATTTTTAAATGGAGATGCTAATAATACTTACTGCACTGGGTTGTGAGGGTTAAATGAGAACACTTTACCTCCAAACAAAATTGGTGTGTTATTGTTATTAACCCCTACATTAAAGTAGAATACTCATGCTAGGAATACCCTGCACTAGGTGGGGGTGTCAGAGGTGCCCCTGAAGCTGTATGTGTCCTGAAGAGGAGCCGAGGTAGAAGTCTGTGGCTTCACGTGGCTGGGTAGAGATGCTGGGCCAATGGTTAATGTGGTGCCTAGGATGTCACCTTTCTTCTTAACTGCCCTCCTGTAGTGCGCCTGATCAATACTCAGGGCTTCAGGGGAGCCAGCCCTTAATCTCAATGGATGCTTTTATTACTACATGATTGGCCCTGAGCTTTGGCCTCTCTTCCCTTCAAATTGTTATCTCCCTACCCGTGCACTGTTGGGACCCACAGCACTCCCACTTCCTCTTGCTCCCTCGGCCCTGGGGCCTGGGAGTAGGGTGTGGGTCTGAGGACATAGGGAGGACTTTGGTTCAGAAATATAGGAGGAATGCCATAGAAGGCAAAGAATCCCAAGTGCGCATAGTTAATGCAATTAGATTTGGTGATGATGATGTCAAAAAGGAATGGTATGTGTTGGGGGAACATTCTGAACTGATTACAAATAACCCAAAGCAAGAAATGAAGAAGCTGTGTTTTTTTAATGCCATAATAATTACAGCAATTTATGTAAAATGCTAAACATTCGTGCTTAATTGCTGTGCATCTCTGTGATTATGTTTATTACCAGGTCTGTGTGAGCTCACCTGTGTTGTTCTTGACAATGACAGCACCAGCTGGGTGCTCACACGTTGCCGTGCAGCCTGGTCATCGTGTCCCTACCCTGAGCGAGACCAAGAAAGGCCACAAAACCCCAGCTGAGCCTGCAGGGCAGTCACAGAGGCAGCCTCTTGTCAACGTGTATGGGTGCTTGGGTGTGCACGTGTGTGGGCACGTGTGGGTGTGAGTATGTGTGTTCCTCCTCCGTGTCTTCCAACCCTGCCTTTTAATGACCCACTTCACTCTGAAGAAGAACAAAGGCTGGCGAGTCTTGAATACTTGCCCACAGTAACTATACCTGGAGTAGTGATTTAAGAGTTACTTAATGGCAGTGGCAAACTAAAACATCCTAGTAAAAGGTCCTTGTGTGATTTATATCTATAAATGATTCTAGACTGTCCTGATTTTATATCTATTTTTCCTCAGTCTTTTATGCTAGTGAAATAAACAGCATTGGCATAAATTAAACTTTATTTCTTTTTGGAGGATAGATGGAGACAATGACTTAATTTTTTGTAAATAATCTTGCAAGGAAAAAAAGGGGGTGATAAGAAATATTTTTTCCTCTATTAATTTATGTGGAAAGTTAAGAGCCAGGGGGAAATATGAAAATAAATAAAATCTGGCCATGATTTCAAAGGCATTATGACATAGTGCAAGGGTCAGGCAGCTGTGGGTCCTGTATTTATGGTATGAGGAGCTGTTACAGCTTTGAATATTTAACCATGCACCAGGAAATTGTAGAGCAAAATTTTATATTTTGGTTTAGATTTTAGGTTTAAAAAAAGAAGAGGAGGGCAAAAATGCTTCTATTACAAAATGTAATCAAATTCCGCTGGGCAGATTTAGCAATACTCTATGACGGAGCTTAAGTAGCGAGTCCTATATTCAGAAGCTAGTCAGTGAACGGGGATTTGTGGTGTTGTTATTTGCGTTGATTTGTTCATTTGCTTTTAGTTTTTAGATAATGCATTTTTCCCCAGGACTATTTTTTTTCTTTTTCTTATGCTGTTTATATGACATTAGATTTCCTATAATATCAAATATCATATAATATTGGATGTCACTAGATGACAGCAAAAACTGGTGCAGCGTACATGCATTATAAAACAGGCTTTTGAAAATACTTTAAAAAGCAAATCTGTGAGTTAGGTCTCAAAAAAAAAAGGAGGTAAAGCAGAAGCTGAGGATTCGGGGGTTAAGCCACGTACAGATCGTGAACGTCATACGGGAAGGCAGGGCCAACACCCAGAACCGGAGATTTCCCAGCAGGCGGCAAGACGCGATCCCTGGCGGGGCTAAGAGGACACCTCCTGTGTCCTCAAGTAGTGAGGGCAGGAGTTGGGGAACTGAGAGAAACATTTAACTATATCGAATAGCTAAAGTAAAGGTTTCTCAGGACTTTTTCCATCACAGGCATTCAGGTCTGATCCTTCTTGGGTCGTGCTGGGACCTAAGCGCCCCACACTAACAGCTCTGGGTGGAGGAGCCCAAGAGACATGAATGTGTGAACAGAGGACCAGAAAGGAAGGAGCTCTTCTGTTGTAAGGTGAAGTGAATGTATTTAAGATCTTAGGGAAGGAGGAGAGAAAGAAAGCTTCCAGCTATGGTGTATGACAAGGCAGGGTTCATCAGTCATTATTATTAGTTTAACACGTGTAAGACACCGCCCCAAATAGTTTTATTTAGTGCATGCTTTTGTTGTAAAAATATGCATAAGGGACTTTGTAAAGGCTAAACATATTTCAATCTCTTAATTGAATTTTTCTCTGCTTTATACAGAAAAGCCACTTCTGGGCCACTCCTATAGAGATGGCTGGCACTGAATCTCCTGTTCTAACAGAGCAGTGGTGGAAATGCTTTTACTATTGAAGCTGAAAGCAGAATGCTGACACTTGGCACCTTTGCCCAATATTAGGGCTATATACATATTAGGGCTGTGTACATATTAGGGCTATAAAAAGTCCACACACACACAGGCATTGTAGTTTCTACAGCTCGGGTCTAGGAAGGATTTTAATTCAAGAGAAGCACAGCCTGCTGTGATCACAACCTTACAGGACTACAATAATCCAAGAGCCAGCCCCATAATCTTGGGGCCTTCCTGAGGAATCATCCAGGAATGGAAAAAATACTCCCACTAAATACATTTTTAAAAAGGAGTAGAAGACAAAAATAAAGTATTTTTTAAATATATCCTATGTTCAATGTACTAATTTCCATTGTTTTCAAATAAAGCACACTGGTTAGGCATGAAATAAATTTTTCTCATGGCGATTCAGATTTGTCCACTTAAACACATGAATATTTTTACACAGGACACAATATTTTAGTGAGGGAAATTCATTTCAAAATTATTGTCTTCTTATTGCTAAAAGCTGGCAGCAAAGTTAGGCTGATTTGTGATTCCCAGTGTGTTTGGCTGATGTGGTAAGTTCACTCTGGTGTGTGAATTCCTCACACACCTAGGCCTCTTCCTTGGCTTTTCCAGATCTTGTCCCTACCAGGGTGAAAGTTCCTTAGGACTTTAAGGCCAGGGACCACATCTTAATCATCTATAGAGATGATGCCCTTATTACTTGGTACAAAGTGTAATATAGTCAATTATTAATGCCATTTTATTCTAAATTTTCTTTTGTAAGTTTTTTTTTAATACTTGTCACTTAAAAATCTTATGTGCTATTACTATCCCATTTCACAGATGAGGAAACCAAGGCTCAAAGAGGCTAAGCTAAGTAATGCAAGTTTCCAGAGTAAGAGTTGGGCCAAAATTCACACCATGGGAGGGTAACTCCAGAGCCTATGCTCTTAATGACTTCTCCATACACCTGGCTCACTTGTTTATTCAACTGAAAAATACACTGAGTGCCTGCTGTGTGCCAAACTCCATTCCAGATGTTGGAGACAGAGCAGGGACTGGGCAACCCAGGCCTGGACATCCTGGAGCTTGTCTGGAGGTGTATGGGTGAGTGGGGAGGAAGAAAGCGGGGGGTGGGGAGAAGGAGGAGTGGCATTGCCCAATTATATGGTAACTTGACATTTAACCAGTTAAGGATGTATCCACTGTTTTCCAAAGCAGCTGCACCGTTTTGCAATCCATTAGTAAAATACATGGGTCCCAATTCCTCTACATCCTTGCCAACATTTGTTATTACCTGACTTTTTAAAATTATTATGGCCTCATTTTTAATTTCTGATATTCTTACTTCTAAAACACAACCATCGTATGTCAAAAATCAACCAAACTAAAGGGAAAAAGTCCCAGATTATGGAGTCCTAATTAAGCTCAACCCTGGCAGCAGAACCTGCCTCAGTGTTTCCGTGGGGGAAGCAGTGGCCCAGGCACTCAGCGTCCTGGACACCCACCAGCTCCTCAGAGGCAAGTTTCCCAGATGGTCCTGAAATGATCCATCAGGCTACTTTTCCCTGCAAGACCCTCCCTCAGACATCCTCCTCCCTGCTGCGTCTGTGCAAATCCAGGACCAGGTAAAACACTAACTCTGTTACACACTCGGCAGAAAGCCGATGGAGAGGTATGCATTTGTTTTTTATTCTTTTCTATAAATTTACATTTTACAAGAGTCATATTTTGGGGGGAGGTTGGAGGGATTGAGCAGAAAGGAAAAAAGACCCAGGGACATGGACAACAGTGTGGTGATTGTTGGGGGGAGGGGGATACAAGGGGACTAAATGGTAATGGAAAAAATACAATAAAGATGAAATTTTTAAAAGTAGTCATATGTCATTAAGACAAAAGTAGATACCAGTGCATTAGATCTTTACCAGAAAAAGAAGGTCACCTCTTTTTAAGTGGCTTATATAAGATTTGGGGTTATTTTTAAACTAAAGAAATGTACAATAATATTTTACATCGGGAGCATATTTTACATCTTAAATGCAATTTTTACTTTTTAAAGGACAAGCTCCAACTTTGGGGACTATTTATTTTAAAACCTGGCCTAAAACAGATAAACAATGAGCAACAAGAAGGGGTGCATCCACTCAGCAATCAGACCGCACACCGTGCAGGCTGTCACTGTAATCTCTGGAAACCCAGCCGAGCAGCTCCAGCCAGCACAGATTCCCGCAGAAAAATGGTGGCAGGCAAAACTGTGGGTCTGTCATAGAAACAGGAACTGACCAGACACTGGAACTTCCCCATTTTTCCTTGTTAACAATTGAAGAACTGCCTGTAGCCCAATACGGCACCAAGCACATCGTACTAAAGTTTGAGAAAAACTCAAGTGGGATTAAAACCATGGCTTTATACCATTTTAACTATGAAAGAACATCAATAAAATGTAACTGAAAAATTCTTACCTGAAGAATTCTTTCGAGATAGTGATTATATACACTTTGTGTGTGTGAGATTTCTCACTCAGTGCTTTGATCTTACAACTATGTTTTTCTCATTGGGAACTCCCAGCTGACTCCAATTTAAATAAACAAGGCTTGTTTTGAGAGAGGCTTCCATGGGAAGGCACTCCTGAGAAACTACAGTGCACTCAGTATAGTAAAGCTCCTCTGCATTCTCTTTTTGCCAGATATGTAAAATATTTCGCATTCCTTTGCCAACAGCATCTGTGACTTTCAACATAATGCTATATTAATATCGTACTAAAATAACTTCTGTCCTTCCCCAAAGATCTCACAAAACTGGTTCCATTAATACAATCCCTCTTGTCCCCACCCCTCCCCTGTGTTAGGAAAGTAGAAAGGATTAACTTTCACTCACTGAGAAGGTTCAAGGAAGAAGGTCCAGTATTTTTCCTGCAGAAAAAGACCTTTGGTGATCTCTAGATCACTAGTTCTCCAAATGTGGTCCTCACACCACCTGCAGACTTACTAGAAATACACATTTCAGGCTCCACCTGGACCTATTCAACAAGGAACGTGGGGTTTGGACTCAGACAATTAGCTTTTTACAAGTCCTCCATGCCATTTTGGTGCTTTGTAAAGTCTGAGAACCACAGGTTTAGGCCAACACATTTAACTGATGCATTAATGTCAAAATTGGGATTCAATTCCAAATCTCTTGCAGGCTTCAAGGGTGTGAAATACATCCCGGCAAATTTCAACTTCTTTTCCCCTTGATAGTACTGAGCTGTGGGTTCCAAAACGGCTGGACTCAACAAAGAGATCATTGTTTTCAAAATCCTGCCCCAATCCCTTTGATTCCCCCTACCTCAATTTATATGATTTGTTACAACAGGCAGAGCACTGAAGAAGCTGCAGAGTTCGGGCCTAGTCAGCCGTGTACGGCTAAATGTCCTCAGAGAAACACGTCCTTTCTCTTCTGCTTACCTCTCTACAAAAACAAGAGAGTTGATTAGATTCCATTAGAATTTAAGATTATCCATCAGTCAGAAATTTAATGATTCTCTGACCCTGACTTCTAAACAAATTTTGCCATTGTCACTGTGCCAGATGGAAAAAAAAAAAACAACAACACTCACTCACTCCCTGGTGACCAGAAAATCTGAATTCCCAGTGCTTTTAGTTTATTTTTCCTCCATCATAAGCCCGTGTTCTTTAAAATAACGAATTGCTATCATTGTTCAAATGTCAAACTATATTTAAGTTGTGATCATTAAAGCAGAATTTAAAGACTGAATCATAAAACTAATCAAGAGAAGAAAATTGATCAAAAACACTGGATTATTTTACTCTTTTCCAAGAATAGAAATTTAACATGCATACATGTTCAGCCTGAATTAATACTCACATAGTTTATTCTGTGGATTTGACCCGGGTCCAAAAATAGCAAGAAAAAAAATTAAATACTTAAAGTAAATAGTGTTATAATATAGGCTACAGCATTGGCAATTTGCAAATTCAGCTGCTTTTCAGTTTGCTCATGTGATATCATATGTTTATAGAGGTGGTATTCGGTACATAGGTGCCATTACACATCTACACAAAACAGCTTACAGCTTCACTGAAACTGAAGAGGAACGGTCCAGAAATTGAAACTGCCTGGACTGCCAAAGAGAGCCACAGCACCAGTGAGAGTGAGCTCCACTATCCCAGGACCACAATTATACTGACCTGTGACCTCTGGGCAGATTTGCAAACCAAGAGTCTGTATAGGACATCAATGTATGGAGAACTGATGGGTTTCTTAGACCTTCAATCAGGAAGACAGCCCAAATGGGCTTTCACACCCATAAAATGTCTCCAGCTCTTCTTAGGACTTTCCCCAAACTGGGTATGTAACAGGAAAACGTCACTTTTTAACAAAGGCCAAAGAGAGCTATGTTGGTGAGGATCTTTTTGCCACCCAGCAGCAATAGACTTTGTTGTCTAACTTAAACACTAGTCTAAAGCCATAAATTTATCCTGGATTTTACCTGTCTTTGTAAGAAACCTTTTTTAAGGAACAGAACCTTAACAGTTAGATACCAAGATAAAAATATTGCAAGCTTTTAAATTAACTTTGAAAGTATGTGAGAAAAATGAAAGAAAGAAAAACTAACGGTACTTCAGGAAATTTCACAAGTTGTTTCATTAAAATAAGCTATAGCAATTTACAGAAAAGAAAAACTGCAAAATCATTATCACAAAGAAATAAATTAACTTCTTTCATTAATAACTCCATGAAAATACTTGTACATTTCATTTTACTTTCATATATATAGAAAACAAGTACAAAAGAAGTTTAATTCATTTAATGACTTAATCCAAATATAGTGGACATTTAAAAAAGTAAAAACACAATATTGTAATGGCAGTATTTCATATACTTGTTGAATAAAGGAAACTAGAAAGAAAATAGCAGAAATTTCAAGTAATTGCTTTAGGCTAAGAATATTATATGCTTCCAAACTACATTTTTAAATGAAAAAAAAAAAAATGAACTGGGTACTTAAATCCACCAAAATATAACCTAATTGGATATTGAGCTATATAAATTATGTATCAAAACATTGTATGTCATAACTATTCCTTGCTCTTTCTTACTGGATTTACCAGATTCATGGCTCTCTGCAAAGAGAACCCACCAAGGCATGGAAGCAACCTGGAGGTGAATTGGCACAGGCTCCACCCCCAACCCCCAGGGCCATCACTTCCAAGGTAAGGTCAGTTTAGAGACTTTGGCTCGGACCAGGCCCAGGTCAGTCAGTTTGGGGGATGGACAGGCAAGGACAGCATCACTAAGGAGAGCCTCCTCCCTGCCACACGCAGGACAGCTCCCTTGGGTACTGTTTCCTGTCAAGTCTTATCATTATAATAGGACTTCTGTTTTTCTTGGACTCAGTACAGAGACACTTCCGTTTTGGATGAAACCGTTGGCTTAAAAAATTCTTCGGGGCAGGGGGGAATATCACTGAGCGCAGAGTTTGCAAGGACCTTAGAAGTCACAGTTCCCAACCCTCCCACCCCTAGCATCCTCGGTGGCTGCCCTTTAAACATTAGCCCTCTACCCCGAGCCCAATTGCTATGTTATCCCTGAACCCACTCCGACCCCAGCCTGGTCTCAGAGAATTCCCTCTCCTCCTCACTGAGACAGTGCGATGGTAGGGAAGGAGTCCATCCAGCTTCCTCTGCTCCATCAAAGCCTTTCTCTCCACATGTGCACGACCTGCCGCCTACCCGTGCCGGTGCCCGGCAGCACACCAGGCCCTCAGCACCTGTGTGCGGGCTGAACCCCAAACACAGTGCTCTGCCTCACAAAAAGGCTCAGGGAGGTTCAGAAGTTCGCCGGAGTCATGGAACGTTTCTTCAGTTTATAGGTGCCTCCTCTGTGTCTCAAAAGAAATATCCCATGGTTGGTGACACTGTGTTTAAAATTGAAATTTGCTAAGCAAGTAGCACTTCAATCTTCTCAGCAAAGAAAACACAGAAAAAGTAAGTGTGCAAGGTAACGTGTTAACTAGCTCAATGGGGGAGCGAGCCTTGCACCAGGTTCATGTACCAAATAATCACTCTGTGCACTGTAAGTGTGGTGAGATTTTATTTGTCAACTGTATCTCAATAAAGCTGGAAAAATAAAATAAATGAAGTGAAGCATCCCTATCATATCTTACACACACAAACACCTGTGCTTACCCCCCTACTTGCGATCACTTCTGGAGACTTTCTTATGACTTACTCCCGAGACTTTGGTTTTATTCCAAACCTGTCTTTTCTTTGACCTCCTGTGATAGTTAATTTTATGGTAAAACATTATTTCTGGGTGTGTCTGTGAGGGTGAATTCTTATTCTCTCTTCTTGACCTGGGACATCCATCTTTTCCTGCTACCAGGCATTTGAGCTTCTGGCTCCACGGCCTTCGGACTCAGGGCAAGATTCCCTTGAGCTCCAAATGGCCTGAATGATGTCTGTCACATTGGGGAGGGAGGATCTCTTGACTCAGTCCACTGACCCAGTGCTAATCTCTTCCAGAAACACCAGGCGGGGAGGGCTGCTCACTGGGCATCTGTGTGGCCTTCCCCTTCTTTCCAGTTGGGCCTCTGCACAGGGAGTTTATGTCTGTCTCCTCCCACTGCAGGGGGCCCCACTGGGGACAGGGCTCTGTCTCCTGTCCCCTCGCCCTCCCCTCCCCCTGTCCAGCACAGAAGAACTACTCAATAAACATTTTCTGGAAAGATGTATTTAATCCACTGGCCTATCCCACTTAGCTTACATACAAACTCATGCTTCTCTCCGTATAGACATGCCTTCTTTCCAATGTGAGCTCCACAGAACTCCATTGTTTTCCTGCATGTCACGGCAGATTTTCTTTTTTTTTTTTAACTTAAAAAATATATACACACTTTTTTCTCTGGAATATATATTCCAGAGATGGAGAGGGAGAGGGAGAAAGAGAAATGTCAGTCTGAGAGAAACATCAATGGTTGCCTCCCTCCCGTAGGCGCCCCGACTCAGGACTACACTCACAATCCTGGCATGTGTCCTGACAGGGAACCAAACTGTGACCTTTCAGTTTACTAGATGACTCTCCAGCCAACAGAGCTACACCAGCCTGGTCACCACAGATTTTCTTGAAAGAAGTTTCTCCCTGTGCTCCAGTCACACCTCAGCGACTGCAGCTTCACCTCGGAGCCCATCACCTTCTTAAACCTGTGCTGTGTCTTCCTGGTGGGCAGCACCCAGGGGCCTGTTTCAAATTCACACTCTACCGAACTACTTTGCAACTTTGTCTTTTCGTCTTTGTCTTCCTGGAGCCCAATTCCATCCCAGACACAGGATGAGTGCTTAGTATTTGTTGAATGAATTAATAATTGATTAATACTTTGACCCAGATAATCAAAGACTCTTGAAACTCTCTGTCATTTGCCTTCCATAACGGTGTCTTCCTTTATCTCAGTTGGTCCCATTACTATTGCTAATATTCTTCTTTCTCAGTCCTTTTCTTTTTGGATTATCTTTCTATTTTTTCAATTACAGTTGGCTCATTATCTGCAAGTCAATTAATGTGATACACCACATAAACAAAATGAAGGATAAAAATCATATGATCAAATCAAGAGGTGCAGAAAAAGCATTTGACAAAATCTAGCACCCATTTATGATTTAAAAAACTGTCAGCAAAGTGGAAATAGAAAATAACTCACCATAATAAAGACCACGTGTAACAAACCCACAGCTAACATCACACTCAATGCTCAAGAGCTGAAAGCATTTTCCTTACAATGAGAAGCAAGACAAAGTCCATTTTCACAGTTTTTTCAGTCTTTTTCACGGGCCCTTTCCTCCATCAATATACATCCTTACTGTTAGTCAAGGAAGATCTTAACCATTCTGACAGCTTCACTTACCACTTTTCTTAAAGCCTCTTCAGTCTATACCTCCTGTCCCAATCTCTTGTTTAAGCTCCAACTACGTATCCCCAGCTTCCAAAATATATCTTGATATTGACAATGCATCATTACAGCAAGTTAAACTTGTCTAAATGTAGCTCATACCCACATTCCCAATCTCAGGTGTTAACCATAGGCTCATTCAATCAGTTGCCCAAATTTGGGACTTCAAAATATTATCTTCTGTTCTCCAATGATGTTATAAAACATTAGAAGCAGAAGAAAGGGGAGAAATGGAAAAGTAGAACAGAATTTGGTATGCTATTTTATGCCATTACCAACACAGCAAGTGTGCAAAATGTTTCACACACTCCAAATGAGATGTGCCAAAAAAATGTAATTTCTTTAGTTCGGTCTTTTTCCTAAGTCTCGTTAATAGAAAAACAAAGCTGAGTTAATGTTCAAGTCTGTCGAAAGCATAGCCCAGTACAATAATTTAAATAGACTAGTTAGGGAAATGCCAAGTCCCCTTCAGGAAAAAAAGCTCAGTCTCTCAAAAAGCCTCCCCCTCTTCTGCTTCTTTCTTGAAATGTTATCCAGGTTGTTGATGTAGGAAGCGTCCAAACCTGTACAGGATTTCTATGAGTTTATCTGAGCCAAACTGATGACATATGCCAGGTCACAAGATCTCAAATGCTCCGGAAAATAACAGTTTTGCAGTTTCTTTTATACATTTGAAATTAAGGAGGGAAATTAAGGACGATTACATGGAGGTGGGAGAAAGGAAGGTGGGATTGAATTACTGGGTGGTTAACAAGATTATGTGCTCTCTTGGGGTGGTTGCCACTTGTTTCAAAGGTGTGTTAACCTAGATGAGCAGAAACAATGAACAGGGCTTTGCTTAAAGCAAAGATGAACATTTTACTAATGATGTTATAGGCCTGGGGAGACCTGCCCAGTTAGGGATTTATGATCAGATCACCCTGTGAGGTTACTTTGCATAGGACCCATTTTATCATTTATAAATTGTATAGGAACACGGCTGTGGGACAGATGGGTTTTTGAGGCTTGGGGGAGACACTGGGGTTCTCAGATCTACACAGCATGGTCCAGAGTTCCTGGTCAACCTAAGTGTCAGTGGAACCTGTAACCGGTCCTCTCAGTGTGGTCAGGACTGAAAGGGCTCTGTGGCTGCCTTCACATCACTCCTTTCCCCCAGCTGAGTGCTCAGGGATCCCTGTGGACCTGCCACAGGTTGTCTTGCCTTGCCTCACGGGGCCCCGTGGCTGACTCAGGTTCATTGCCACACAGGACCTGAGGTCGAACAGCAGAAAGTACCCACACTCCCATATTTTCCTGGCACTGTACCCTAGGGTGGCTGTGGCCATGGCTCCCCTCCTTGTATGCAGCCCACTGGTTTCATGGGCGCCCCACCCTCTCGGGACGCAGGCCTGACTTCTGGCTCTTCTCTCCTTTCCCATCACACAAACACCCCCTGTCCTCCTTCTCCCCACCAGCCTCTGGGCCAGGAAACAAGGGCATTTTTCTTTGACTTCCCCTGTGCTCTGCCCTGCTCTGTGCTGATTCCATCTCTAACTGGGGGCCAGAGTCTATCCCTCCTCTATACCGTGGGAGAATTCCATAAGCCCACTTCTCCAGGCTAAGTGGTTGGTATGTTAAAAAAAGGAATCTAAAGAATCTGGGAAATATTTTCTCAAGATAGCCTAGCAAATCTGACATAAATTAAAGCTGATGAAGTGAATTTTATCCAGCAGTCTGAGGAATTCTGAGTGAGTCTAAGGCAACATGAGGAGCCGCTGACTGCTATAAACTTGTTATATTTTTTTTTTCAAAAATCACTTTGGCTGCAATGTAGAGAGTAGATTAGATGCTGTTGCTTCCCAGACTTTGCACCCACGACACCTGGAAAATGGTAACACTAGCAGGCACAATGAGGAACAGAGGCAGCCGCAGGCCGGGCCCAGCTGCCAGGAGGGCTGAGGGGATGCACACACCTGCCTGGAGTCCATCCGTGGCTACCCATTGACAACGTGGGACGTGCAAGTCTGGAAGTCAGGAAACTCTTTAAAATGTTAATGCAAAATCGTGCAAGAGATGCTAATTGTCCAACCAGTACTTCTGCCTGACATTGGACATAGGAGAAATGAATGGAGCTAAAGGACACCAGTGAATAGAAGGACATTGTGTTTGATCCAACAGCTGGGTCCTGAATCCTGGAGATTGAAAGGGGTTTCCAAAGCAGTGGAAAGAGGTTGATGTTCTCGCCAAGTCTGAAAAAAGGAAGATACTACTGTGGAACAAACATGTTGCTGATAACATGACATAAAATTTTTTTCTAAGTGATACACGACCCTGGAGATCGTGTGACCCAGCCTGCCCATTATAGAGATAAGAACAATCTTACTATTTACTGAGTACCTATTATTTTTTAGGCAATGATCTAGCTGCACTACAAATATCACATCATTAATTCACAGGCAACGCTCCAGGGTAGCTGTTACTATTTACAAGCGAGGACCTGGAATCCCTAAAACATAACTAACTTGCCTGGACATCTCAGAAACTCGGGCGCGGAACCAAGATTCAGATCCCGACCTCTTTGTTGCCCAAACCAGTGGTTTTCCCACTATCCTATACCTCTTTAAAGAGAATCCAACCTGTTTTCAGAAGTTGCCCATCTATGTGTGTTTTAAAACTTCTAAATGCATCCATTTCATGCCCAAAGTCATAGAGCCAGTGCGCAGTGAGCCAGGATTAGACCCAGGATCAGGACTCACCTTCCAGTTCCTTCCCATGCCCTATGCCTTTCCTGAGCAAAACGCACATTGGGAAAAAATGAAACTACATTTGGTTTGTGAGCCATGGAGGTGCCACCTTTTAACTTTACAGCCACCTGTGTAGCCTAGAACCTCTCTGCTTCTGCTGTGTCACCATGCTGACCATCCCTGCGAGGCTCCCAGGCTCTCGGCTTCAGCACCCCTCCATCACAGCTTCCTCACATTTAGTGCGTCTAGAGTACCATGTGGAGGAAGAGCAAGCAGAGGGGGACAGCTTCAGATCCTCCCTGAACCAGCTCACACACAGACTCCTACTTCTGTGAGTCCAGTTCTACAAGGCAAGGTTTTACGACTTTGAAAATAATTTGCGTTTAATTCGATTTAAACCTGATGTCTTTTTTTTCCCTCAGGGTGAAAGACACAAGAAAACAGTTTCCATTATTAAGGATGCAACATACATGACACATGTGGTCAACTGCTAGAAGTCGGGATGATGTCATTTCTGTGTTCGTCTTACCCATGCCCTGGCCCGATGGGGGCGACTCCTTTCCCTCGCTGTGAAAAGTCAGAGCTTTCACTTGGATTAGGATATGCTTGGTGATATGATTTCATTTTTGAAATTCATTGGGCTTATGCTATCTTAAGCTTCTTAGCATGAATGTTTTGGGTATAAACAAATGCCAGCCTTACCACCAGCACTGCCAAATTCCTTAGATGCCTCAGCAAAATTAAGAGGACTAGTTGTTGCTGGTTAATTGTGTGGATTAACATGTAATCCTGAAGAGCAGTGACATCCTGGGGAGCATGAACCCCTGCTCTGTTACTGTGGGGAGAACAGTCAGGGGATGAGGGTGCAGAATCCAAAGCGTAGGCTTTCGTCTATGTGAACAGGTTTGGCTGGCCAGTTGGTGTCTTTGTAACGGAGGGTGTCTAACACCTCTGAATTCAGCCACAGCTGGGATGTCTTGGGAAACCCGTGGCATCCACAGGCCTGGCACTATGCCCAGAGTGTTTTTCAGAGAGAAGAGAGGAGACAGGTATCGTTATGAAATTTCTTCTAGGGCAACTGATCCTATAATTATCACTACTTATTTTCTGGGACCAAAAAAAAATAAAGTTCTATAAATATTCAGACCACGTGTAGGTTTAGCAAATTAGAGTAAAAGAGGTCTAATCATTACTCTGACTGAGATATATACATTTTTTCTTCTTTTTTTTCTGGAGATATATACATTTTACTACTACATGAGGATTCTGTAAAATAAAAATTTAAAAAAGGACATTCCCCACACCTTTAAAGGTAGGGTTAATGTGAGGGCAAAAACAATGATCACTATGTAAAGCAGATTATAGTTGCCCAAAATAACCATGTGAAAGTTTACATCTTCGAGCCCCATTAGAGTTTTTAGGACCCTGTGGAAGCAAATGCCCAGAGACTGATTGGCCAGATTTGCAGCCCAGGTGGGTCTGTTATTTCCCAACCCACTCCGTGTCCTTTTGATGATAACTATTGTTAATGAAAAACAGGAACGAATGTCAGAAACATAAAGTTGAATGAAAAAAAAGAAGCAAGTTACAGCAGTCTTCATACAGTGAGAAGTTATTTTGGTTAATGTTTCTAATAAACCAAACAATATTTTGCTTAGAGGTACATACTTGTGAAGTATACTAATATAAATATTTTAAATAGCAAGGAAATACATATACAGGGTCCCTTGCTCCAGAGTTGGGAGGTAAAAGAATAGGATCCGAGTGGGTCCATGAGGAAATTTCAATGGTGGCTGGTGAAGTTCTAGTTCTTATGCTGGCAGCAGGTTCATGGGTGTTCATTTTGTTGAATCAAAGTCTTTTGGCGTGAGGTGTAGCACCAGTATTTTGTTTTTTAAACAGGAAAAGTGAAACTCAATAGTGATTATAATGTACACTCAGATTTGAGAACCACTTAGCAGAACTATTCACATCTGGCCTTTGTTGACCATCAAGTTCATTGCCTGGGAAGTAGAGGGCAAACAGGCTTAAAGCTCTGGAGACTGACTGTACGTCCAGCCTCAGTCCAGGGCCCCAGTGGAAACATGCTCTGGTCATCGGGTTTGCAGAGACACTAAGTACACACTTGTAGCAGAGAGCTGCCTGGCCCTCATCATATCCTCCCACCATGTGGCTAAAAGTGAGGACCCCGTAGGAGGAGGAGGGATGGGACAGGTGGGTGAGCCACGCCCTCAGCAACGATGATGAGTATCAGAGCGTCATGTCAGGAGAGAGCCAGCAAAGGCAGGACCCCAGGACCTTGACCACAGAACCTTTGTGAGAGCCACCTCGTTGATTTCCACGTGGGGACTAGCAGTGAAATCCTGAAACAAAAGCTCTGTAGACCTGTCCTCGGGCTAGCAAAAACACAATTGGGGTATTTATTCAGGACTCAGCAGCTTGTCAGAGGAGAAAAAAAGTCAGGGCAGAGTGTGAGTTGGGGGCACTTTAAAGGGATAATAAAAGCATCCTGCCTCAAGGGGGCCTATTGTTGGGTGGGAGCAGGGGGGCTTACCGATGGGGGGCCCACAATGGGGGCCTTACCAATGGGGATGATGAGTACCTCCAGACCACCTTTTCACCGTGTGGAAAGTGGTGGAAATGGAATGCTCCCACCTTTTTGGAAAGAATTTACTGGTTGCCATTGTTCTAGAGGAGGAAGACTGAAGGGTGAACCTGGCACACAAATGACTAAAACTGGAGATCCCAACACAGGATATTCACTCTCTCTCTCTCTCTCTCTCTCTCTCTCTCTCTCACACACACACACACACACACACATACACACACCCCTCTGCTCTGGATAAAACCAATGGGCTTTCTTCAAATGTTGAGCGAAACAGAAAACTGCCAGAAACCATGAGCTCACGTCTCCCCAATGCTGCAGGGAAAGCCATCTTCTTTTCTTGGTCCTCACTTTTATCCCAGACGATGGCTCCCTTCTGACTCTGGTCACGTGCTTCCCTGCATTTCCTAGCCTGGGAACGTGTCAGGCCCTAGGTTTCTGAACCTTCCACAGTCGCACCCCCACCCCATCCCTTGCTTTCTCTGTCCTCTCATTCTGTCTGGTACAGCCGATTTGCTTTTCATTTTTCTCTTCTCTATCCCAGTGCCAAAATCTCTTCTAAAATCCATCATAACTTCCATGAAAAGCACAGTTAAGCATTTCTATAGATTTTTGTAATTGTAATACAAGACAAATCTTTAGGATTGAAAGTGTGAACTCATGAACAGTAAATGAAGTCAGGTGAGGCAACGTCATCCAATCCATCCATGTAAAAACATAAAATTAAGGGTGCTACAGCAGGTTTACTTTCGCTGCTTATGCCTTAAGCAGCTGTCAAAATAACATTTTGAGGTGGACACTTTTTCGAATAAACTTTATTCAATGACATTTTCAGGTCCTTCTGTGCTTGCCAGCTGTTAGGTTTTAGGAAAAGCATCCTATCGTTGGGAACACAGCAAAACCAGGAGGCATGTTCGGTTCATATTTCTGCATCAATTAAATTGCTGCCAGGAAGTAGAAAAGCATCCAGGAAAATTTCAGTCAGGTAGCAGAAACCTGCAGGGATGGGTTTGTGTTTCAGCAACCACTTTGTGGACACAATGAGGGGAAATGACCACTAGAAGAATAACATCTGGACTTGTCCAAATGCATTCATCGCCTCAGACATGGTTAGTTTAAATGTCACGGGAGTGATGATATCATCATTTCAAATGTGTTTCCGTTGAAGGGCCAAATGAGGTTGGACCCAGTGTTATTCTGGGTGGCATGGAACATTTGCCCTCCTGACATCCTGGAAAATGATATTTATTTTCTAGTTTGTGTTTTTATGATTGGCTGGTACTATGGTTTTGCTTTGGGGGCTATAACTTCATCCCTCAAGAACAAAACAGAAGTGCCCAAACCCAGCACTAAACAGACCAGCTGGCCCGTGTCCCGTGGAAAGTGAACTGAGGTAGACTCCCATGATCCTGCCTCCGGCTGGTAGCACGTTCGCTGTGTGTGTGAATAAGGTGGTCACAAGCCCTCTGACCTTGAGTGATCTCATTTATTACATGGGGTCAATCACGCCAGCCTGACTCACCCGGTGAGGGCAAGGGGCATTACGACAGTGCGTGTGACTACAAAGTATTGGAGGTGTAAATGACCATTTCAAGTGGATAGGGACATATAAGGGAGGAGCAGGAAAAAAAAAAAGAGGAGCAATAAGAAGTAGGACCTGCCCAGTAAAGGAAATTCTCAGGTCTAATTCTAACACTTGTAAGACAGATAAAAGGGATGCTTGGATAGCATAGCATCTACTAGGAAAACTCTCTTGGTGCCCAGTTTCTGTGTTAAATATCAACTGACCCTCACACTTTCATTCTGTTTCAGACACACACTCAAACCAGCACAAGTTCCCCGATGGAGGTGGTTTCACAATCCGCCAGAAAAGCACTTGCCAATCTGAGAGACAATTCAACCATACGCCTCAACAAATGAGTCAATTTATAAAAATACTGTAGAAAGGAATTGTACTTACCAGTTCTGAACTGCCTGGCAGTACCCCATGGAGTACCCTATGGTGAGCACCCTATGGGTACATGAGTCAATAGCGGGCAGGATGGGCAGGGTATCAAGCAAGGGGGTTGCCCAGGCCTGGGGGGCATGGCTACCCAGTTTCAAACTAGGCACCAAAGACATTATCTTGAATTATACAGAAACACAAAAAAAGCTTTGCTTTATCAATTACAATCATAGTCAAGCAAGAGTTATACTTACCTCTCATTTGTCTTTTTATTTTAGAGAGAGAGAGAGAAACACTGATTTGTTGTTCCACTTGTTTACACAGTCATTGGTTGATTCTTGTATGTGCCATGACTGGGGATCAAACCCATAACCCTGGTGCACCAGGATGACGCTCCAGCTGAGGAACTGAGTTATCTCTTTCGTTTTTCGATAACTGAAACTTAATGCCTTCAATAATGGTGGCATCAGTGACTTGATCAAACCAGCTCTTTCATCACATCCTTTAGGAAACAGGAGAAATAATGGCCTTGTTACATTCTCTGTCTGCTCCTGGAAGCAGGAGTGAGTCAGTGGCCAAGCCAGCCCCAGGGTACAGCTCATCAGGGAGAACATTCATTTAAAGGACCCACACCCTTCTGGTGGGGACCCAGCTGCTGAAGCCATAGTTCATCTTCCGGGTGAGGGAAGGAGACCAGAAGAAGGTGGAAAAATGAGTATAGTAAATATTAATGATAAATACACTTGCCTGAATACTAAATCTAACTCGTTCACTCTTGTAACTCAATCTCCTATTGCCTTCCCCCTGCTCCCTCCCCCAGCTATCTCACCTTTGATTTGAATTAGACTACACCAGGATACAAATGTCAGCAATGGGGACAAGAGACCCGCCGCACAGTGTTGGGCTGGGACAGGAGTTGGAGGGGGAGAGTTCCTTGACTCTCTTAGGAGGACTTTGTGCTGCAGTTAAGCAAAAGACTTCACAGATTCAAATCCCATCTTCCTCCATTCCACTTACTATCCAGACGATCTTGATCAAGTCACTTCTCCAGGCTTCAGTTTGCTCATCTATAAACAGGTGTCTGCAAATAACTATCTGTCTGAGGGGGGTGTACATGAACATTAAATGAGACATTAAGTAATACATAAGGCAGGTATTCAGCAGTTATTAAACATCACTATTGTTCTTGGATTTACTAATGGGCTTTGTAGTTGGGGGTTATTCTTTCAGGAAAAATCAAACAGGGTATTTGTAGGGAGTTATGTTTTTCAAAAATTCAAGCAAAATGCTGTATTAGAAGAGGGAAAAAATCAATATTAGCTTTGTAGAGAGCTCTGTATCTCAAACAATCAGCTTCTTGTTCATTGTCAAATTCAACAAAAGTACACAAAGTCCTGGAGAACTGGTAATAATTCAGAATATTAAAAGGCTTTTCCTAAGGTTTTTTTTCAATCATTGACTCAGTATCTGGGTGGTCCTTCTATTGGCTGCTTTTGTTACTTTATGTCATTTTTTGTTCTGAGTCTCGGATACCTGGGGACAATTTCTAAATGAGAACATTTGCTACCACAGTTGTCCTTCTTTCATGTTCTGGTTTTAATCATGAGATGCTATTACTCTAGAGAAACCTTTCACAAACCGAATATTGTTTCCAAATCTGCTTATTTACATTTCTCGTGGGCCTTTCTGTGGTACACCGTGTTCGGTAGGAAACATCTGTCTTTAGGGTTTTCGTCACCGAGAGGCAGTTCACCACAGGGCACAGCACGCTCTGTGCACACAGACCACTCCCCGACAGGGACCGGCCGGTACGCACGTGTCCATAGTGACGTCCACAGCCACGTCCTCGGCCAGACAGAGGACATGCAGAGGTGTGGTCCAAATGGAAATGCCTCCAGGGCGTCCATGGAGAGTGTCTGTTAGTGACCCCAGGCAAGCCAGTTGCTAGGACAGAATCCTCGGTAATTCAATGATGTTATAACCCTGTGTGCTATTACCAAAGTGAGCTGCGGTTCTTTGAGGGATGTGCGCTTTGGAAAGTTCTAATTAATCAGGTCATTGACTTCCCATTGACAGGTCTCATTTTCATGGAACTCCTGTGTGAGAAGTACCTTGAAAGTCATTCCTGTTTTAATGTCTTCTAGCAGTCACATATTGAACGAACAAGTGAAATCCTCTATTTTTAAGGCCTAGACAGTCTAAAAGAGGCCAAGGATTTTAGACTAGAACAAAATTACAACTACCGTCCTAAAGCCAGAAGGCAAACCTTCCCAAATATAGACCAATGCTCATTAGATATTTCTTATATTTGTATGTGTTATTAGCTTGTAATTAAATTAATGAAAACTCTACAGTGTGATTGTCCAACACTCTGACAAACTGGAATAGCCCTTAATAAGAAAATAAAGTGACTCTCTAATTTTAAAATGATGTCGCTAGCAGTGGAGCACTGGAGCTGGCCCCAGTTGGCTCACAAGAGCTAAGTATGCACTTCTGTTCCCAAGTCCATATTCAATGTCCTCATACTGGAAACTTGACATCAGCTATGGTGGAAGTATTTACACCATGGAAATGGGCACATGCCACAAATCAGACAGCCAGGTGTTAAACATTTACACTCACATCCCTGTTTTAAGCCTCCTTTATAAGACTGACTCCATGAGAAGCACATTGGACACCTTGAGGCTGTCTGGGCAGAGGCGACAGAGAGATGTGTAAATATCAAGGGCCACTCAGAATGCAAGAATCATGAAGTCTTAGAGGTGGAAAAAGCAAAGAGGCCTACTGAAGAAAATCCACCAGAATGAGCCTCGGTTATATAGGTGTGTATGTGTGGGCCTTAAAAAACAAAAAACAAAAAACTAAGGCTCCCCTCTATTGTTTTTCCTACTTCATTTTATTTCTTGATTTCAACTCATATTTTCAGATACTTTCAATATCTTCTTTGGATCATGACTGTTAAGCAATGTATTAATCAACCTGAGCAAGAGCATTTAGTAAACTATAACAAAAATCACGACTGATGAAGAAATACACAACTTTAACATAGACAATGAAGACATCCGAATTGCTCAAGATTTTGCTTACCTTGTTTCAGTCATCAATTCAAATGGAGACAGCAGCCAGGAAATTAAGGAGGCTGAGACTCAGAAGGGCAGCAATGGAAGAATTAGGAAAGATCACTAAAGAGTATAGATGTGTCATAAGGACCAAGGCTAAGATCATTCACACCCTTGTTTTTCCAATTACTACATACGGATGCAAAAGTTGTACAGTGAAGGAGGCTAATAGGAAAAGATGGATTCATATGAAATAAGGCATCGGAACAGGGCTCTGCAGATGCTGTGGACCGCCGGAAATATGAGCAAGTGGAGCCTGGAGAGTCAGCGAACGCAATGATGACAAAACTGAAGCTGTTCTACCGCAGGACGCCATGAGAAGTCCAGGTTCCCCGGAGAGGACAGTGATGCCGAGAGAAATAGAAGGCTGCAGGAAAAGAGGAGTCCAGCTCATCTAGGAGATGGACTGACTCTGTGAAAGAAGACACAGGCATGAGGCTACAGGAGCTGAGCAGGGCTGGCGAGAAGAGGACCGTGTGGGCATCGCGCATTCATAGTGTGGTCAGGAGTCAGAACCAATGCAACAGCAGGTAACAGCAAACCTCTAAAACCCAATGGAAATGTAAAACATTGCTAGTATTTTCATGCAAATTTTACAAATATGCCTTCACGATTAGCATCCGGACCATTCATTGATAAAGAGTAAAACAAGAGGGGGGTGGAAATGGGAGGGAGAGGGGGTTGGGGGGATGGTCTGGGATGGGGGAGGGGGGCAGAAAACTGTACTTGAACAATTTAAACAAACAAACAAATAAAATATTTTTTAACAACAAAAAAGACTTAAACAAGACAGTGCCTTTGTGTGGGTTTCCCCGACACAGAGTTGGAGGCAGACAGTTTATTTAAGAGGTGACCTAGGGAAGCCAGAGGAGCTGGCAGAGTGAAGGGGCAGGAGGGAAGGTCATGAAAGGACCTTAACAAGCCACTTATCACTGTGGACACAGTCCTGCTGGGGATGCTGAGTAACTGGAGAAGGGGCAGCATTGTCCCCACGGACTCCCTTTCTCGACTGGTTGAGGACTGCCCCTGGGGACTGGAACTCCCCAGCATTTCCAGGCTGTGAGGCCACTACTCGGCGACTCTGAGAAAGCATGAGGCGGGAGAGTGGGGGAGCCTGCCTGCGTGTGGGCGGACAAGCATCACCTGTGACGTCACCTGCGCACTGGCATCAGCTGCAGGCAGAGCGGGGCCGAGGACGGGTGCACCGGGCACTGTGGCATCTGCTCCAGATAGGACTGAGAAACACATTTTCTGAATTGCTTGTTAATTTGATTAATCTTTACTGAATCACGTACCCATTGATTAGTGATCAAATAGTTACTAAGCATCTACCATTTCCAGGCACTGTTTCGGTGCCGAAGAGGCAGTAAGAAATAAACTGAAGTTCCTGTCCTTGATAAGCTTATATTCTTGTGGAGAAAGACAGATTTTTTAAACAAATAACTAAGAGTATAACGTCAGTCAGTAATCCGTGCTAAGGAAAAAGGGGTTTAAAAAATAAAAAAGGAAAAGGATTAGGAGGCAATGGATTTAGAGTAGGGGCAGGGAGTGTTATTTTAGAACAGTGGTCAGGGAGGGCTCTTGAATGAGTGACTGCTGGAGTGAAATCTTGTGTGAAGGGAGAGAGGGGGGCGGGCATGACGGACAAGGCTCTCCAGGCAGAGCTAACCGCCGCTGATAATAGGTCTGGATCAAAAACGTTCCTGGTGCGCTAAAGGCCCGGGGAGAGGTGCAGTGTTAAGCACAGGATCCAATAGCAAATGTAAAAAAAAAAATGCTCCTTACCCATGTAGAGCTTAGAGTTACTGGGGGAGACGGACACAAACTGAAGAAACAATCACATGAATGAAAGTGAATTCCACACAGGTGGTAAAGGCATAATCAGGGCTGTGTTCAAATGGTTACTCTGGCTACTCCAAGGATTGAAGGGTCCCTAAAGCATGGTGTCTGTCAACACTGGGCACTGTTCAGGGCGTTACGCTTTACTTCTCTCTATCCAAAATCTGGACACAGCCCTGAGCATTTAGTGTGCTTCCTGATAATCTGCTTCATAGCATACTCCCTATGTTGGCTGGTAAAAATTGGAATTAATAAAAGGGGATAATAATGCCTACTCAGAACATTATGAGGATTAAATCAGATCATGTGTATAAAGGATCTGATTCATAATGGTCTGGAAAATGGATTATTGCTATTATTATTATTATTATCATGGATCATGTGATAGAAACACTGATTTATGGTTTTTGTCTAAACCACAGAAATTATTAACACAGTGCACACTGAACTGAAGCTAAGTAAACAGTTAAGCAAATAAACTGAAAAAAGTTTGAAAATAGAACTGACAAACCAGTTTAGTCCAATTGTCCCGAGACACCTACTTAGTGTCTGTGAGAAACTGCTGGGCGTGGGGAGAGAGTGACACCATCAAGAATCGAAGTCAACAGCATGTGGATGATTTCCTGGAAAACTGGTTTTTTTTTTCCAGATCTCTTGTTTGAAGAGAGGTTAGACTGACAATTAAACGCAGATGCTAAAGCCTCAAACCGAGGAATAAGATTCTACGATGTCCAATCCCAAAAAGGGAGTCATATTTTGATGATGCAGCAAGAAGCCATTAGCACAGGAACACATGCGTGCCATCTGTTGAGGGAGGCTAGAATCACATCATTGACTCCCACACAGCACGCAGCGCCACAATCATCTTTTATCAGGCCTCAGAGATCGCAGGAGCAAGCGTGCCCTCTTAGCCCCAGCACTGGTACCATCCCCCCAGGTAAGTAATGCACAGGTGTGTCTGGGTCTCCTCCACGTCAGTGAGTTAGAGAAAATTACACAGGGACTTCCACCAACCCAGAGAAGGTCAACCCCAGGCAGAGCTCCCACACTGATGAAGGGAAGCTGGGGTCCATGTGCACATACTTCACTGTCTCTTGGGCTCCAAATTTAATCGCATGTAGATTAGCCTGCACGTAATGTCTGTTGTTGTCTGATCAGAAAAAGCAGCAACACACACATGACATTCAGATGTGCAGTCCAAGGGTCTAAAGAATTTTCACGCTTTGGACCCTTTCCACAACCACCTACTCTACTCATCATTTCTCACCACAACAGCAGTGTGTATGTGTCTACAGTGTGTGTGTGTAGAGAGGACTGTGTGGCTGACAAACGTGATTTCATCATAATCCTTGCAGCAACCTCATGAACAAAGCTATCAGTGTCCTTGGTTTAGAGTTGAGGTCATGGAGCCTCAGAAATAGAATTAATTGATTCATCTCAGAATCCACATGACACGGATCTTGGGTCAGGAATTTGAACCTACAGTTCCTGAGACAAAGTGGGTTTGGAGCACAGGTACACATTCCACAGAGTCATAGGTCCCTGATTCCTGAATATCATCCCACAGTGTAATTGCAGCTGTGGGCAGGGAGTGGGACTACGTGCACTTTAGCTGAGGCCTCAGTTGGGGCTGCAGCAGAGAGAAGGTAGCCCATAGATTCAGTCCAAACAAGCCAAGTGGTCATCAATCCCAAACTCAAGTTCTCAGAACGCTTTGAAAGTGGAGTCCCAATCAAGGCAGTAATTTCCCAAAGCCCAGATGATCGTGGGTGACTGAGCTCAGAGAGAGAGCAGGCTTCTTTCTCTCATTCGGTAAAACATGCAACATGGGTTGAACAGTATTATTTCAAGGTCTCTTTGAACCTATTAATAGAATTGAAGCAAATCATCCAAACCTTGCCTGAAGGTCTGGTCTTCAACTTTGGTTAAACTTTTCCTCAAACTAAGTCTTTTAAGTATGGAATCTTGATCAAAAGGTTTGGACATAGGCCTTTGCTCCCATTTTGTAGATGTGAAAATCCTCATAACTCATTTTTCCAATTAACAGGGATGTGTGATGTGAAAACCATCTTAATGTAAGGGATGTGTAGGTATTTCCTCTGGTGGCCACAGTTTCTCTGCCGTGAACCTTAATAAACATGTCAGTGCCAGGAGGCCAGGGATTCTTGTCTCAGATATCACTCATAGGTCCTCAAAACTAGCACATGTTGAAAGTTGAATGAATGAATGAATGAATGAATGAATGAATGAATTGTGATGATGTGAGGGCATTTTATCTTGCCTTTTGGCAGAAAAAAATTGCTTGTTTGGAAGGTGAACTAGACAAAGATTTCCTTGTTACAAAATGATTATCTTGATAAAACAATATTAAATATTTCCCCCTTTACCTGATATAGTAGCTGCAACTAAGACATAAATTATTTGTTGCATTTCCAATAGCATGTAGGCTTCAAAATTACCACACAGTTATATGTATAACAGATAAAATATGTGAAGTATAAAAGGCACTAATTTTGTCAGCCATTGTTTCTATTGGGTTGGCCAAAAAGTTCATTTTTTTCATAAGATGGCTCTACTAGCATTTGGTTGTCTTTAATTTCATTCAAAACAATTTTGTTAGATTGTATTGTGACAGCTGTCATATAAAAAACATCAAAATTTATGATATTTTGTACAGTTATTTTAACATTGAAGATGAAAGAAAATATGCAACATTTTCACCATATTATGCTTTATTATTTCAACAAAGGTAAGAACAAAAGAGAAATGCAAAAAATAAAAAAGATTTGTGCAACATATGGAGAAGGTGCTGTGACTGATCGAACATGTCAAAAGTAGTTTGCGAAGTTTCATGCTGGAGATTTCTGGCTGGACGATGCTCCAAGGTCAGATAGAACAGTTGAAGTGGATAGCAATCACATTGAGACATTAATTGAAAACAATCAATGTTATACCACAAGGGAGATAGCCAACATACTCAGAATATCCAAATCAATAAAGTGATTGGTGAAAATGAAAAATGTGTTCTTTATTTTACATAAAAAGACTAAATGGACTTTTTGACCAACTCATTAACAAGAGCCGAAAACCCAGACCAGAATCCCACGCAAGGGACTGTGGTCTCATATCCTACGTGACTTTTCTGTGAGAAGAAAACCTATTTATACAATCTGAGCTCAGAACCTAACTGCTTTTAAATTCTAAACACTAAGTATTTTGCTCCATTTTAATATGCACAAAATTCTCTAGGAATGCAAATATCATACTAAAGTACGCTCATTTATACTTGTGCACACACCATTGGAAGAGCTTTCTCTCTACAAGGAAAGGTTTGTATTAGTCCCACCAAAAATGCCCCATGTTTGTACAGTAAGATCAGTAGGTTTCTAGCCTACCTCTATTACAAGTGCTACACAGATTAAAAATGAAACTGCTAACAATCCTGCAGCCTGCAATTTACCACCTGATATCCATCCAAACGGGGTGATTTTAGTGTGGGCACATGTGACGATGGAGAATGGATATTCTTTTTTGCTGCTCACAAAATTCAAAGATTAAGAAACAATTGAAAGTATAATGGCAATAGGATAAAGGGAGCATTATTTCTAACCATAGTATCCCCTAAAATGAAGAAGAATTTTTTATTTGGTTATAAATTCCTTCAGGGCAGAAACTCCATTGATGCAACAGATATTCACTGAGAGCCATTTTATGCCAGCCAGACCCATTCAGGTGCTTGGAGTGGAATCAACTAATTCGACAACAAAACAGTAGCCTTAATTTTTATCTAGACTAGTGGTGTACAAATCAGTTTTTGGCTTTCCAATTCTTTCATCGAATGAAAGCTCACACAGAAGTCCACAAACTCCGGGAGACATAGGTCAGGGGTCCATTGCAGCAGTTCCATGGAGAGCTCAGAGTCCCTACAGCTGTGCCCGCCGCCTGTGTTCTAACTAGCGGTCCCTAAGGGTAGCCCCATTCACACCAAGGCTTCAGAGAGCACAGTGTGAAAACCGGTGATGTATACCACCCCTCAGATAATTACTGGGAAATAAGGAGCTATGGCAGCCCAGAGGTACAGCTGCCTGAGGTTGCACAGTCGGTGAGGAGTGAACCCACTTGGAATGCAGTCTGTGATGATCAGGCTTCACACAGTCCCAGATTTAGAGCCCAAAAGTATTCAAATGTCAAGCCTGGCTAAAAGGAACCCAGGTAATATACACAAAGGTAAGACTTTTTTAAATTTAAAATATAAGGTATTTTGCATGCTGTACATCGTGCCTGGACACTTAACACTCATTTGCATGTTGTTGTCATATTCATAAATGTGAGAAGAGCTTATTAAAATGTATTGAGCAAAGAGGTTTTTAGGAACTGTTAGAAAAACCAAGTGAGTATTTCATTTTGATGTGCGACTTATTGGTGATTAAATATACCATTCTTCATTGGTTTCAGGAAAAATGTACTAGATTTATAGATCATAAAGAAAGTTGGACACGGTTCCTCTTTGAAAGTGGATGAACTAGCATCAGATGTAAGAGGAGTTAAACCATTTTATTGTATAATATGATTAGAGAGTTACTTTAAGACTATGTCCATGTGCTGAGACTTGCTCCATGAAATAAAACTTTAGTAAAATTTAGATTATACAAGCACATGAGCTAGAATTGCAATAACATGTAATTGACTTTGACAATATAATTGAAGTGCGTGGCCTTACTATATAATTTACCAATCTGTACACAATTAGTTTTGTATGATCCTTTTGATCTCTTTTTACAATGCTTTACTTCTCTAAGTTATATGAACTCCAAAAGCCTGTTACTAAGGCACTTGTAGGTGAGTACACACCTCTGACACCCCTAATGAAATATCCTTCCCCTTGCCATTCTTGTTCCTGGCTTGATTGATTAGGCAATAGCTCTAGTTAAGAGAGCCAAATTGGTCCTTTGCTTAGAGAGAAATTGCATTCTTCTTCATAATTACCAGCACTCTCACTGTAATCTTCAACACTACCACCATTTTGCAAGGCATTGGTGGAATATTTCTTTGCACACTTCATAAAGAGAGGCTTCATGCGTGCATATTTATTGCCCTCCAGAAAATGACTTAAATGGAATACACATTAATCATCTGCCCAAACTTGTCAATATTAGCCAAATTGTCAATGTCTCTAATTCCTACCCGGATACTTGGAATTTTAAATAGCAGTTCCAGGAAACCAAAAGTTTTTGATGGTCCTGGGGAAGATTTTCTATCTTCTGGCCAAAAGTTGGCTTCCTAACTATGTAAGGGGGGTCAAGTCATTCCTAGAATGTCTAGTTCCTTAGGCACATGCTCTTCAGTGATTTGAGTTGATCTTAGTAAGAGTATTGTCTCGCAGGGACGTCGGGATTGGCTCAGGAGTCTCCAGCATCCATTTGGAGCTTTTAAGGAACTGACACTTTGCAACTTGTGTCTTTTTTCTCCACTTGTCTGTCTGTTAAGACTCTCTCATTAGCAGCTGCTCTGTGCATCTTCCTGGGATGTAGGGTTTTATGCCGCCATATTTTATCCTGGGGGTGTGGTCACAGACCCTTGATTATCAGGAACAGGGATTTGCTCAGGCCACCCTTAAGAAAAATGGAGACATATAAAGATATGTGGGTGCTAGAGCTTCAAAGCTATGAAATTATTAGGCAAGTCTTTTTTTATATATAATGGGACCCTTATTAAATACTTAGGCTACCTTAAATACATTCAAGGCATTTAAAAATATTAAAATTTTTATGTTCATTACAGGTCTTAAAAAACAAATTAACTGAGTTTCAAATATTCCTTTGAAACAAAAACATTGCAAATTTCTCCCACCAGCTCTGGGTTTGTCCACTAAATCTCTACCGTAGGAAGGATGGGTCCAGAAACCCAGCACTGACTTGCAATAAAACATGGGCCACATACCCGACCTCTTATCTTAACCCAGAGCTGATGCACTGTGAAAAGAGCTGATGCACTGTGTAGATTTCCAGCACTCCTCTTGTTGCCTGGGTGGCCCGCAGCCCTGTCTGCCACCAGGTAAGGCGTCCCCTAAACTTTTTAAGCCTTGGCAATTGAGCACCACGATTGGACTTTCTCATTTGCAATCCTCTTCCCACAGGACCTAGTTTCCATGGAAAATGTCTAAGGAGTAAGCTAAACCCCTACAATACATTAAATATGTATTCTTTTTAAATACCTGTAAGAACAGAGGAATTACCAATTATTTTGTATATTAGAGGCTCCCATGATTTAAAAAATTAACATTACAGTTTGGTTTGTGTTGGTCAAAACCACAGCTGTCTCAACTCGACTCGCCAAGAACCACCTAATGCTTTATGGTTTCTGAGCCATGTGACAAGGCTGGCCGTTAGTGAGCTCTCCTCTCCATCTCTCCCACAGCCCGTGCAGTCTCCCTTTGCGATCAGTGTGACATTGCCTTAATCTATGTGTCTGCCGCATCCTTATGTGTTCTATTCCATGTTTTCTAGATACAGCTTTAGAGAAAACCAATCTGATTGGCTTAGCTAATTTCTATCCTTGTAGGAGGCAAAGCCCTTCCTGTCAGGCCATGGTGGGGTGCTGGACACCAGCCCCAACAGGGGCATCCCCTGCCCCTCTAGAGTTACAGACTGCTTCACTGAGCAGGGGGCTGTGGCCAGGGGGGTTGCTATTTCCATGTGAAACAACAACAACAATGAACAAAAACGCCTCCTGGCAGCAGGCCCTGTAATTAACCTGCCCCTACAGAAGGCACACAGGGGCCTCAGCCTTGGTGAATTAAGAAAGGATCTCACAGGAGCCCTATGCTTCCTCCTTGTTGCACATCGAACTGGTAACCCCCTAAACTTGAACATTCTACGAAGGAGAGTTTTGGCAAAACTCAGCCCTGAGGTTCTTGGGATGCTGTATCCAGAGCCATCCTTTGTTCAGTTGCCACTTGTGTTTTGAATAATTGATCTGGAATTTTGCTCTGAATATTTTAGCCATCTCAAATTCCATTAGCTGTCTCGTTGGAAGTAATCATACCCATGTGCACTTAATAAAAACTTCGGGCTGCTTAACACTGTCTCCAATAAGAAAATGAAAGGGTATTTTACCCTGCTTTTTGCTCACTTTCTAGTGACGTGAATTTGGGGAACAGATTATACAAAACTTAAATCCTGATTGGCAGCTTTGGAATAGTAATAATCATTTAAAAGTATACCATTTGAACACGTAATAATTACCAAGAATTCACAAAGTTGAAAAACAATAGGACTTTGAATGCCTGGGCTAGTTTTAAGAGAAAACCCAGCAACCTGGGTTTTTACAGCAGCAATTCAGCCCTCTAGTCCCTCCTTGGATCAAAGAAACCCTAAAGGGATGGTCTGCTGACCTACACCACTCTTTCTAATCCCCCTCATACAAAAAAAAAAAAGAAAGGAAAACAAAATATATTTCAACTTTTCTGAGTACTTTCTTCCCATTCTGTTCAGATGCCCGTTAATGGGGTAGTACCACCTCTTCAGGAATTAAGATGCTGTCCACAGTGTTCTGTGCTTGCTTAGGCAAAAAAGGACATTGGAAAAAATGACCTTGCATGTTCATTAATATTAGTTTGGAAGTAACACCTCCTTTTCATTACATTATCATCATTTCCCTTAAAACTGTGCAGTTGAACATGTGGTATTTCTCAGTTCCAAGAAAACTAAAACTAACATTAAATGAACTGAAAGCTAAAAATAGATCCAATCCTGTGAGGTCAACAAAGCCTCTGTTATTGGGATCTGATGACAACAGCCCTGTGCTCAGAGTCTGTGCATCTGCGTCTATCTAATATGTGCACATATTTACTCTGAGGAAATGGGATAGCAAAGCCTGGCTCGAGAGCGCTAATGTAAACAGCATCACGCGTACTCTCAGCAGGAATCATTTGCCCACCTGTCTTTCTTGGAAATGTTTCAACTGGTTGTTTTCTCAGGTTCATGTACAGTTTCATTAGGCCCTGGAAACACCTACTCTGTGTCAACTGTGCTGGCCATGAGAGAGAGAGGGGGAGAGAGAGAGAGAGAGGGAGAGGGAGAGGGGAGGGAGAGGGAGAGGGAGAGGAAGAACATCGTACACCAGGTTCAGTTTTTTTAGATGCTTGTTCAGTGTTTATTAGGCACAAATATGTAACTTATAATTACAAAAAATACAACACATAGTAACAGAGAGGGGAAGAAAAGAAATCCTAATGCAGCCTGGGAGGAGTAAGGAAAGGAGTTAGGGAGGGCTTCCTAGAAGCAGGGACCACTGTTTCAAGAACAGCTTGAGTCAGATAGAAGGAAATATATTCTCTGCAGGGAACGTACCACGAAAAGACCTTGAAAATAACAAACCCTTCATAAAGTCTTTGGAGTCTTCTGTGTGGGGCACTGAGGGTACCACAAGAACTTTAATACTGTTAGCACATAAAGTGTAGGTTAAGCAAGGATTGAGAGAGGAGGCTGGCATGATAAGCAGAATAAAATCACACAGAGCCTTGTGGAGCACCGTGTTAGGAAAAGGCTGTTCAATACGATGTAATAAAAACTAATTATTGTCGACTTGAGAGATCATTCAGGAGACACCCTGTCACTTTAATGCTCAGGCAGGACATTGAAGCTCTTTGCACACTGGTACCCTTTCACTAATTCCTGTCTCTGCACTTCTGCTGTCCAGGCTTTGGTTTCCAACTTCTAGCCTCTTAGGCCTGATGGCAGTTCTTCAACAGGTGCAGATAAAGGAAGTGCCAACTATAAAACTATTTGCCATTTTTAAAAAACATAACAAATCATCAAAAGAGTCTGCTTAAATGTAAAAATCATAACAGATTTAGGAAGCTGAATCAAAGAAATGTCCTATGTGTCCTAACCCAAGTTTTCTTCAAATGTGAAAGGCTGAATGTATCACCGGGATGCAGTGATTTGCTCATACATCACTCAGAAGCTTTCTGGGTCAAAAAATTAAAGAAAGGCTTGGGCTCACCCGAAGGCCTCATGCGGAGCAATGAGCTCAACTTACCAGTTTCCCCAGAGTCCTCGTGAGTGAGTAATCCTCCCCTTCCTTCCTCCCCAGTTCTCCCTCCAGCTCCAAGTGCGGCAGTGCCACGGGCAAACTCCAATCTGACCCCCTTCGTCGGTTAGAACATTGCTTATGCTCCCCAGCACACGTAAAGGGGAAGCAAAGGCCACAGAGTCTTCCAGCTAGGATGCCCAGCAGTCCTGTTTTTTCAGGCATGGCCCCGGTTTATGTCTGTGCTGTCAACATAAATACCAAGGGTGGCCCTTTCCACTCTCAGAAGCGTCTGTGTTGGGATAATAAACTATATGAGCCACGCTATTTCAAACCAGTTTCAGCAGAGGCTCAGCGTCTGCTCCTGAGCCCCTCTCCCATTCATTCCACAAGGCAGCGGACACGATGGAATTCCAGTGAAATCCTGTGAAACGTGAGAGTCTGAGCCGTGACTTAGAGATTATGGTTAAGAGCTTGATCTAGAATTACACATTCCAGGACCGTTCAGATAAAGTGGAGAATTACACTCAATAAACACAAGCCCTTCTCATACTCCGCTGACAAACAAATAGGTAATTTTTAAAAAGGCAAGGAAGACCCACCTCCCGCCTCAAGCAAAGATGAACAAGGCACCCAGAAAACCCACGGCAAAGAGCGTGAGGAAAGCAGGACAGGGCAGAGGCCATCTGAAGAGCCTCTTCCCACACAGGAATGGCCTCGGGTCCTGGTATCGGTCCTCCAGTCCCGCGTTTAGCCGTGAGCTGCGTGGGAAGCATTTTGCGTGGGCAGCTTTTCCGCAGAAACGCTTCCCCGTTCCTCTCTGCCCATTTTAAACCGCAGGTTCAGCATTCCACAGAGACGCTAATTCTTGGTCTCCCTCTGCTTTCCTAACGCTGAGTGGTTTACGGAAGAGTCTGGCTGTTGTTTCATTTGTTACCGTCTAAATAAACAACTGAGATGTAACTGACCTGAAGCAAACTGCACACACCTAAGTGCACAATTAAATTAGTTTCAAGGTACGTTTGCTCCTATGAAACCTTTGCCACGGCCAAACGAATGAACACGTGCATCACTAGGAGTTTCCTCCTGCCCCTCGGTAACCCCTCTTTCAGCCCCTCCCGCCCCCCCAACTCCCACCCTTAGACAGCTTTCATTGGGCTTAAAACAAAACAAAAGAAGCAAACACACAAAAACAAAATGTTTAAGAAGTGATTCCTTTCCAATCCTTTTTAATTGTTTAATTTAAACCTTCTGAAGCCCTAAAATTTTTTATTAATCCATGTGAGACATACACAGCAATCTGCTTAGTTGTCTGGCACACTCTGCTCATTAAAATAAATAAATAAATAAATAAATAAATAAATAACATACCAGAAAATTCCAAGAGAGCAAAGAACATAGTTGGCTTGTTTAACCAGCATAAAGGAAGTAAGTATTTGCTTTAACTTGAAGTCATTAAAAGCATTCTCTCCCTATGGAAAAGGGAGTGCCAGGGACAGCTAAACACTGAAAGGTCCAAGATTCTATTCAAAAGTGCGAGATGGCACAGTTAAAGGAAACACCCGCTCAGGTGACAGAAATAAGCCACGTCTCACCGGAGTGGAATACCTTCTATTTCCAAGGATGCATTAATTATTGAGCAACTTCTCCATCGACACTTAGATCTAAGAAACTAACTGGAAACTTGACATTGGAAAAAAAATGCTCAATGTTTATTCTCGGTTTAGATTGCACTTCCTTTGGAGGAAAATAAAAGTTCCTTTTCTTTCAATGATGGGAAACTGGGAAAAGCACAGTGCTGAACGACTAGAAATTCCTCCAGTAATGAACTCGGAGAGGCTACATGTCGTCTCCCTTCCGCTTCTTATCGGTACAATGAGAGGACTGAACTAGAAGAATCTTCAAAGTCCCTTCAGGGTCTAAATCGCATAGTGTGTGACCTTTTCAGGAATATCTTCATCCAACAGCAGGCTTGGCAGGTTCGGATTCACCCCGGAGTGGGAAGAAGAGCACTGTCGGTTCTAATAGCCACACTTCCCCCACCGCCTCTCTGTTGCAGCTGTGGCTCTGTCGCTACTATGGAACTCTGACTGGCGTAAGCAGAACATACATACATTAAAATTTAAAACACTAATAGTCTAGGGGCTGTAAAGTACAGCATAGTCAATAATATTGTAACGACTGTGTTTGGTGCCAGGTGGGTACTGTAAATATTGGGAGAATCACTTGGTAAAGTATATGATTGTCTAACTACTAGGCTGTGCACCTGGCACCAAATATACAATAATACTGAATGAAAAAAATTACAAATATTAACAGAAGGTTGGAGAACTATACATGTATATATAAATATCACATATAGATATATCTCTCACAGAAGTGGCCTTGTGGGAAAGCACGTAGCCCAGGGTGGCCCACAACACGACACATTTGGCCACCACCACTGTGCCGGAGAGAGAGACTTCCGAGGGCTCAGGGACTGTGCCACTGGCTCCCAGTTCAGTGCTTGCCAGCCTTTTTCATGCCACAGCACTGCAGGAAATTGCAGGTTTACTAAACACTTGGGTGAATAAAGATGCTTACAGTCAGAGGTGACGTATCCAAGAGCCTTGACCACCGGTCCCCTGCCACTGAAGCATGCCGTATCTCCACATTCCTGTCACATCGTCATGGGCCACCACTGTGCCATCGCACACTGTTGAGGAGCTCTGCCTGAGGTGCTTGTGCCGACTTGGCTGAGTCTAGGCCGTATTTCCTATCTGCAAAGGAGGCTGGGAAGTTAAGTATCAATTTTCACCTTTTATTTCTATATATCATAAGGAGTAGTTTCCCATAAATTGAGGATTCTCCCCCCCCACCAGTTACAGGCAAGGGGTGGGGGTTGGGGAGAGCTGCCCTAAATCTACTTCTGTACATATATTTATTCCAATGGACCTTGCCCATACCAGTCATGGCATATGACAGAAGGAGCTCTACTTGGGCTTAGAGGCGTGATTTCCAGAGGGCCTGATACCTCATGATCACGAGCTCTGTCTGCCTCTCTAGAGCTACTCAAAATAGCAACACTAGATCCGGTGAGCCCATGTTCTAAAGGTTGTAATTCCATGCTGCACACCGCAAACAGACTTGCCCACGAACCTAGGCACTGAAGCCCCTGACTTAGAGGGTCCTGTTCTGGCCTTCTCAGGCCACACCTCCCCTATTTAAAAGGGACAACCAGGGGACCATTCTGAGACTCACCTGATGTCCCCACTCACACTGCCCATCACTCACCCTTTCTAGACTGTGCTTGGGGTACCCGGGACCCAGAAATCCCTGCCCAAATGATATTGAGCCCACTTCCAGGGCTAACGCAGGCCTTTTCCTAAAGGAGCAAGCGATGTGGTTGATGACTATTGTCGAGGACAGGCACGTGGGCTGGAGGATGTGCACTCATGTGAAGAGCCCTCACAGTGAAGGGCAGAACCAGGGCCTCTGTCTGTGCTCATGTCCAGACCTTGCATCTTCCATCCCTACTCAAAAGTCAAGACTTCCAGGCCATTTTCTGCCCTCTAAGTCTGACTGTCTACCTCAGGGGGCCTCTCAAAGCTTCATGTACACTGAACTTGGAATTCATTAACCCCATTCAGAACAGAAGAACCATGCAGAGACTGAACCACCTCAGGCCTCGGCACACTGGGGTGTGGTACAAGCCTCCGATGGCAGTGAGACCAGCTCATCTGCTGACAGGCAAAGGTACACTGCTCGGGGGACTGGTGCAACAGTGTAGTGTCCCTCAAAGAACAGTAGGGACAGTAGGGAAATGGGAGGGACACGACCAGGAGGAAAGGCAAGCTGGGATGACGTAAGGGCCAACAGTGTGGCTCCTGCCAGGGACCCTCCACCCACAGACTTCCACTCAGGCCCCTCCCTTGTTCCACAGCAATGCCACTGTACTCTTACACGGACCAGCATGCACAGTTTCATCACGTACTCCAGCCTCCCGAGGGGCAGTGCTGCATCTCTCACAGCACCCCAGCAACCTCTCCCTCAGAAAATGAGAGCTAGTAGACAGCCCCAGCCAGTGATGGTCTGATTTATCATGGGGCTGGCAGCCGAGCTGGCCTCTGTGCAAATGAAAAAGTGGAGAAAGTTCCCTGATGGAAAGAATGCACCTGAGGCATGGAGAGAATCAGAGGCAACAGGCATGTGTCCCCAGAGAAACGGAGGGAACAGTTTCGGGTTCCAGATGGCTTTCCAGGCTTCAGTCTTGTTGAAATAATTGCAGTTTCAATGAAATTTCCTGTGTTTGGAGTCAACAGGGTTTCTATAATCGTATACACACACACACAGACACAAACAAACAAACAAAAACACCTGATTTCACTGACCCTTCTTAAGTGTATCAATCTAGAAGCCAAGAGAAACTTAACCCAGAAAAATTTGCTTTTCAAGACTCCAGTCACACGTGTCAACATGCCCAGTGTCTGCCATTCAGGCTCCACGACCATGTGGAGTGCATCAACTACAGTCCTCTGACAGCTTCTGGCCCCATGCCCTCTGCTCTCAGGGGGCTGAGTCACCTGCCTGGCAGTGTTGACTTCCTGGAAGCACCCTGTAGACCTCTACCCTGAGGTCCTGACACAGAGATCCCCCCTCACCCACACAAGAGCACCCCAAAAAGTATGGAGTCCAGTCTCAGCGGGGTGGCTCCTTGGAGCCCAGCGACTTTACACACCAGGCACCAGGCCTCAGCTCCTCATGTAGGAACGACCTGCAGCAGCCATTCCTCACACCACACCTGCCTGCTCTCAGCCTCCAAGCTTCCAACCATCTGAAAGATGTCTTATTTCTGCACAGAGGCTTACCGACCAGCACTGTCCTTCTGAATACATCCTTGGCTTCTCAATGTCTATAATTGGGGGGCACTGCAGCTGCTCTCCTCTGCACACCCTTTGCAGACCCTCGTCTCAGGGGTGATGCTTTCCGATCCCACCACGATGGGAGTGTGTGTTCCTGCAATTTGACCCAGACCGGCAAGTAGGTGCTGACCCCCAGACTTCCCAGTTCCACAGGCATGAAACCAGAAATCATTTAGCCGATCTGGTCAGTTCCTCCCTGCAAAACTGTAGTGAATCAAAACCCGGTGCGTTGCAGCTGCACCAAACACATCTCACACCAAACTTAAAATCCCATCAGACACATCGTTTACACAAATTCGCCTTGTGAATATAAGCTGTCACAACGGAGTTCACAGAAGCAACAGTCCAGGGAAAATGTCATTATCTGCAGTTGCGGGTCTTCGCCGGAGGGGGCGGTGAGGGGAACTATCCACAAATCAGTTCTCCAAGGAAAGCCTTTAATTGTTCTTCCTGGTGGAGAAGCTGCTCATTAAAAGTCCAGTCACTAATAAAGGCCATATTTCTCCTTAGTGGTATAAAAAGTGATTAAAGTTCTATACGGTGAAGCAATCTCTCAGAACCATTGTTTTTCTTTCTGCTTTTCAACTGAGATCTTCACAATGCTGCCAATCACTCTTATCTGGGAACTCAAAGATTACTGTAACACAATGACTCCCTGAGAGCCATGGAGGCTTTGCCAAATCCATAAAACTGAAGCTCTTTGATGTTTTCCAGACGCAGGTACCTCTTCCCCGCTGGGACTTGGTTCACGCTGTCACCCCTGGCTTGTGCCTTCCCCCTCCTCTCTTCCCAGTGAAATGCCCCCTCTTCTTCAAGGCCAGCTCAGATTCCAACCCATTCAGCAGTAATCTTTCTCACAGCTCTGGATTCTCATGGTGCTGACTACCCAGGTCACTAACTGGGTATCTCTCATGTGTTATGTTATGCTGTGGATGTCCTATGAAGTCACTTTCTCACTCGATTGAATCTCTTTGGAACCCTGATATTTCTCAGCGTCCAAATGTCTTAGTTCAGTGACCTATACATAATTAGTGCTTAGTGGACTCATTTTGATTGATTGGATTAGAATATTAAGAAAGGAGTGTTTTACTAAAATGTAGGGTGTTTTACTAAACATCACAAACCTCTTGTATCATTTTATTATAATGTATAGAACAAATGTTTAAGCTGATGAACTGCACAGTAATACAAGAGCCTTAAGTTTAAAGAAAGACTCAGTTCAATATACGGCACATCTATAAGGTTTAAATGGGTACAAACCTTAGAGAAAAAAATTGAGAAACAAGATCTGAAATGCATTAGGTTTGTTCAAAAGCTACTCTGGAATTTGGGGTGACCATAAAATCACTGTCAGTGGGGACACCCCCCATCCTGGGTCTGGCTGAACTGGGGCATGAGTTAAACCAGAACAGTTTGAACAAGGGCAGATGGATGAAAAACTGACAGTGGCCCAGAAGAACCCAGGGTCTGAACACCAAGTTCAAGGTTAATTTACAAAATGGAAAACCAAAGGGAAGAAATACTGCAATGTGTAGAATGGTTCAAGGAAACTATTTCAAAATTAAAGTTGCAAACAGCTGGAAAATTCTGCAGAAATCCTTTTGTGTGGTGCCTAGGGCACGACTTGGGGATAAGTCACTTTCTCACCCTGTTGAACATCCCTGGAACTCCGATATCTCTGAGCACCCAAATAGAGGGGCACAGACACTCAAGAAACTAGAAAACACATTTCTGTAGGTACTTGCATTCCCTCAACTTGTGTTCCATCATTCATGTATTCCCTGTGCAGCCAGAACACTCTTATTTTTTCTGGGTGTATCCCCAAAGTGCAGCATAGTGCCTAGAACCTAGCAGGTTCTAAGCAATAATATACTTAACTCTAAACTCCAAACTTAGCTGCCTTGTTCACAGTTACATGCTCAGTACCTAAAACAGCACTGGACACATAGTAGTCTCAACACATATTTGCTGAATAGATAGGAATGAATGAATTGGTGAATGGATACTTGTCAGTGTGCCGGACCCTCTCTAGATGTTAGCAAGCATGAGTGTTCCTTCTAGTAGGTCAAAGAAATGAAATATTGTCGTATATTTATTCATTGTCAAGTTCTACAGGCAGTGAATATGGAAGGGATGGGGTACACCACTAAACAGAGGTGAATATGAAATAACCATTGAGTCATCTGAGACCAACTACCCACATATGATCAAGATTTAGTGCTGTAAACAGTTACATAAAATATTATTCATGTCAAACATTAATGGTCTAAAGGCATTCCTACTTCATATACTTGGGCAATCAAATTTTAGTCATAGAAAGGCTGGGCTCATTGCCATAGCTCAACCCCGCCCCCAGTATCTGTGGGAACCAAACACCTCTCTCAATGACAAACACATGCCCTACGAATCGGATGGATAACCACCTCCCCCAAGCACCCCCAATACACTCATAAAAGCACACGTGCCTCTCCGTACCTCTGTACCACCGGCAAAAGCCAACTTCCCACCCAGCTTCCACCTTGACACAGGGAATAGCCTTCACCTCATCTTCTGAAGGTTCAGTCTTCAACACACATGTATGCACCGGCATGCACTTAACACTCACACACATTTGTGCATGCATGATCACTCACAAACACATACGTACCCTAATGTGGTTTCTGAAGGCAATTGTTTAGTACTTCTCTGATACAACAGCTTAAAAACTATAAAACTTGGGGATTCCACTTAAATTGTTCATTGATTAATTTACTCACTTGTTCTTTCTTCATTCGCTAACCGTGTATGGAGTCCCTGCTCCTGCCAAGTATTTTTCTAGTGCAGAAGAGTCAGAGATGAAAATAAGGTATTCCTCATTTTCCAGGAGATTACAATCAGGTGGGGGAAAGAGACAATCAAAAATTACTGTCTCCAGACAACGGAGACCAGGAACTACTGTGACCAAATTGAGGACAGGAGCACCCTTTTATTGGGGGCCTGCTCTGTGCAAGGTGCTTTTCAGAGGCTGTCTCATTAATTCTTACAACAGTCTTAGGAAATAGGTATGATTGTATTTGTTTTCAAGTCTCAAAAAGGAAAGTTGAGGAGTTTATGTATTTGTTCCAAGTCACACAGCTCGCATGTGGCAGAACCAGGATTTTAATCCACTTGCATTGACTTGCAGGTCAGTTACCTGGAGTATTGGGCATGGCATCACTGAGGAGATGGGACTTTAAACACGAAAAGATTAAAAGTCATTTACCAGGCAGAGCTGGTGACTGGGAGAGAGGGCACCCAGCGCAGTAGGAGCAGCGTATCCGAGGCTCCTCAGAGGAGGAATATTGAAGGAAACGTGGGTAGTGTAGCTGACCCCAAGGTAAGGTAAGAGATTGCATTTCATCTGGGTCTCTTCCTTAAGCTTCTTGATTTCTTTTGGAAGTTATTGTTCCATCTGTTTTCCTTTTTATTGAATTCATTGGGCTGACACTTGTTGACAAAATCATGCAGGATCGAGGTGCACAACACATCATCTGTACAATGTTTTGTCTGTTCACCACCCACACCAAGTCTCCGTCCATCGCCATTTATCCCCCCAAACCCACCTCCGCCTGCCCCCTCCCCTCAGCAATTACCATACTGTTGTCTGTGTCCAGGGGTTCTTTTCTCTTTTCTTCTCAATCCCTCCACTCCTGCAACACCGCCCCCCCCCCACCAACAGCCGTCAGCCTGTTTTCTATCTACAAGTCTGTCTCTATTTTGCTTATCAGTACATTTTGTTAATTAGATTCCACATATTTGAAGTTAACATCCTGGACCAAATACACCATCTCCTCCTCCATGTCCAATCTGAGCTCGCAAACATGTGCCTAGAGCCAGCCCCAGGAACCGTCACACTCCCTTTGCTGTCACCCAAGATGTGTTTGTGTTTCATCATTGCTTCTAACTCATTAACCTCACTGTGAGGCATGCGGGCTCATCAAAGCAGCATTACCAATATTTACGTCAGTTCTCAAACTTAATTTCTCGGTGTGGAGGAGAGAAAATGTAGTCGTGGAATGTTTTTATTTCATGAGCCCAGATTTTCTATAATGGCTTTTCACTTTGGCTGAGGTCAAAGATATCTCCCTGTTTTTCCAGTTAAACAGTAAACACTTCCTTTGACTTTCTGGACTTCCTGAATGAGAAGATAAGTAATAATGATTCTTACAAATTTAACTATAATGAACTATAATTTTAAGCTCATTGTAAACAGTGCAGTGCATCCCAAGTGAAATAAGATGTGATGAAGAGAATGATTGTTTGTCTGACACTTCAATGCTATCCCCGTTCCCAGAGGCTGGAACATCTCCAGCTGTTTCCAGGAGCACGGACTGGGTGTGGGTTGAGCCTGCTGCAGGCCAAGTCATCCCTGAATCTTTCCTCGGCCCTCTCTTCTCATGGGTTCTAAGCCCCTGAGAGCAGGCTCCACAGCTGTATGCCCAGCATCTGCCTTTGTTCCTGGTATAGACTAGGATCCTGCCATTTTTGTTGTTGTTAATGACTCAGTATATTATCCCCAAATGACTCTTCAATCATCTGCTATGTTTGCCAAAAGTTATCTGTTACCAACACATTGAAGGAATCCAATAGGGTATTTAACTGCAGGCAGCCTCCTACAGGAAAAAGGGCAGGTTTGATCAAGGGGGGACGAAAGGGAACTGTGCTTGGACCAAAATACAATACACGACTTCTCCTGATCCTCACCTCCCTCCACAGTACAGCAGTTCTTGGCCCTGCCGTCGGTGTCTTTGTGCAGCTCAACGCAGAGCTGCCAGCTACACCACCTCCAAATGGTCTGACCTTCCTGAGCTGCCTTCTTCTCTTTAGTTTCCCCATCAATCCTCTGCATTGACCCTCTGCCTCAATCACAGCCAGACAGCCATGAGAACAGGATCTGCAGGCACTACTTGCTAAAGAAGAGAACAAGGGCCCTGTGGGCTGGATTCAGGGACATTAGAAGACCCACAGGGTGGGTAGCAAATGCTTCTATGCAAGCTGTAGAAAAGTGAGGGAGTAGGGGTTCCATTATCTTCCATGCTAATGAGGCTGAGTGCTGAGAAGCAGAATTGAAACCAGCCACCCAGACAGCTGGAAGGTCATCCACTCCCTTTCCTCCAGGCAGATAGAGGAAGAGATGTTATCATGACAATGGAACAGTGAGCCTGTGGCTGAAAGGCAATGTGGTTGTGGCTGCTGAGTCAAGGAGTCCCCAATGCTAAAAGAACACAAAAAAGCAATGAGGACCTTACTATTCATGACAGAGCTTTGAGTGAACCAAAAATATGGGGACATGGTTTTTAGGATCCAAAAGCAAGCATCTGCTCGACACCAGAAGTGGAGGCACAGCCTGGCCAAACAGGGAAGATCTAGACAGGTTTGTGTGCCCCGTCCCTGCGCCAGCCGCAAGTGGCAGCAACAAGGATGGGAGATGGGGTTCGTTGGTAGACAAAGGTTCAAAGGATGATGGCAACATACACAGAAAAAACAGGGCCAGTAAGTCCAGGCACCCATCAAATACCAAAGCTCAGACCCTGACGCTGGAGCAAAGAGTCATGGGAGGAAAAAAAGCCACCCCACGGGCCCCCAGCCTGCACACCTTGGACCCTGCACACCTTGTCCTCCCAGGAGTGATGGCAGCAACCCCCGGGCTGCTGCTGCTGTAGCCCCCAACTTACACACCTAGACTGTTGTCCATGTTCTTGCAGGGAAAACAGTGCCAGATTTCAACTAACAGGGTTTGAAAACCCCTGATGTGGAAAAGTGAAATTAAACTCACTCTGCAGGTAAGGGCCCCCAGTCAACTAATGTATTGTTGTGGTGGCTTCCACTTCTGAATGGATATGAAGTTGGCGTAGGACTCACTTGGATGTCCCTACTCCTACACAGCAGAGGGGTTCCCCTATTCGGGGTCTGTGACATTTAAAAAGGAGCTAATGGAACAGCACACACACACACCATGAGCACACACAAACCACCACCACCACCACCACCACCACCATAACCTGCCTCCCCGCCCCTTCCCGGTGGTTCAGTAGAAACGCCATAGAGCCCGAGAAAGGAAAGGGAAATTATTGCTTCCTCATGTCACTTCCCAGTGTAGCATCCCCATCTGGTTGAGGCAGCAACCTAGTACACCCCTTTAAAAATAAGAAGGCAGCTCTTGTGATATTCCTGTTTGGAGCTGGGTCAACCAGATAAAATAACTAACAAGATGGGAAGGGCCCAACAAGCCTCACTTATTAAGTGGAAATGATATAATCAAGAGCACAGCTGCCCGGGCTTCAGTGGCATCTTGGGTTTATATGACAAAGGGCAGCTACGCTGTGAGGAAAACTTCATCCCCCACTCTGCCACTTGAAGTAAAGCTATTGGCTCAATGGAACCTTCAGTTTATAGAAGTTCCCCATAATACCTAGTCACCTAGGCTGATGGTTTGGCTAAACTGAAACTCAATGGTGTCTGCTGGGCTGCTGTGACTCATCAAACCCAGTGCCAGGGATACAGAACTGAAAGTAGAATGAGGACACTCCACTCATTGGACAGAATGCAAAGTGGTCCTCATAACCCTGGAGAACTACCCCCTTAAGGGAATGTGCTGTATTTTTATTAATTCCCAGTCTGCCATTTGGGAGACTACAGATTATCAGAGTAAAGACACTTCTCTTTGGGACTCTGAACTGTGCACATGAGTCATAATTGTCACTCATGTGGATTTCCATGATAAGGACCCCTTTTCTGATGAATCTAAGCAAGGCTGCACCATTCAGGTTGCCCCTGTCATCAACTGGGCACACGATAAAAAATGATGGTGCAGGAGCTAACACCATGACTTGTGACTCCTGCCAAAAGTTGGTCCATTTGTCTTGTGGTGAAAGAAGCCATAGTGCATTGGTATTAATCCCTTCTGCTCCTGGAAAATTGACTGCATCAGACCTTGACCTCCTCCCAAGGGTACAGTTGGTATCTCACTACTGTTGACACATTTTCAAGGTACAGTGTTGTCGAGTCCAATCAGTCAACTCTGATGATATCTTGTGGCTCTTGAATTGGTTCATGTTTTTCTGTTTTCTAGATCAATTACAGTCAGAAAAAGGTACACTTTTGGTTGCAAAGATCCAACAAAAGCCAACAGTCAAGATATTTTATGGCTATTCCATGTTCGCTCCAATCCACAGGCTTCAGGGATTGTTGAACCCTGGACTACCCTCCTCAAAGGTCACTTCTGAAAGATTCTGACTTGAACAGATTTCCTTTACACCTCCTGGTCCACACAATGCAGTCGGACAATTTGGCCACTGAATGCAACTGTCCCTAGAAAGGGTTCATCCTGGGTAGTGATCAAAAGAAAGGAGTGAGGGGTTGCATTTATCAGTTTTGAAAATCCACTATTCCACCCTGACCACTTCTGGGCATGATATGGCTTTCTTCTCAAGAGCAACCCCTACCAAATACACCCTCTGGGTGGCAACCAAACCTAACATACTCAAACATATCTGGCCCAGCTACCTGATTTCTCTTGTTGAATTGACATGGTTGTGGGTCAAGAAAACAATGACCACTTGGTTGGGTACGCTGTTCACTGAGTTCACGTGCAGACAGGCAGATGATATAATTGGTCTCTGTACATTTATTAAAAAAAACACTGCTCTTCCCCCTCCCAACTAGAGCACAAGAGTTGGACCTGCTGGCGAGGAGGCCAAGCCCTGGCTCCCCAGTGTTCATCCTCCCCTGCAGCCCCCATCTAGGCTGCTTTGAATTATGGTTGTTTTTCATCCATCGTTTCCCTGGGGATTTATGCTTACATCTTCTCAACAATGCTTAGTGTAATATTCTGCATGTCTTAACCTTTCTATGAAAATTGGCCTCAAGGGGTCATCTGGGTCCCTTGGGAATGGGCAGATAAAATCAATGTTCCTTGAATTCCAGCAGAAGGAGCTACATCCCCGGGAGGGTAACTGCTGTGCCCAAGGCGGCACAGCTGGCACTGGGAACGGAGCATGGGGTAGGGCCTGGCATGGGCCCTCTCTTCTTTCAATTATATTACATTACAATTTGCCTCAACAACTAGTGAGTTTACAGGAATGAATATTCCCAGAAAACACTAGAAAGAACATTCATAATAGCATTTGCAAAAAAAAAAAAAAAAAATGCATTAAAAGACATTCATCACTGAAAAGAGAGGCGCTGGCTGCCCAGAGAAGGCTGATTAACTTTGCAAAGGACAGGAGTAGAAAAAAGTTACCTTGCCTTTTTCCCCCAAAATGAAGCCAAGAACAAGCTGACCCTCCACACAGTGGCCTCCTCCCTTCTATAGGCCAAAGAGGAGCACTATAGAAAGCAAGTAGTGAGTATTTATATATTTTTTCTTAAATCTAAACAGTGCTTTCTATCCTCAGGTTTTATCCACTTTTCTTACTTTTTCATGTATTTCTTTTCCCAATGGAGATAATAGTGAGGAAGAATCCACACGAATCTTCCCTGGACTGGACCACCTCAGTCTGGTATTAGAATAGACTCCAAATTCCTTTGCTTTGTTCTTATTGCATATTACTGTTTTCATAGGTGGTGGTTTCTATGAAGTGCATAAATCAGTCATTTGCAGATGGTCAGGCATTTTTTCCTCATAAAATATTGTGTAGTACTAACAACTACTAACTTCATTCACTCAGTATTTACATTGGCTGTATATATTTCAGCTCTGAGTCATAAGAAAATAATATAGCAGGCAAAAGAGACACAGATTTCACTGAGTGGAGCCAGCCCAATACAGACAGTAATAATTCTCTTCAGTATATCATGAAGCCTGTTTTTGTGCATATATTACATAATCCTACAATTCTAAACCTGGAAAAAATGTTAGAATTCATTACCTTCCACCATCTAATTCTCCAAAAGACGACCGTGAAGCTTGTGTGACATTATGTGCCTCATAGCAAAGTAAGTTCACAGATGGCAGGAAATCAGCAAGTTGTTTCTGAGGAAACCAAACTATTATTTGGTAAAAATGTGTTACTAATGCTGTGCACACAGTAGGCCTTCAATAAATATGTTTACTGACTACATGATTCATAGTAATTCTGAAACATCTCTGGTGATCCTAAATAAATGGAGGAGAAGAGAGAAATCTCCGGTGCAAAAGAATTCCACCCTCAAGGAAGTGGAGATGAACTCCCTACTCCTTAAGTGCATGTGTGTGTCTGTGTGTGGGGCGGGGGGCAGGGGGGTGCTCATGGTGACTTTCTCCCAAACAAGACAAGGTGGGGCAGGTAAGGGGGGCAAATAACTTTACTGTGGAGAAACTGACCACCACTACCTCAGCCAGGTGATCAAGGTCAGCATCGGCAGTAATGACTCATGTCAGTAGCATGGACCCTCAATAAGATGTCACGAGAATTCTACTTCCTGTCCGTGGTCTTCTTCCAAAATATTATGCCCCCAGTATAATCATGAGGAAATATAAAGTAAATCCTAATCGAAGGACATTCTACAAAATTCTTTACTAGTACTCCTTAAAACTCCCCACACTGGGGAAGTCCTAGAAACTGGCACAGCAAAGAGGAGTCTAAGAGATTTGACAGATAAGTGTACTGGGGTGTGGTGGAATCCTGGAACAGAACAAAAGACACTAGGTAAAAATTAATGCACTCTGAAGAAGGTAAGAACTTTAGTTAATAATAATAGTATCGATGTTGGTTCATTAATTATTACAAACATGCTATATTAATAATGTAAGTCATTCATAATAGAGGAAACGCTCATAGGAGTATATGAGAACTCTCTATACTGTCTCCTTAATGTTTGTGTAAATCTCAAACTGTTCTAAAAAATAAGACGATTTAAAAAAAACATCGAAGAAGGGATCAGGAAAAAAAACAAGTGTTTTCAGTCGCAGCCCATCGACCTACTGACTGGCTACTTGGAGTCTGTTTCACCCATCACGTCTCATCTAGAAACCACCCCTCAGGAAGGAGTTTCCTTCAAGGAAAAAGGGAGAAGTTACTGTGCTTGAACTTTACCAGAGTCCCCTTCCCACCGAAATGCTTGTGTTGTTGTTCACACAAACCCTCCACAAGACACTATAGACTGAGAGAACTAGAATATACAATTCATGAAGCCAGGGATCTTCTGTTCTGTCTGTGGATGTTCCACGTGTTTGCAGAAGAGCGTCTGAAACATGATACGCTCAACAAACATTTGTCAAAGAAATGAAAGTCTTAGGGTAAGTAATTACCTTTTAAAAAACATCTATTACATAAAATAAGATCTAAAATGCTATAGCTGACTTTTCAAAATAAATATACCAAAACTTAAATATTCAAGTGGCTGTGGTCCCTCTGAAGTTTTGCCCTTGGCAGGCGCAGGCTAAGTTCAATGCTGTCGTTATTAGTCCAAATGATTTCAGAACCCTTCACTTACAGGATCAAGCCCAAATGAAAAATGAGAACTTCATGGTCTAGGCCCTGCCAAGCTTGTGAGACTCATTGCTATTCATCCCCCTCCAAACCACTTCCTCTAAATCGCTTCCCATGAGATAAGTGTCCCCCTGCCTGAAACCTTCTCCCACCAGCTTGTCCATCGAAAAAATTCCAATTCCTCCTTAAACTCCTAGCATAAGGAATGCATTCTCTGAAAAACTCTCCCTTACCACCACACCCACCACCATCCCAAGAGATAATTAATCATTTTCTGGTCCTACCTCTGTCCCCTATCATTACCCTTATCATGATGACCTGCGTTTGTGCGTTTATCTTTGTTTGCCATACTCACCCGTGAGCTTCTCAAGGGCAGGAGGCAGTGTCATTCATCTTCATACCTGCAGCTACCCACAGAGCTGCTCATTCAATAGGTGCCTGTTGAGTGGAATGGAATGGAACAGAACTGTAATTAAGTCCAAAGTCATATGACATACTCCTTTTAATAACTTCACTGGTGGCAAACTTTTATTGTATTTTGTCCATTACCATCCCCCCCCTTTATATTCCCCTCCTACCTGCAACCACCACGCTGTTGTCCACGTCTAAGAGTCCTTTATCCTTTTTGCTCAAGCCCTCCACCCGCTACCCCTCCCAATAGCTGTCATCCTGCTCTCTGAGTCTGTCTGTGTTTTGCTCATTAGTTCAGTTTGTTTTTCTTCATTAGATTCCACATATAAGTGAAATCATATGGTATTTGTCTTTCTCCAACTGGCTAATCATAATGCTTTGAGGATGAATATATGATTGGGAAAAGATCAAAGCCATGTTACGTAACTATTGAGCGATACTATTTTATGCAATCCAGAAATGTCTACAAATAATGAGATTAATGTTTTCATACATCTCATAAGATAAATAGGTTAAAAAATAGTCTTAATATCTTACCACTAAATCTGTACCTACTACAAAATGCTTAATAGGTAGATAATAGAATCTAGTAATTGCAAAATTTACTCATTCATTAATTCAACAAAATACTTTTTTTTTAAATGTAGTAAGCATAACACTGTCTAGATCTGTGGTACTGCAAGAATGAGTAAGACCGGGTCTCTGTCCCTACCAAACTCATATTAACGGGGTGAAGATAGGTCTACTTGGTTATCATACAAGTCAGACTGTGATAAATGACAAATAAAGGTGTGAACACTATACTTTAGGGACACAGATTCGGAAGTAGGTCTTCTCTTGTTTAGTGATAATTTAAGATTTGATTTGATGTAATTTGATTGTGGTAAGAACATTTTATGTGAGATCTACCCTCTTAACAAAATGTTAAGTGTAGGATGCAGTATTGTTGACTATACAGCATTATATAGCAGGTCTCTAGAGTTTATTCATCCTGCTTAACTGAACCTTTATGCCTGTTAATTAGTAAGTCCCCATTTTCCTCTCTCACCAGCCCCTGCCAAGCATCATTCTGCCCTTTCAGTGCATAAATTTAACTATTTTAGATTACTCATGTAAATGGAATCATGAAGTATTTGTCTTTCTCTGATTAGCCCATTTCAATGTCCTCAAGGTCCATTCACATTGTCATATATTGCAGAATTTTTCTCTTTTGGAAGGCTGAATAATATTCCATTATATTTATACCACATTTTTTTACTGTTTATTAAATTTATCAGGGTGACACTGGCTAACAAAATTATACATGTTTCAGGTGCACAATCCTACAACACATCATCTGTACACTTATTGTGTTTTCACCGCCCCAAGTCAGTCTTCTTTTGTTACCATTAGTCTCCCCATACCCCCCATTTACCCCCCCCAGAAATCCCTACACTATTGTCTGTGTCTATGAGTTTTTTCTCTCTTTTTTCTTTTTTCTCAATCCTTCCACCCACCCCCCAACCACCAGCCCCACAACACGCTCCTGCATAGCTGTCGGCCTGCTCTCTAATGCACATTTAGGCTGTTTCCAAATCTTGGCTATTGTGAATCGTGCTGCAGGGAACATGGGAGTAGTTCACTTTAACTAGAAAGGTATTTAGAAAGCATACTCATTGAATTGTTGTCTTCAGCCAGCTTCAGCTCTGGATGCCTAGGGCATACCACAAAGGAAGGTTTGGGCCAGACTGTGATAACCTTTCCATCTAGCCTATGCTATCATTCTGTTAAAAAATGTGAAGCTGTCGGAAGTTTCTAAGCCCAAGGCAACTACCACACCTATGCTTCAGAAAGATGACTCTGCTGGCTGCCCAGAGGACAAACAGAGTATGCTCAAGGTAAGGGGTGAGACTGGAGAAGCAGGAGAGCAAGGAAGACCAGTCAGCCAAGGCATTCACGCAAGCCAGCAATTCTCGTACTTTCAGTTCCAAGACCCTGTTACCCTCTTAGAAATTTGGGGGGATGCCAAAGAGCTTTTGTTTGTGTGGGGTATATCAATCTATATTTACTGTATAATAAATTAAAATTCAGAAAGTTCTAAAACAGAAGCATGCATGAGCACACATTCTGTTAGCCACCAGAGATGTGACATCATAGTTTCTGTAGCTTCTGAAAAAACTCCACTTTCTACTCTTTAAAAGATGAGAGTGAAAGAAGAAAATAATGCTTTGTTATTACTATAAAATGTTTTGATCTCACAGATCCCCTGAAATGATTTCAAGGATCCCTGGATCTTAAAAACATTCCTTGAAAACCAGTGATCTAGGTAATGGGCTCAAGGCCGAAAGCAGGGAGGAAAAGAGCAGAGAGCTGATGCTTCAGAGGTAGATTCAGTAGGACTTGGGGACACTGAGTTGGTGGTGGGGCTGAGTGGGGTGGTTTAGGAGCAAATAAAAGAGAGAAAAGAGCTAGAATAACTCATGTTTTTATCTTGAAATGCTGTGTAAATAGTGATTCTTTCCTCCAACCCTTCCCACACTTACGTAAGTGATTAATAAAATAGAATTTGTATATACTCACATAATACTAGGTCACATACTTTAAAAGTGTCCTGTAATTTTTTTACTGAGATTCTTAAGCAAACCCATGACATTCTATTTATGGAGGTTCTATGAAACTCTTTCTCCTACTAACATAGTACCAAGTATAGTTAAAGGCTTAGTATAAGCACTTGAATGAATGGACATTGACTAAACTAATTCATAGGGAGATGCCTTCAACCCTGCTACCAAGAACAATAGCACTATACTGACCTTACTGTCAAAACACACATCACTTAACTGGCCATTCTTGAAATAGGGCATGTTCTTTTAATTAGTTTTAATTTAAAATCCAATAAACAAGGTTTCAACATAGAACAACAAGATAAAATCAACTTTTTATTTCCCGAACTACTGAATCAATCTCTGATGATTCTGACTGAACCTGAACTTGTTGTTCAAAGTCTTCATGAAGCCCACATTCAGCTCGTCTTCCCTTACTCTGTTCCACACCCTTCTGTTGCCATTTGATTTTAACCAGCCACTTCATTGCATTAGTCCTGTCCTGTAAGGAACCCAGATAAACTCCCAGAATACGACACTATAGAGTGAGACACGGTGTAGAATTAACGTGTTTTAAACATTCAGAAATGCTTTGCTCAGACATGCAGAGCCACTGTGAGGCCTCAGCTCACATGAAGTTTGTCCTCTCCCTTCCATGGACTGTCTCTGCAGATCCAATGGCTCTTGTCATTTGCTGGTCAGCGTGTGCTTATCGTGCTTCTGTGCCTTTTCCCATGCTGTTCCTTCAATGGGTTCGCTTTCCCCTTTTCCTTCCTTTACTTTAAAGTACATCAATGGTCTCTTCCTACAGTATGCCCTCTCCAGCCCCCCTGGCTCTTCTCCAGGAGCTTCATAGCCCCAGACCCCGTGACTCACGAGGCTGTGGGCTGCTTTCGCTCCTGATGTCATGGGTATAGTCAGCTCTTCATACTTGTTGCTTCAGTGAGACTGAACACCCAACAGAATAACAGGAGATAACCTTCTAACTCAGCACTTGTGCAGGTGTTTCCCCCAAATCCCTCTTTCAAACGTGACCTCTTTCCTTGTCTTCTCTGAAGCATTTAGCAAGTATTTCTAAACATGTCACCATATCTTAAGAATCATTGAATTTCCAGATCACCATCTCAGCCTAGATAATGAAGAAGCTTCTAACTGAAGGAAAAATAGATGAGGTGAAATCCAGAACACTGAGTGTGCTAAGCCTGGTTCTCCAAATACGTTCCACATCAGCATTTCTCTCACCCTCCATGCAAGCACTACGTCCCTTGCTGTATGAATGGACTCATGAGGTCTGCTACTGACCTCCAGAATACACTTAGTCTGAACTCTTCTCTGTGGCTGAGTTACTCCTCAAATCTTACCTTTCCTTCCACCGTTCTTCACATCTTCCTTCAAAACCAAGTTCATGTAATTTTAATTTCCCTTGACCCAAATCAGAAAACGTCAGCACCGGAATTTCTATTGTTCACACCCTTTATTAACATGCAAGGGACTTAGGTCAGTTAGGTGACTTACCTGAAACCCAGTTCTCTTGGATGTGTAACCCTACCCCCTTTCATCACCCCACTTTAATCTCTACTCACCTTGTTCTCTCGGCTGCAATATCACGTAAGAAGCTTTTCGTGAGGGATAGAGATGTATGATTCCCAGTAGCTGGTAAAATCACAGAACAGGATTGTGGGAGTCAGCATGATGCAGGGAAAACTCCACGGCACTTGGAGTTAAACAACTGGTGTGACCATGGGCAAGTGATGTAACTCTCTAAGTCTAAATGTCCTCATTAATAAAACAGGACTAAGCATGAATGGGGCCCAGTGGATGCCAGCAGGTTGGACCAGCCATCAGAAATGGACATCTGCCACAGATTGCTGTTTACATGAGGGCCAATCCCTTACACTGGATGGCCTAGAGGGGCTATACCATGTCTGTACGGTTCTCTTTCCATTCTAAACAGTTTCTTGACTCTGGGGTCCAAGGAAGTATCTATTAAAATAAAACACCAGCTTGTTCTCAAGAAAGGAAATGTTTATTCTGCCTCTGCATAGAGTCATAAAAAGAGATAGTCTTCCAAAGATACAGTCCAAAACATGAAAAAAAAAAACTAGCACTCTACCAAAATGACTACAAAATATCCTTCAAGAATTCAAAACTCTAAAATGTGAACTTATGGTCAAGGGCATCAACCTCCCAGTGTAGCTATTTTGGTCTTCTTACCCTGACCACGGGCCATGTTTCCCCTTGACCAGATATGATATCTTGTAACCCTTACCTCTGGGTTTATCACTTTTTTATTATTTCAAAGCGCAGCAAAGCACAAAGCCTGCTCACTGAACCCTGGGCCAGAATATGTCATATGTCAAATTTTTTTAAAAAAGGTACTCCCTTTTATTAAAAAATAGAAAAGGGAGCCTAAATATACTGCATGTTTTAGGTGTTCAGGCTGGATTCAGAAACGGAAAGGAACGAAATGAGAGTCTCTTCCTTTAAATACTCCTCATACTTTGAATTGTACCATTGAGTATGTAGTTCTTTTGGCATTTTACAAAATAATAAAATAATTAGATTTTTAAAGACACCCCTTTAAACAAAGCAGAGGTTGGGTGTTGTTATTTTTACCCCCAACTAGCCTCTACTTCCCTGAAAGCTCCAAACACAGTTTAGGAGATGTGGACAATTTGATGTCAGGTTTACTAAATTAACCAGAGACTTCAAGTTCTCTGAAGTCTGCTGGTAAGACTATTCTGTTCTCCTTTTTTTTTTTTTAATGTAGAAGACATAGCTGTGTGCAGATTCACTTTCCCTGGTCACTAGTCAATGAATGATTAAGTTGGGAAAAAATTCCCAACTTAAGTATCAAAGGGCAAACAAATTAGCTTTTCATTTCTCTGTGATTACTGTTATATACATGTGTGGTTATATTGATTGTCCCCTATCCAGCTAGCTTGGGTCTGCAGTGGACACTGTTAGCACCCTGTCCTGTTCCTTTTCCATGGGTGGCCCCACCACCTAGCTGCACAAGGTTGGCTGCTGGTAGGTCACAGTTGGCTTCTTGGAAGAACCATTCTCAGAACTATCCGGGAGGTTATGCCTCTGGCCCCTCCCTGCAGGGGCAGTACATAGCCACTGGCTGAGTGCAAAGGCACAGTTCATTGCCTCAAGCTCCAGAGCACCCTTGGACCTCATCAAAAACCACATCTTTGTTTATTTTCTTGCTACTCCCTCACTTCCTTGTAGGTTTCCCTTTCAATTAAACCCTCTAATTTCAGGGCCAAGACAGTGCCCTTGGGGGTGCTAGTAAGGAACATTTATATAATTATACATACACTTATAGTTGTATAAATTTATATCAATGTATGATTTCATATAAATTTCATACAATTCATAGTTGATTAAAACCTAAAATTTTTTAAAAATTTGCAAATTATTGAAAAGAAGCAACTGGCTCACTAACCTCCATATTCAGGTATGATAAAATCCAAAACGTTGTTCAGATTAACAGCAGGAGCCAAAGCTACAGAGCAGAGAAACTAAGATAAAATGCACTTGTCATGCCTGACACACTTGGGGTGGGGAGCCATTTAACAACCGGGGAAAATGTTTTGCAGAAATTTACTTGATTGGAAAAACACCCAATTCAAGAATGGAAATAACTCATAACTGAATGCTTATAAAATATTTCTTGAGACTCTTATGTTGGGGTAACTATACAGGTTTGAGGAATAGAAACAAGGGAGTTTAGACCACACTCCAATGTTCCACTGACCTTGCAAATTCCAACATGGTCCCGACTCCATTATCCTGTCCCACAGCCCTGTTTGAGTCCTGAAGCAATCTTTTCTATCTCTGAGTGCCCTGGAGGGCAGGGCTGACAGCTGTGTGAAATAATCGTAAAAATACACAAAAATGCACTGAGATTTTAATTAAGCTTTTCGAAATTGTAATTGCCAGGTTAATAAGTGAAAGAAGAAATAAAGGGAAAATAATAGCATATTGGTCAATTAGTCAAATGGAATCTACTTTTTATTCATAGGGTAAGTTGGAATTTTCCTTTTTTCAGAAGAATCTGTTTTATAGCATGATCTTGATCCAGAACAATTACATGTAAATAGAATTTTACGATGGAAAAACAAGTGATATCCTTTCCAACTGGAGATTCAGAGCTATAATACTAAAAAACCAAAAGGAAAATACATTACATCACACTCTGTAAAAAAATATAAGCAAATGATAGGCATAATCATCTATCATAAATGATAGTTTAATCTTTGCGATATATAGAGTCTAATCCTATTTTAAGCACTCTATGAGCTCTAACCATAAAACAAATCATATTTAATAATGAATATTCATGACTTGAGCATCTGAAGAGCATGCCTACATTTAAAAGACACAGTCCAGAAAAATATATACCTTTTCCAATGAGATTGCCATTGTTTAAACAATTTAGGAGAACTTCATTTAGAATCACTTTCACAAACTACAGCACATTCTTTTTATTTTCTTTTTATTTTTGTGCTTAAATTGTTTTTTCGTTGTTGTTTTTCAATTACAGTTGGCACACAGTATTACATTAGTTTCAGGTGTACAAACCAAGGATTAGATAGAATTTACTAAGCCGTCATCCCGATAAATCTCATACCCATCTGATAATATACATAATTCTTAGAATATTACTGACTATATTCCCTATGCTGTACTTTACATTCCCACGACTGTTCTGTAACAACAGATTTGTACTTCTTAATCCCTTCACCCTTTTCACCCATCTGCTCAACCCCCACCTATCTGGCAACCATAAATATATTCTCTATGTCTATGAGACTGTTTCTGTTCTGTTTGTTTGTTTACTCTGTTTTTTAGATTTCACTGTTGATAGAGGTATATTTATTGCCCCTTTATTTTTCATACTTTTATCTATTTTTTTCCTTCTTTTTCTTAAAGAAGACCCTTTAACATTTCATGTAAGAATGCTTTGGTGGTGATGGGCTTTTTTAGCTTTTTCTTGTCTGGGAAGCTCTTTATGTGTCCTTCCATTCTAAATGATAGCTTTGCTGGGTAGAGTAAGCTTGGTTGTAAGTCCTTGCTTCTCATCCTTTGGATACTTCCTACCAATCCCTTCTGGTCTACAAAGTTTCTGTTGAGAAATCATCTGACAGTTTTATGGGAGCTCCCTTGTAGATAATTAATTGCTTTTCTCTCTCTGCTTTTAAGATTCTCCCTTTGTATTTAATTATGATATATCTTTGTGTGGGTGTCTTTGGATTCATCTTGTCTGGGACTCTCTTTGCCTCCTGGGCTTGCATGTCTATTTCCTTCACCAGGTTAGGGAAGTTTTCTGTCATTTTTTTCAAATAGGCTTTCAATTTCTTGCTCTCTCTCTTCTTCTTCCAGTACCACCATGATGTGAATGTTGCTTAAAGTTGTCCCAGAGGCTCTTTACATGTATGTTAATTTTTGGATTCTTTTTTCTTTTTGCTGTTCTGATTGGGTATTTTTTGTTTCCTCATATTCCAAATTGCTGGCTTGATTCTTGGCTTCTTCTACCCTACTGTTGATTTCCTGTAAATTATTCTTCATTTCAGTTAGTGTGTCTTTTGTTTCTGGCTGGTTCTTTTTTATGGTTTCCACATCTTTTATGCTGTTAAGGCCTCACTAAATTCATCATACATTCTGATAACTACTGTTTTGAACTCTGCATCTAGTAGATTGCTTGTCTGCATTTTATTTAGTTATTTTTCTGGAGTTTTGTGCTGGTCTTTCATTTGGGCCATGTTTCTCGGTCTCCTCATTTTGGCAGCCTCCCTGTTTTTTTTCTATGTATTAGGTGGAGCTGCTATGTCTCTTGGACTTTGTGGAGTGGCCTAATGTAGTACATGTCCAGTGGGTTTCAGTGGCACAGCTTCCCTGATCACCTAAGCTGCACACTCGAGGTGCACCCCCTGTGTGGGCTATGTACACCCTCCTGTTATAATTGAGCCTCATTACTCTTAGCATATCAATGGGAGGGATTTCCCCCAGGTCTATTGACTGCAAGTCCTGGCTGGGATCAGCTGAGCCCCACTCCAGACAGCAGGGCTTACTTCAGCAGGGCTCTGTTGCCCACTGAGTCTACCCCTTGAGTAATGTCACTTATGGAGGTGGCTGGGTGGTGCTTCGACATGACCTGAAGCTATCAACCAAGTACTGTACCTCTGGGGCCTGCCAGGAGGTACAGGTCAAGGTCCGCTGCCAATTATGTTCCGCCTGGGGGCACCCAGCATAAGCTACAAAGTGATCTGCAGATGGCTGTTACTTGTGCTGGGCTTATAGGTATCCAGACAAGTCCAAGCTGCCAACCAAGGCCAGCTGCTGCTAGTGTTGGACCTGGGTCACTTAGCTAGAGGTACTGGGCATGCCAAGGCCAGATGCTGCTTGTTTGAGAAATTTCAGAAAACCATGAAGCATAAACCAAGACAGGCCATTGAAAAGCCACTGAAAACAGCTCCCAAGTTGCATGCAGCAGGGTCACAGGGAATCACCAGGACAGGGTAACAGTGTGAGACAAGTTGATGGAGACTCAGATATGTTGCCCACCTTCCAGCTCTGTTGGCAGTATCAGAAAAGCAACAATGCCTTTGTCAGCACTTTTGTTTGATAGGAAGCTGCCCCACTCCCAGGCTTTTGCCCTGATGCCGGGCGTTTCAGTTCCTCCCTTTATGTCCCTGGTGGCTTTTGAGCTGCTGCCCTAGTTCTGAACCTCGGAGGGAATGATTCAGAGTAAGTCCATGTGCAGGCCCTTTAAGAGGAGCTGCTTGGGACTCCAGAAGTCTGCTATGTCTCAGCCGCAATCCCACTGGTTTTTGCAGCCAAAAGTTATGGGGACTTGTCTTTCTGTCTCTAGAACCCTGGGCTGGGGGGCCTGCTGTGGTGCTGGGACCAGCCCATTTCATGTCTCTACCCCTCCTACCAGTCTCCTACCAGTGGCTTCTTCCTTAAATCCCTGTTTGTTCTGTTCAGCTAGATTTCAGGTGGTTCAGAATGATGGTTGTTCTGCAGTTCAGTTGTAATTTTGCTGTGGTTATGGGAGAATGCACATTTGGGTAGGTACCACATTTACCTATTCTGTCATCTTGACTGAAAGTCTCTACGGCATATGCTTTTGAAAATTTTCAGTGGTGAAAAACACCTTTGTACTTTGAGGTTGAATTTAGCCTTCAAAAACAGCCAAAACCTGTTTTCAGATAAACCTGAGGAAAGTTGAATAACAGGGTTGGATAGTTAAGGCAATTACAGATGTGTGGTAATTTAGAAAACACTCAGGCACAGGAAAAGTTAAAACAAAGGTGGTTGCCATATTCGGGCCTTCCTCATTCTGGCCCATTAACCTGTCTCTGGGCGTCTCCTTAGTGGGGCTGGTGGGGGGAGTTTTCCAGCTGGACACTAAAATCTACAGAGTTTTTTTCACAGCCTGAAGTTTCGACCTCAGGACATAAGTTGAATCATATAATACGATACTGATACTCTCAGCAGTAATCGCTCCATGATGTCAGCTTGAAGTTTGACTTCTGGCAGCCTATGTGCTTGTCAATTACATTATCATAAATCTTTATGTGGCCGCAACACCTGATAAGAGCATGGACACTGGAGCCGAGATGTTTGGGTTCAAATTCCTGTTCTAATGTGTAGTGATATGGCCACTTACTGAGCCTCTCTGAGCTTCAGCGTCATCATCTGTTAAATGGAGGTGATCATTGAGGTCATCACTGTACCTCCCTCATGCTGTTGTGTAGATTAAGTGACTTAATATATTTCCAGTGCCTAGAAATAGAGCATAGTCAACACTAAATACTAATACTAAATACTAACAGCTATACTACTTATTTTGTATGGTAGCTGTAACAGGCAAACAATGAGAAGCTAGCCTTCCAAAACAAAAACAAAACAAAAAAGCCCCAACCCTTTCTTGATTCAAACACTATATTCTCCTTATCCTAGTCGGAGGACCTTAAAAGGATCAAAGGCCACGTAGTGTCCTCAGGGCTCTGAATACATAGCACACAGATAGCCGTTGAGAGGCACTTTACAGCATCCTACCTGTAGGTCCCAATGTCACTTTAGGAGCCACCAAAGATGTGGCATTATTGTTGTTGTCACAAAGTGCTGGCTGTTATACTGTATTTTGTTGTATATAAGATACCACAGATTGCAACAAGTGTCTCTGTTTCAGCGATAGTAGTATGAAAAAATGTGTGCCTCATAATCAATGCCATGTGGTCAGAGAAGTTGCTGAGAGGGCCTCCAGCTAGCTAGCTCAGGGGATTCTTCTGCATTCCTTGAGGGGCCCCAGCCCTGAAGAGGGAAAGCTTCCTGAGACACAGTTCCCAAGGTGACAACTGAGCTTTGAGTTTGGCACAGGGAGAAGGGGAAAGCCCCCCAGGGAAGACCATGTTTTGTATGAGAGGAAGAAAATTCAGAAAAATGCAGAAAATCCTGAGCGAGAATAAATGGTTCCTAAGGCAGGTGTTAAAAAAAACGACCCCAGTAAATTCTGAAATTCAGAACTATTTTTCCGTCTGTGGGAAGTGGTAAACTGTTCCAGTCCATAGCGAAACAACCACTCACGAGCGAAGAACTCCCAAACTTCTCGTTCCAGGCCGTGTCTGGGTTTCTGGCAGCTCCAGGTTTGGCCTGCAACCATGATGACTGTCACCTGGGCTGGCTGGTCTTAAGTTACCGGAGCCAAGACATCCTGCAATTAGCACTCATGATGTAAGTGGGGCAGTGGGCCCCAAAGGCCCCGATCCCATTTGTAACCATTTACTTTTATAGTCCAATTCAACAAATATTAGTCCAAGAATCTGGACTAGGTATAGGGCATTGTTTTCTAAAATGGGACCAGGTGCAAAGTTTTGCCCTAAGGGGTGAGAAAAAGCCCAAATTTGGCATCCACCTGGAACTCCGTTCTGTGCAGGGGATGAAGGGAATATGAACTGACAAGGAAGGAGGGAAGGAAGGAAGGGGTAGGGAGAGAGGGAGAGGGAGAAGGAGGTTACTTCTGTGAACAGTTCGATCCTCTCTGTTTTGGACTGCCCTGAAGAGAACTTTACACCGAGTGTAGGAAAGACTGCCTTCTGGTAATCCACCTTAATCCATCAATCGTGAATTTTTTAAATATATATATTTAATTTGTTTTCATTTTTAGAGAGGGGAAGGGAGAAAGAAGAGAGGGTGAGAAACATCAACGTGTGGTTGCCTCTTGCATGTTCCCCACTGAGGACCCAGCCTACAACTCAGGCTTGTGCCCTAGATTGAGAATTGAACTGGCAACTTTTTGGTTTGCAGGCCTGCACTCAATCCACTGAGCCGCACCAGCTGGGGCATCAATCGTGAATTTGAAAGACAATGAAAGAGTAGCTCCAGGTTTCTTTGAATCTCATGCTCTCCCCACCTCCCCAGCTATGATGGTTTAACTCGTAAATGTAAACCGTACTTCCTATATTAGAATGTGACTTTTGGATCCATCTCAGCTGGTTTGGAAGCATTTTTGCATAAAGTTGAATGTTTTGAGCAAGTCCCTGAGTAAGTCTAACTGCTTTTTTTTTTTTTGGTGAATGGAGTACCACTCAAGAGTGAGTCATTTTTAGTATAAAACCTGGAAAATGAACACCAGCATAACTTATTATTTTTTAAATTGAGGTATAAAAAAGTATCTTATTTTTTTAAAGATTTTATTTATTTATTTATTTTAGAGCAGAAGGGAGGGAGAAAGAGAGGGCAAGGAACATCAGTGTGTGGTTGTCTCTTGTATGCCCCCTACTGGGGACCTAGCCCATAACCCAGGCATGTGCCCTGACTGGGAATTGAACCAGCGATCTTTGATTCTCAGGCCAGCACTCAACCACTGAGCCCCACCAGCCAAGGAGAAAAAAGTATCTTATTTTTTTCCACCAAAAAATAACTTCTGTTTAGAATAATTAACAGTCATGTTTCAGTACTTTCATAGTTATTTAATAATAATATTGCTCATACCCTATTGCAAAGTAATTCCAAATTGTTTAATGTCTTCCATGTACAATTTGGATCAAATGTTACTTGAATTAGATCATTGAACATCTGGGTCCTGAAAACAAGGATTTTGAAAAATAAGATGGGTGTTTTTTGTGGGAGAGTGGCCATGGTCTATCAGGAGACTGGGTCAGAACATCATTTAGCTCACTCAAATTCTCCCTGTTTTTTTCATCTTATGTGTTTTTAAAAGGTAACTTCCACAATAAAGAAATGAACATGTGTGGTTATCTAATCTTTTATAGCTCACCCGTCATCGTCGTTGTTAAAGGCTTTGCATTGCATTCTTGTCCCTGGCAAATGGAGTCGGTAACGTACTCAAAGTCTGTCAGCTCTTACTTATCGATTATCTTCCAAACTGGGCAACCCCATGGCAAAGAATTTGAAGTTTTCCTGGTATTTTTCTGAAATACCAGACTTCTAGGCCATTCTGTCTGAGTACCTACAGGATGGCAGCGAGAATGCACCTGACATCTATAAACTATGTCATTTTGACCTGTAGGTTGTCCTTAAATAGAAATCCTGGCTAAGGCTGCCAAGAGGTGCAGCAAAGGTCAGCCTCATTCGATTCTAAGTGGGCAAAACTGGGATTCCTTGGCCTTACAAATTCCTGTGGTCTCCACAGGCAGCTCCTCCTTCCTAACGTCAAGTTCACCTCCAGTGTTTACTTGAATGTGTTTGGCTGACCAATATTTCTTTTAATGAGAATTCAGCTCTCTGCCAGAAGTCCCATTTGGATCATTTACTTTTTCTTTGTTGATTATATCAAGCAAATCATGACAAATAATAATACTATAATAACATAGTTCTTTCCAGGAAATGTCATCTTGCTGATGGCATCTAGGGCTGGATATTATTAAAATTCGAGTGGCTTTTTTTCATTCTGACTGCAATGCAACTTAACATCCCTCGAAGAGAGACAACAGGGAGAGATTTTCTGGCTCCGGAAGAGCATTGCAGGCTGGTGGTCGGATGAAAGCTCTGATAGAACTCTTTCCAAGCGTTTGCTGCGCACTCCCAAATTCCCTGCTCTGTGGTGACGCAAGCTGATCCAGAAAATGCTTCTTTAAAAACAGGCCACCAGGGCAGTTCAGAATTAAATAGAAAAAATAATTTCATTTGTTTTTCATTTTGTGTACATGTATAGTTCAAATAAATTGATTACCCCTTAATGACAAACGAATGCAAAAATGCCCAACTTCATGCAAAAACATTAGAAAAAGTTTAATTCTGAAATAAGAGCATCTCCCTCCATCTTGCATTTCATCTATTCTTATCCCATCTGTTCTGACTCTCAACCCATCACACAGAGTTTCTCCTGAATTAATGAGGGAACCAGTGCTGGTTTGGATGAATTTTATACAAAATCTTTCTAAAGTAATATTAGTTTCCAACAGAGCTTTGCAGAGCATTCTTGGTAAATCCTATCTCCAAAAAAAAAAAAATGACAAGAAGTACTTCTTTGGCAGTAGATGGATAACAAGAGAAAAAGGGGAGAGTCAGGGAGGAGGGTGGGGGGAATGCTTAATCTCAATGTCAGGATGTATTTGGCTTCAAGTACAGAATACCCAATCAAAAATAACAAATAATCTACGAATTTCTGTTTTATTTCAGCAGAATCCCGATAAAGGGTTGGTAGCACAGCTCAACAATGTCAGAGCTCTGAGTCAGTCACACCCATCAGATACACCATTCATTAGTTCTTTCACTCAACAAGCCTTTAAATACTCCCCGAGCCTCCTTCGGGCAGCCTATGTGCTGGGGGAAGGTGTACACGCTCATCCTGGGCTCAGTAGCATGCAAGGCGACTCCACAGCTGCTCCAAAGAGAAGGTGCTATCTTTGTTGTTACAAAGTTAATGCCCTCTTCATCCAGAAAAACCTATGTAAATGAAACCAGGGTAAGACAATCTGACACAGCAGTCGGGCGTTCCTTTGATTGTCGTTAACTAGATCCATCCAGGTAGGGATTCTGGCAAACTTAAAGCTGAAAAAGAATTTTCTAGAGGGTTATTGAGTTATTTATAAAATTGACTGGAAAGCTGGGGAAGTAAGTTTGGATAAAACAGGAACTCCACAACCAGGGTCACATAAAAGGAACTGCTTAGTCAGGAAGCCACCCACAAACTCCAGGTACAAGACAGGGCCACTGCCAGATGGATTCTTAATTATCCGTTTCACTGAGTTTCTGGCGCCTTCACAGTAATAGGTCACATCTGTGAGCTTACACATGTCAAGCCCTGTTCTAAGCAAGTTAACTTTATCTCCATCCCCATGGTAACGCTTTGAAGAAAGTAGTTGTCCCATCTGACAGGTTAGGATACTGAGGCTCACTGAGACCGAGCACCTGGCGTGAAGTCAGAGCACCGCTGAGGGATGGAGCTGGCCTCACAACCAGGCAGCCTGGCTCCGCCCCACTTCTGCCTCTCCAAGTCCGGTGCAGCCTCCGGTGCAGTGCAGCCGAGCTGATGGCCTATATCTCTACTGCCAGAAACCAAGGAGAGCCCTAAGTGAACATTTTGCCTTCCAAAACTTACACATAACAGTTCTACATGGAAAGAGAGATCAGATGCTGGCAAAATATGTATATACATATATATATATATATATTATATATATATGTATATATATTTACAAATATCACTCCAAAGACAACAAAGAAAGACAGGTAAGAAGTAAAATAAGCGAAAGATCCAAAGGAAAACATCTTAATTATTCTTAAGGTATACTTTCCTATATTCAACTGTATCCTGAAATCTTGTCTGAGCCTTGGAAAACCCCAAGATTTGTGACAGTGTATGGGAAGACAAATTAAGGTCAAGCATTGTATTTTTCATTTTCACTCTCTTTGAATTGTGCGAAGACAATTCCAATGAAAGGTAACTGTCGTATTTCAATCTTCAAATCAGTGAAGGTAGAAATGTCCTTACTTTTTCCTACTTCTGAATCTTAATGATTTTCAAGAAACCATATACTCAAATATAAACTCAGAGAATATTTTATTCAACACAAAACAAGGAAAACTAAACCCAAACCAAAGAACTGTGGCTATTTTTTTTACCACCCTTCCCCCCATATCTTTAGTGGAAGGAAAGAAGGACCATTTGTGGATGCAAAGTTAGGCCAGCCAGGTGTGGGCCATCTTTTCGTTCTAAGGGTTGTAGATACACAGGTGTGAATAGTTGTGGCCAGATAACTGTCCTTGGCTCTTCCCTTAGCAATTTGCCCCGAACCTGTGGGCTATTTTAGTTTACACCCACAGAGAAGACCATATTGCCAATGTTCACATTGATCAACCCTAAGGAATAGGAACTAGAATTCCTTATTTTGTTCTCAAAGGTGCTGGCTCGGCTAAATTAGGAACAGGAGGGAAAAACTAGGGACACACCCTAGAAAGGAATTCTGAACAAGTATTTCCTTTTCCATATTTTGAACACAATCCATCCTCAATTCCCTGAAAGGTCGTCACCCTGCATTTAATAAACCAGTGAGAAAGAAAGCTCAGGTTATGAAATCAGTGGCACAATAGCTTTTATTTGAGTTTTTAAACCACACGGTTAGCTCTAAAAGCCTAGAGCCAAGGAGTGTTTGTGATGTTTACTGTTTTCTCCTTAGAAAAAAAAAAAAAGCTGGTATAAATGATAGGAATTTGTGGCAAACTCTAAACATAAAGCCTTTTTGCATTTACACACATATGTTCTCCTGCTTTAGTTCTCACTGGGTAAACTGGCTCTCAAATTTTAATTTCTTTTAGCATTGCACAAATATGAATTTTCCTGAAATTGCTTCCTGACAGCTTTTCAATAGCCAAAGTGAGCAGTTGACCTTATTGTTTTTCTAATAACATGAGCACGTACAGCAAAGGAATCTCATTCATCTCCGACTGTTCCTGATACTTGTTTTTCGTTGATAAAGGTAAATATTCAGAGAGGAAGTTTTGGTGACTGGGAGATGCAATGTTATTTCTATTTAAACTGGCTTCTGTTAGGCAAACTTCATAATGAGCTAAACCAGCAAATTACCCCATCCTTGACAGGGTTGTATTATGGAAAGCCATGGTTGCCGTCCATGAGGTGAAACTCAAAAGGTAAAAAATATATACTCATAAAAATTCTCGTTTTTCTGAATAATTATAATCATCCATTGACTTAATCTCTTTGTAGTTGAACAGGAGGCACATTCTGAGGAACTGTGCTCCATGTGTTAGGTTTGTCCCACACGATGGCTCTCGTAGTGCTCAGTTGTCTTTAACTTCATTCTAAACAACTTCATTAGATTGCATTGTGACGGCTGTCATATCAGCGTGCATTTAAAAATCTTGTCAAAATTGGTGAATTATTGTGTACCCATTTTAATATTCAAGACACAAGAAAATAAGTGACATTTTCAGTGTATTATGCTTTATTGTTTCAAGTGAGGTAAAATGCAACAGAAATGTGAACAATGATTTGTGCTGTGTATGGAGAAGGTGCTGTGACTGATCAAACGTGTTAAAAGCGGTTTGTGGAGTTTCTTGGTACTATTGACATTTTGGCCAAATAATCCTTTGCTGTGGGGCTGTCTTATGCACTGGAAGATGTTCAGCAGCACCCCTGGCCTCTACCCACTAGAAGCCAATGGTGGGAGGTAACCAACATACTCAAAATATCCAGATCAATCAAGTTATTGGTGAAAATGAAAAATGTGTCTTTTATTTTACAGGGGAAAAAGACCCACACAAACTCTTTGGCCAACCCAATACTTAGTCTTCACCTAGTAAAACCAATTTTGTTTGTCCTGAAGTGACTTAGCTGAGCTCTCGTGGCTACTTCTACATCTCTTCCTGGTTTTGAAACTGACTTCAAATACTTTCTTTATGAGATAACACCCTTGACCTTCTCATTGAAAGAATGATGAATTTAATGATTTTTATTTTCTCTCTGTAATTCTATAAACCCGTAAATACTTTGTTTTAAAGATTTTTGCTAGGAATGTCAAGTCTGTAGATGTATTATCTCATCTAATTGACCCTTGATTTCTCAATCAGCAAAATGAGAAGATTAGATAGAGATAATCTCTAAATTAGCTGTCTACCGTTAAGCTGGATTTATGATGATGAAAGCTTAAACTTATTCACAATCTGTGCTCCACTCCTATCTGAGCCTATAACATAAACACAGTCAATATTAAGGTCACTTGTAACTGGACATAAATCCAAAATGTTTCACTCAGTAGAATTACCTATTTTTTTCTTTGAGTCCCTTAATTGGGTTCACTAAAAGTTACCAGAACAATAAAATTAACAGCTTTTCTTCCGCCTTTGGTCCTGTCTTTCCTCTTTGTCCTTCTTTCAATGCTCCCACGTTGGTGAGGTTAAAAGTTACAAAAAGCTCCTCTGTGGTCTGATGTTACAAAATGACCTTTTTGTGAAATGGAAACACATCCTAAAATGCATCAATAAGAATTACTTTACCCAATATGTTAAACACTGCATCTTTTGCAAGAAGTGTTTGCTTTTGAGAGGTGTGATTGAGTTCAGCCTCAAATTATGCAAAATAAATATTTATCATGTTTTGAGTAAAATATTAAGATTGCTTTTAATGCTGTAATGGAGATCTTGTACTATGTAAAACAACATTTAGACTGTTAACACTGTACTAGGTAGTATTTTAAATATTTCATGACTTTTTTGGGCTCACAGATTTATTTCTATTATTAGATTTATGTTTCTTTTCCTCCAAGGAGCTATTGCTGGTTAACCATTGACACGCCCATTGTCGTGAAGGTAGTTACCACATGTTTATACTAAACCTGAACATTCACCAAAGGGTGAGTTCCTTAAGTTCTGATGTATAAAAAAAAATCAAGATACATTTTTAGGTGAAAAATGAGCAAATGCAGAGTACTGTTTGGGTAAAAGTGAAGGAAATCTCTTATAATTAATTGAATGTACAGAGATTATCTTTGGAAGGACTTCTAAGAAACTGGTAATGGTTTCCTCAGAAGAGAAGAACTGAGTGTCAGGAAACAACACGAATAAAATGGAGCTTCTCAGGAGCCGTGAATCAGCTGAGAACTTATTACTCACACGGTTTGGCCACTCGCGGTAACACACAGGGAAGATTCCTGCCCTTGTGGAGATGCAGTCTGCTAGGAGGAGAAAGCTAGCAGAAATGATCCGTTGTATTAGAAAACATTATGTATTAAATCGCTTGATTCTAACTGTAAATGCAACTGACACACAGAAGGGCTAGAGAGAATGGGAAGACTCTGGGAAAACCAACATCCGGGATGGCTTTGAAATCAGCTTTCCAGGCAGACAGGAGACAGCAGCACAGAGGTGGGGAGAGGGGGTAGTCGGCCTGGTTGTGCCAAGAATTTGATCAGCAGAAGTTAATGTTTTCCTTCTTTCCCTCCTGCCTTCCTGCCTTCCTGTCTTCCTTCCTTCTTTCCCCATCCTTCTTCTGCTGCTACTGCGTCCTCCTCCTCCTTCTCCTTCTTGTTGCAAATGGAGTTCTTGCCATTGAGACTATGACCGTGCATCTTCTAAGCAATTTAATGATAGTCAAAGACACTCCAGTCTCCAGTGATCTTGTCAGTACATCCCTGGGAACAGAGTGAGGTATTTGTTTGTTTGTGTGTTTGTTTGTCTGTTTTGGTGTTTTATCCAATGGTCATGAGCTGATTCTTACATGCCTAAAGCACTGGATATGGCCAACTGTGCTCTCTCTCATAAGTTATTGTGAACAAAACAATTAATTAAAATAGATGCATTTTATTTTTGGAACACAAAACAACATAGTTAAAACTCGGTTAGAGTAGCAGATTTCAGGGTTTTACTTGCTTCTTTCATCTTGAGATTTCTTCTAGCGTCCCACGTCGGTTCTAAGTTGAAAACTCCTAGTAACTGTCCACATCTGCGACAGAGACACACACACCACTTGCTTCCTATTCTGGAAGTCTTCTCTGTGCTTTTGGCTGGAAAGAACACAAGGAAATCAAAGCATTTCCTTAAACAATGAAAGCCAAGATAAATCTACTTATTCTAAGAAACAATAGAAATGAAATTTCCACTGGGACCAAACTCAACACAGCTGATTAGCATTTCTTTCATGCTAAGTTTTTGGCTTATATGTCAGGGCAAGGGTTAGTAGAGATGAGTCCATTAGCCATTATACTAACCAGGAACATTCACCAAAGAGTAATTAACTTGTGTTTTACTTCTTCAAGTGCCCCTTCTCATTTTTAACGATCAGTATTAAGTATCCTGTCTTGGACCAAGATTTTTGTTTGCTTTTCACATTTTTCCAGTCTGACAGTAAGAGGCTTGTTCTAGAACAAACCAGACCACCCACCAACTGCCAAATGGTTACATTTTGTTGTATTTTATGTTGTGGGTTTAATCTATCTTCAGTAGCATTTCTATTCTGTTAATGATAAGACTCTCAGATTTCCTGTAGTTGTTCTTTCTATTTAACATGTAACCTAAGCAGACAAGAGTGGGAACCTAAGAAAGGTCCAGAAGACATAATATGTTCTTTGGAAGGGATGACTAACCTTATTTATGCATCCAGCACTGGGCAATGAAAACTTTTATCTTCATTTCAATGCAGCGAAGCCCAACCACAGGTTCTGGTTGCCTCCAGACTTGTGTCCATTTACTGTGCGTGTGTTGTCTTCACGGCCCATGTCTATTCTCTTTCCTCCCCCTGGCCATGTATCCCAAGGTGCCCACCCTTGGTGCCTAACCCCAGATGCCAGCAGTTACCCGTGCTTCATTTCACCCCTCTCCACTCCATTCGTGACTTTAATACCCCCATCACCTTGAACTCCAGGTTCACTCCTTTTTTTGACTCAGGCTGAAATTTCTGGCTTCAAAGCTTGGCTTTGTTGTCTTCCACTGGCTCATTTCACCTCATCCCAACCCTGAATGCCTCTCAAGGTTATTATATCTCTACTTTCCTTTGCACTTTCTAACTCTACACATTGCCTTTAGTTTTGGCGTCCAGCACTGTCCCCAGTGAAGCTACCCTCATGCAGCTTTCATCCTTGGGCCATCAGAAAATCAGGAAATATTCACCTGGGGAGCTTGTTTCAAAAGGGACATTCTACATCCCACTTTGCACTGGATTTCTGTGCTCATTGGGGTCCAGTGTAAATGTCATATCCATTATGCTATCCCCAGCTGCCAACACAATGCCCCATGTATTAGATTTTCAATCAACATGTGTTCACTGAGTGAATCTATAAGACAGTAACAAAAAGGTACTTCTGCCATTTGTCCACATAATAAAACAAATGGTTTAGCTTTGTTGGCAACATGCAGGCAACCTTCTCTGATGTGTGTTTTCCTGCTTCGTGGGCACAGCTACGTAGGGCAGTCTATGATGTACACGCCACAAACTCCGTGGATCCCCTAGACCCCATTAAATGACCTTTCAGTGAGAAAGGTGACAGTTGTCTTAGGAAAAGCATGAAGCCAAGGTTATAACAAAAGTCTAAGGACCTCAAATTAATAGCAAGTAAGAAAATTCAAGAATGCTCACAAGATTGCCTTAAAGATAATCAAGAGATTTAAAAAATAAAGACATTGGTCTGGGATGTGGTGGGAATGCATATTATAATCTTCCCCTAAAACCTCTATTTTCTTAAACCCGTTTTTGTAAGATTCTAAGCCTACCCAGCAAACACTCTATGACGAAGATGTATCAGTAAGTGTATTGCTATGAAAAACATTATAATAAAATATATTATAATTTGATAAGACTTATCAAAACAGCATGAATAATAGGGTTCCTTTTCTCTAAAATTATACAGAGAGAGAGAAATATCTGGAATATTTTTTAATCAATGCATAAAACCCATACAGTAAAATGCACAAATCTCGAGCAGCCTGACGAATTCTCACTTTGCGTACACCCGTGACCATCAACCACACAGAAGCACAGGGCGTTTCCAGGATTCCACAAGGCGCCCCTTCACTCCTTCTCACGTTTCCCAAACATTGAGTGGGTACCCTATGGGAGGGATGTTAGGTGGTTTTTAACTTTCTCCTTTATGTAGTTCTTTTGCTAGAGTTTTCTATATTACTATTACCTGTATAAACAGAAAAATAGTAATGTCATCTTCGCTGCAGACTTTTTGAGCAGCAGAAATACTAATAAACCAATCTCAGGGAAAGGGACTTGAGGCATCTGAAGTCCTGATTCCACCATTTACCTAGCTTTCAATGTTTAACTCTTTTATTATTCTTATTTTTACTTTCCTTCATTTTTTGCTCCTTAAACCTGAGAAAAGTCCTCTTTTCTTTCTCACAGTCTCATCTACTCAAGTGCACGAGGAGACGTGTGTGCTTTCTGAGCCCCACCCCCGCCCCAATGTTGTGCGGTGCTGTAGAGACTGAATGTTGGCATCCCCCCAAAATTCATATATTAAGTCCTAATGCTGGGTGAGACAGTGTTTGAAGGTGGGACTTTGGGGTGACTAGGTCATGAAGACAGAGCCCTTATGAATGGGATTACTGACCTTATAACAGAGACCTCAGAAAGTTGCTGTGTCCTCTCCACCACATGAAAAGATAGCTCTTACCAGGCACTGAATCTGCCGGAAACTTGACCTTTGACTTCCCAGCAACTGCGAGCAATAAATTTCTGTTGTTTATAAGCCACCCAGTCCATGGTATTTTATTGTAGCAATTTGAACAGACTAAGATATGTGGCTATCTAAAACTAAAGTAGAATGAGCCCAATTAAGAGGATGGGAGGTGGGGGGGGCGGGGGGGGATGGGGAATGGAGACAACTGTACTTGAACAACAGAAATAAGACACTGAGTCAGAGAGAAAAGGGATCAAAATATAGGATTTATGACTGCAAAAGGCATAGTGAAGAACGCAACTTGGATCTGCAGCTTTCATCAACCTCCTAGCACCTGCGGGCATGAGTCCACCTCACTGCAGAGACAGCACCCTCTCCAGAAGTGCTCCACAGATGAGAGACAAAGGCACACAGCTTCAGGACCCACTGCTCCGAGAACGATGGGAAACCAAGCCATGGAGTGCTCAGTGCTTCCTGCCAAGCTCATCAAACAGAGACATCACCCAGCGGAGGTGGAGGAGAGAAGAGCAGAAGTTACCCTCCTGCAGTTCCCTCCAACAACTGGAGTGGAAGATTTCCTCGATAGAAACAGGAGGGTTCAGAAATAGGATCCCTCCAACACTCTGGGTGCATGGATGACTGAATGATCCTTCAGGGCTCCATAAATCCAGGTTCTGGGTTCATGGGGAGGAAACGGTCTTCCTTTTCTGTCTTTCACTACAGCATTTCTCAAAGTAAGTTTATAAACAAATAAATTTGATAAGATAAAATGAAACTTGAAAGAATTATGTGGAATCTTACGCCTCTTTAGTTAATACACAGGGTTGACATCCTCTGAGAATATCTGCCTTATTACAAAGACAAAACAAAGAAAAACTGGCTTACTAGTAACTGACCCCTTTTGTGCCCAAATGTCCAAATGCATCTTAATCTCATTGTCACAATGTGAGATGATGAGTCACTGGAGTTTCTATGTCAAGTTCAGTTGGCAGTCGGTTCAACGCTGAAGCTGAAATTCCCACCATGCCTGTTTTTGTAACCTGTGAAACACATTCAAACAATTCAGGACCCATTTCCTGAAAGGATATTCTCAACTTTCCAGTGACTCTGCTAACTTAAAACTGGCCTCCGCCTTCAGCTGGAGAGTGTGAGCATCCTGAAAAGGAAACAATTTTTTTTTCTTCAAGTAAAAAACTCCAGGGAGGAGTGGGAAGGGGGAAAGTTTACAAGATAATGACTTGCTTTCCTTTCAAAGAATTCTCAGAAAGAGATCATGCATATTTATTTACTTATTTTGTACTTCGTAAGTTAAATTCTTTTCGCTGATGTAAAAGTTGGACAGTGAAGAAGGCTGACAGGAAAGAAATTAATGTATTCATCTGAAATGCGGGGTTGGAGGAGAGCCGTACAGATACCCCAGACTGCCAGCAAAATTCTTGGAGCAAATTAAGCCTGAAACATTGCTGGCAGCAAAAATAACAAAGCTGAAACTGTCCTGCTTCAGAATATCATGAGAGAACCGGGTTCTTTGGGAAATACAATATTCTGGAAAAAATCGAAGGCAACAGAAAGAGAGGAAGACCAACTACAAAGGGGACTGACTCCACAAAAAGAGCCAGGGGCATGCGTCTCCAGGAGCTGAGCGGGGCTGTTCAGGACAGAACATGGTGGACGTCAGTTGCTAGGTTTATTGCCATGCATTTGGTGGTATGATGCTAAAGCAAGTCATATTTTTATGTCTATTCTCTGGTTGTTTTTTGCTATTTATAGAAACATAAGTGGTTTTGTGTATTGACCTTATGTACAGCAACTTAATAAATTCACTTATGAATTCTAACAGTTTAACTAGAGAGCCTTTAAATCTGCTATGTGAATAATTGTGTCCCCTGTGAATAGAGAGAATGTTGTTTCTTCCCTTGTGGTCACTGTGATGGGCTAAATTATGTCCTTCCAAAATTCATATGGTGAAGTCCTAACCCCCAATACGTCAGAATGCAGCCACTTGGGGGTAGGTCTCTAACACTGGCAATTAAGCTAAAATGAAGTCATTAGGGAGGACCCTTAATCCAATATGACTGCTTATAAGAAAAGGAGATTAGGACACGAACACACACAGGCAGAAAATCACGTGGAGTTGAGTCGAGCAGAGAAACCAGCCGTGCGGACACCTGGATCCCACAATCCTTCGAACTTCCAGGAGTTTGAGGAAGTAAGTGGCAGTTGGTTAAGCTACTTGGGCTGTGTCTCTGTGTAAGGAAACTAATGCAGTCATTGTGCTTGAGAGCTCACGGTTACTCAGTCATGCACTACGCCAGGCACTGGGCGAAATCCTTTTCATGCACCATTTCTTTTATTTCTCACAATGTTCAAAAACACATGTCATGTTGCCTCCATTTTATGAATGACCAGATAGATCCTGAGAGGTCAAGAAATGTGCCTAAGTCACACGGAGCTAAACATCAGAGAGAGCAACGTGATAGGAACTCCCAGCCTGTGGCCCAGCAAGGAAGGAGGCAGGGAAACGAACACCCTTAGCTTCTCTTTTTCTCTGTGGCAGTCCAGGCTCTCCAGGAAGCAGATACAGGATGGAATATGACATGCAACAAACTTACTGGGGGAAAATGCCTGTAGGAAAACAATAGGGAGAAAGCGAGAAGAGGCTGTGAAAGTTGTCAGACCACCATCTAATACCTTTTCTACCTTTCCAGAGTTGGGAAACAATTTTTGTGCCTTGGTTGCTTGCCCTTCATTTAATTGAAAAAAAAATTTTTTTATCTGTGAGGAATATGTGTGTGTGTGTGTGTGTGTGTGTAGAGATGTAGAGAGATACACCGTAATATAGCATAGAGACCTATCTCTGCTCCAGCCCTACTACCCAGAGCTATATCAAGATTTAGCCCATCTCCCAGAGTGAAGTGTCAAACAAGATGCAAATTTTCAAAGCATTTGGCAAAGAAGAAACACAGGCATATAACCCTTGAACCCCTCACCTCACTGAGGACATAAAAGGGTAAAAAGGGAGCAGACTGAGAAATTTTAGATGTTGGTGTTGAGTGTACCCTCCCCACCTCCCCATACCACCACCACCGTTGGGGACGCCTGTTCCTCTCCTCCTCAAGCCTCCTTAGAGGGCCCAGTGGAGTCTCTCAGTTTGGAGTAACAGTGGCTTGTTTGTTCTCCGGGTCTCATCTGAGACATCTAAAGAGAGAAGGAAAAGAGAGCTGGTTGTGCATGGGCGATCCAGTGGGTTGTAAACAAAAAGATAAATGGAGCCACTTTAAAATGGGGCCGGAGCTGCCCTCCCAAAGGACCTGTCCTACACGGCTGACGCTTCAAATCTGTGGAATGTTAGAACAGGGTAAGACGACCTTTGGGCTGGGCCTCATTTTTTGTGTCCCCCAAAAATTGTTTGCAAAGATAACAAGAAAGCTATAATGTGGCAACTGGTGTGATGACTGCTAGACTGAAACTTAAAAACCGTGTTTAAAATTAATGTTACTGTGTTGTATTATATGCATGAATGAAAATGCCGTCCTCCTATTGATGAAATTGTTCCCTTTTTCTTCTCATAAATGCCCAGTCTTTGTCTCCTAGTCAGAACATTATTTGGGCATCTGCCTAAATGAATGATTCCCGAATACCTCTTCTGGTTGATCTCAAATAAATGCCTGTTGCCTCTCTCTTTGAAAAGCCTCTTATTTTTCGGTGAACAGGAGTGATAGCAGCGTGGGCCACCAGCAGTTGCAGCATTCTTGGAAGCAGAGATGAGTTCATGTTTCCTAAGGACATCATAAGAAGAGGTTATTTTTGGTTCTAGCCAAAAGGGCAAACTACAGAGGCAAAAAGACCTCAGCAAAGAAAAGTAGACGTAATCATCCAAGTTCTAGCTGCTGAGGGAAGAAGCACCCAGCGAGACTGAAAATGCATGCTCCGTGTGTAGGAGGAGATAGTGAGGAGGCGGGGTAGGCAGCCCTCACCCAACAGTCAGAGTCGGCCTTAAACACCTGCAGCCCAGGAAATGCTAGGCCACCTTCTGACAGTGAAAAGGAAGGACTTTCCTGGTCTAGACTTTCCCTTATTCCTGTTCCATAGCAGCAAAAAAGAAACAAAACAAAACAACACCTGAGCATTGGGGGCGGGCAGAAATGTCCTGTCCTTTTAGGCTCTCCCACACCCCTTCAGGGCTTAGCTGGGGGATGGAGTAAATGCCTCAAGTTTAAACCAGTCTGGATATTTTGACTAAATCATGATTCTCTACAATACCTAAGAGCAACTGGAAAAGTAATCTGGGGAAAGGAGGAATTAATCCCATTCAATAAACTTAACAGATTTAAGAGATAAGTAGAAACTGCAACGAGAAGCCACTAAGCACCCACTACAGTGGCCGGCACAGAAAAGAAAATACCGAGTGTTGCAGAGCTGTGGGGAAGCAGGAGCCCTCAGGTTCCTGCTGGGAATAAAAATGGCGCGGCCACTGTTCGTGCAACAGTGCAGCAGATTCTTAAAAAGATAAATAGAAACTGGACCCAGCAATTCCACCACTGGGTACCTGCCCAAGAAAGATGAAAACGGGTTCACACAAAGACTGTTACATGAGTGTTTGTAGCAGCATTTTATACACAATAGCCAGAAGCTGGAAACAATCCTAAGGTTGATCCACTGATGAATGAATAATCAAAACATGCTATATGCATGCAATGGAATACAACTCCCAACACAAAGCAATGAACTACTGTTACATGCTGCAGCACACTGATGGACATTAGATCAAAAATATTACACTAATTTTTAAAGTGAGATGTAAAAGACTACATACCGTGTGACTCCATCCAGATGAAATGCTCAGAAAAAAGAAATCTGTAGATTTGCAGGTGCGTGGTTCCCTGGAACTGAGAGGGGAGCTGGGGACTGCCTGCCTGCAAACAGCCACAGAGAAGCTGCTTGGGTTGACAGAAACGTTCTGAAACTATGGTTTCGCAATTCTGTGAACATTAAATCATTGAATTAGAGTTCCATGCAAGGGTATATTCACTTACAATGAGTGACGGACATTTATGGTGTATAAAATTACACCTCAATAACACTGTAAAAAAATATGGGATCAGTGGTGGGGATGTATACATGAAGCAAGTTTGGCAGTATATTGATAATTACTAAAGCTGGACCATGGGTAGTGGGATTTTACTACACTTTTCCTTCTACTTACACTTTTCAAACATACATGAATTAAATTAAAAGTGCTTCGTAAAGACAAACTATGAAATATTCAGTATAACTCAATTGTTATACCAAATTTAACTTCCAAGCCATTCCTTTAAATGTGATAGTATTTAATGGAAAAGTGGCCAAGGAGATGTAAATGACTGATGGGTTGGCTGTGTCTGTATTTTTATGTTGCATCCAACAAATTCCATAAGCCAAATGCAGCTCAAAGTCAGGGTGTCAAGAAATCATGAAGCTTGGGGAGACTCAGAGAGGTCACCAGATGACCCCCGCTTCTGAAAAAGTCCCACACAATAAAGCCATTTTTTTCTTTTAAAATATTTAGAAATGCACCCTGGCAGGTGTGGCTCAGTGGACTGAGTACCGGCCTGCGATCCGAAAGGTTGCCAGTTCGATTCCCAGCCAGGGCACATGCTTGGGTTGCAGGCCAGGTCCCCAGTTGGGGGCATGGGAGAGGCAACCAGTGTTTCTCCCACACGTTGATCTTTCTCCCCTGCTTTCTCCTTCCCGTCCCCTCTCTCTAAAAATAAATAAATAAAATATTTTTAAAAATATTTAGAAATATAAACAGGAGAGATTCAAAATCCCTGTGGTATTTTAGGTTCACACAATGTGACTGTGCTAATGAATACTTTCCTATAATCTGCTGACGCCAAGTCAAACAAAGAATACCAAGGAGCCAAAAGTGAGATATGCACCCATTATATGTCTCGCTTTTAATGTAGAGAAGAGGCTGATGAAGGAAAAATTACTGAGGAATTAGACACACGTATTTGTAGAGAGTTTTTAAGAGACCTTATTTTTAAGGTATTTTGATACCCAGCTGGCTTGTGGGAGAGGTGTCCCCGCCTGAACCAGTGGCTGATATTGGGCGGGTTTGCCGTGGAAGAGCTGGCAGGAAGATAGCACCATCTGTTGATATGTAACCAAACTGTTTAAGTCTTTCCACACACTTGTTAAAGAGTCTTGCTAGAATCAGAAGCCACATGTTCCATGGAACAATTACCAAACTGTGTTTATACAACACATCTCCCATGGAAACAGTCTATCTGTATAGGCTGGGCTACTAAGTACACACACACACACACACACACACACACACACATCTATGTTATTTTATATGTAATATATAATTATGTACTATATAAAAATCTATACTAACGTTTGCAGCCCTATCGATATCTTTGAGATGTCTCCACCTTTACTTTCTTTCACCACTTTAAACTCTGAAACAATTGCACGTAGCCACTCAGATCTGTCCCTCTGACTTCATGGAAGTGTCTAATCTTGATAATTATTATACTCATATGTAGTACTGCCAGGTTTGAAGGGATTGCTGGTAAATTTTGTGTAGTATATTAAAACCCTCTTTCCAAAACAAATTAAACATTAAAGAAATAGACATTCCCATTACAGTATCAGCCCTTGTGAAAGACAACATGTTTATTTAGCATCTTGATTAAAATCTCGGGTCTATTACAATGCATAAACATCTGGACACCAGAATATCTGGTTCTCTTACTTGAAGTCAGGAAGTATAAGGAGGGAAGAAAAAGTATTTTCACTGTCCACAATGACCTAGAACTCAATCTTTTAAATCCAAATTCTTCCCTCAACCTGTCAAGGGCCCTAAAATCTCAATGCTTCTAAAATCATTGTCTGTGCTAGAAGTAGACTAAACATGGGAAGTGCCAGCCATGAGTGCAGAGCGTTCCCTGGTCCTTTTCCGGAAGACACCAGCTCTCACACAAGACAAGGTATTTTTAAAAGTCTGCCTAGCACACCATCTTGTTACAGCTAGTAATTCCTGTCCTTCAAATTCATCAGCCCTAAATTTTGAATTAGTTTTGAAAGGAAACATTATAAAAAAGTCAACGTACATATACTGCCAGAAAGTTCAGGTATCTTTCATGTTAGGGAAACTTACTATAGAAAATCCTCCCACGATGCTATCTATAGTTTTGGGAGCCAGCTTGCTAACCATTCTCTAATCGCTTGCAATTGTGAACTTTCGGATGCATTGATTCTTCTGTTCAATTAACTGCTTGATTTGGCTTAGGAAGAAGCCCTTTGAAAGAGTCAGTGGAAGAGTTGTCAGGGAGCATAGTTTTCCATGAACTAGAGACGGAGAAGGTATAGGATGTCTTGTGATAACAGGACAAGAAGCAAGAAATAGATGTAGCGTAGCCGGCCCTTATGAGAACACCCTCCCTTCCATTTGCAGACATTGCTACTCAGGACAAACTGAGCCTTGGTCTGTCCCGAAAATCCAGTTCAACAAGTGCTCAAAGGCATTCACGTCCAAAGTGGGCGGATAAGACTGTTCTTGGAAGGGTAGGAAGAAAATGTGGCTGCCTAGTCTAGTTTAAATTTCTATTTGTAAATGTTGTCCAGTATATACAATAAATAGCAGTGATTTATAATAAAACACATATTTATAAGTGGAGGTGGATGTAAAAAAATTGTATGCTTTTCCAACAGAAGTGAGAAACCAAAGAAGTTTGGAGTCTGCTACATTAAGAATCCATGGCCAATAAACTGGAATTGTTATGGGAGATAAAATCGAATTGCCATCACTACTCTGGAATCTCTCTAATCTACTGCAGCATCGTTCATTCAGAAAACGAGCAAACCAAAACTTGATTTACTACTTTACCTCCTGGTCAAAAAGACGAGTTTCCCTCCCCCTATGCTCATGACTAATGTAATAGTAACTATGTTACAATTCTATTTTTATCCCAACCTTGAATCATACTTCTCATTCAGTGACAGGTATCCTGGAATACTTCACTCTTTACACGATCATATCATCATCACTAGGAAAAAAGATCTGATTGACAGAATTTTGTGCACCAAGGTCTCATCTATTTATACATGGATTGGGATAGCCTTTGGGGCTGGTCACCAAATATTTCATTCTTTGCCTTCAGGGCACAAGGTAGGGCTGTACGTCCTGTTCCCACCCAGTGTGGGGCCAGTGGACGAAGAACAGCATCACTTCTATTCCAGAGCATTTGATTGGCAGTGCAAGAGCTTACCAGGTGCCTTTCCACCTCTCTCAAGGCGACCTTCCCCATCAGCCTATTTGAACAAAGCCCCCCGGCCTACTGCTAGGACATGCAGCATGGGTGCAAAATGAACCACTGTTGTTCTAAGCCACTGAGATTTGAGGGTTGGTTGTCCCCCGAGCGTGATCTGGCCTGCCCCAAAGACCTCATGAGGAATACCCAAAAATCCTTCAAAACCCACCACATCATAACACAAAGCTTTGGTTAATGGAGCATTGCATATTGCAAGAGATCCAGCTTTAATGTCAAACAACAGGAAATTCTCCATTAATAAATTCCCCCAAAGAGATGGTTGGCCCTACCTACCTCTTCCTGCAGTTGTGAAAGAGGAATTTCGCCCTTTGAAGTTCATTGGAATCAGAGCCAGGTTGGTCACTCAGAGCACAAAAAGCAGGAAACTTTTCTGTTTGACTCTGACTTGCAATTTTTAGCATTGAGACCTTACCTCTCCAGGTGAGAGCTGATGAGATTTGCAGACCTGGTTACTCTGCTGACGTTCCCCTAATCTCTAAGTGAAGGAGGATTAATCTCATAATCAACTACCCCCCCCAAAAGTGTCTATCTATATTTCACAGATGTGTCCAAATACAAGGTGGGACAAAAGTAGGTTTATAGTAGTTGTGAGTATGAGAAACACAGTTTATTCATGTATTATTATTTATGAATTATTGTGTTAGTTTCCATATAAATAACTATAAACCCACTTTTGCTCCACCCCTAATGTTCTCATGTTGTTTTATTTTCCTCCAACCTGACTCTATTTTTTCAGCCCACTGGAATACAAAAGAAGGGACCCACGCTAGGCTGCTCCCAAAAGCCTCATGTAGGCCCCAGAGCGGTGGTGCAGTGGGCAAGAAATGAACTTAGACCCCCTGTGTTCAAGTCCCAGCTCTGTCACTAACCAGCTGTGTGATGGTACAAGTCCCTTAACCTCTATCAGCCTGTTTCCTTACCAGTAAAATGTTAATTATGGTGGCCTTGCCTCTTCCAGAGATTATCGAGTCTCTAACGAGACATTCTATCCAAAAACGACTGAACAGTTGAGTCTCATTACTAGAAGGATCATCTGCTTGTGGGTATTTATTATGAATCAACACAGATTTATTGTCTCTTCATGACATTTTAGCCAAACTGTTTGACACTGCTGTATGCTTTCTAATTTTTTTATTTCTCCTTTCTAATTTTTCTCAAGCCCATTGACAGAACCAGAAACTCCAGTTTCTGTCACAAAATAGGAGAGGCCAAGAGAAGGCAAAATGGTAAGCTCCGCCCTCTCTCTCTCTCTCTAGGCCCCGCTCCTTTCCTGGAATCCAACTCAGGTGCCTGTGGTCGCCTGAAGGGTCCTGTTGCTTCCGCTCTGGTGAGTTATATCTCTGTATCTCAGGATGCGAGTTTTTGCACTTAGCAACTTGCCAGTCAACTGACCTGATAACATCATGAGTGCTGATAAAGGCCTCTACGGCCCCCAGGAGGCCGGCCTCCTGTCCCCAGCTGCCTGGTTAACCAGAAAAGAAAGAAGATAGTTTAGGTTTTGGAACAGATGAAAGGGAGGGCAGGGTTTTGAGAAAGGGGAACTTGAATTGCAGCCACAAAGGACTGTCTGCACAGCCTGTAAACGGCACGCTGGGGTAGTGGCCAAAGACAGTGGCCAGGCCAGTGTGAGACATGAGAGGGACCCAGGAACCAGAGCGGGGGTCAAGTTCTGCACCCATCGCTGATGGAAACGAGGAGAATAACCCCGGTAACTCTGAGTGAAGAAAAGAAAAAATCACATTTCTTATTTTGGGGTGTTCTTCTCTATAAATGTTGGAAAATACATGTTGGACATCTGCCTGCCAAAGGAAACTTCCGGAATTTCTGTTGCTTGCCTTGAGCTCCATAGTGTCAAAGGAAACGCAGGAAACGCTGTCAGCGGTGTGTGTTTGATTTTGTTTTTTTTAAATGATTTTTGACTGTAGACGAGTTAAGAATTTCTAGTTTCTGGGATGTGTTGTCCTTTCTTCTTATGTTGCTTTGCTCTTAACTGTACGGAAAGCGTGATGTTCTCAGGGAGCAGAGCCTGGTTGGGCGGGAGATTCGGGGAAGAGGGATCAAAACAACCCTGGAAACCACCTGCAGGCATCTCAAAACACTTGGCCAGGAGGGACTCGGCAGCAGCTAAGCGAGGAGACAGGCTTTCCCATGAATCATCAGGAGGTTATCTCTTTGCGATCACAACGGCGCTTCCTGTCCGAGTGGACAGTGCATTCAGGGTGGAGTTCACGAGAAAACCTGTCCTTGTCAAGAAAGACCATTTCCCAGCCCTGTCGTCCCGCCGAGCAGCGTTCGGGAAGAACGCGGACGCGGTGTCCAGCGTTTGCCCAAAGATGTTTGAGGAAGTTCTCAATCTTGATATTCAAATGCTTCCCACGTTTGTCGCAAGAAAGTCGCTTGTTAATCTCTCGCACAATAGATCTATTACGCAAACGCCATTACGTCAGGCACAAAAGGGGGTACAGAGCTAACACAAGGCACGTTCACTGTCCTGAAAGAGTCTGTAGGTCTGTCTCCGCTCCAGCAATGAATCTTTGTCAAGTGGAGTCTAGGCAGGGGAAAAGATGGTGCTGTGGGTGCAAGAGAGGTCGATGAACTAGAACCCCAGCGTTTTCACTTAGAGACTGTTACCTTATGTAACTCACTCATTTCTCCGAGCCTTCGTTTCCTCATCTGTAAAACAACAATTAAAAAGTGCCTGCTACTTTCTTCACTGGGTTGCTATAAGGAAAAAAAATGAAAGCCTGAGGGTGCTTTGGAACTTTAAAACTATTTATTACTATTTAACCTGTTATCTAACAAATGGAATTCACATTCCCATCTGTGTTTAACATTACTGACACAGCTCTCAGCCTGAGGTAAATAAAATCAATGTAAGCATGTTTCTCAGGCTTGTTTCTTTATTTTTAAGGAGCTTTGAGGAATAGACCTTCTCTCAAGCAAATCCTTCCCAAGCTCTTGAAGGACTGCCAGATGTAGTTTCAAATAATTACCCAGAAACCTCAGCTTCTTCCTCTCCTATTGCCCCCTTTTCCTCCGGGAAAATGCAGAAGTGTGTGTAGAAGGATGACTATGAAACACCTCAGAACTCTTTGCTGTGTGGAGCACATGACCCTGGGGGAGAGAGCAGAGTGTGCCATGGCTGAGGAATAAACTCTTGTTGCTTTGAAGTCCCCAGGCCCCAGCGTTTATGGGATTCCTCAGCATACTGCACCCAGTCCTGTCTCACAGCACTGGAGTTGTATATGTGAAGTGCTGGTCAGAGAGGAACTAGCGTTCTTCAAGATCTCGCACATTGAGCAGATCCATGAGATGGTCAACAGCACGGCCACATCCTCAGGTTGCTGGTGTGGAGTAGGGGTAGAGAGAATTCTGATAACAGAAGAGAAGCTTCGTGGTTTTTTGTTTTTTAATAAATGAGGCTGTCATTAAAGGTCTATGTAAAAAAAATTTTCTGTAAAAATGGTCTTGATCACATAAGGGATAATATTAGAACTGGTAACTAGGGAGAAGGCAGATTAGCAATGGGTGAGTGAATATATTTGTGACTTGATATATAACGTCTTTTTTGGGATGATTGTCTACTGCTGATGCATTACATATGGGCATGGCATACAATGAATGTGAATTTCAGCCCGCCCTTGCCATAGTTAAGATTGAGTGGGCTGGTCTCTCGGAAGACGGAATGAGACTGTGTACCACACCTCATGTTGTTCAAGGGCCATTAGCAATAAACAATTTTATTTATAACAAGGAATAGCTGAAATATTGAAGGACATGACGGAATGCAGGATTTCCTGTAAAGTGCGTGGACAAAGCAATAATGCACAAGGTGCCTTCATCAACTGCCCTGGTCAATTCCACGTAAATGCCTGACATGACCTTTTGTGCTTTTGAGCTACTTCAGTTACAGTAACATCAGAGGAGGTAGCCAAAAGCATTTCCTATAAATCCAAGTGCTCTTCTATTAATGTGAATCAATGCATGAAAATCAATGTCTATCTCATAGCTAGACACACTGAGAAATGCAATGTGTGGGCACACACACACACAGGGAGAAAGAATATATATATACCCTTATCTCATTCTTCAAAATGTCACATTAAGACAGCACCAGCAAGCACTCACAATCTAGGAAAGGAAGCAGCAAGCTGCATTAAGCAATTATGAAGTTCCAGTCACCGAATTTGCATTCCTAAGTCACAGGAGTCTGAATGACTTCACCAAGATTTGTCCTAAATAATTAACAAGTCAAACACTCCTTCCTTCAGGGCTAAAAACTTTGCAAGTTTAAAGAATCTTTTCATACTTGGCTATTAAAAATCCATGGGCCCCTCAATTATACATATTTGAAACTTTTTTAGGTTTAAATTATTTAATGCTTAGAGATAGGGGGAAATAACACTATTCTATCCCATATTCTCTAAATCTTTTTTCCTTAATATGACTTTAGTTCCCTGATTACTATAAAAGAAAGCAATTTCCTAGAACATTTTATTTTACTGCAAAATGTTTCTCCTATGCCTGCCTAGAATACAGATCATGACATTGCCTCAGCAGCAGTGTGGGAGCGCCCGGCAGGCCGGATGTGGGCGAGAGGGACTGGAGGAGAGAGCGAGAGAGTGTAAGCTCCAGGGACGCGGGTCTTAGTGAGGAACGCACATCGGAATGACATGACAAGCAATTTTAAGAGATATGTCTGGGCTGAGGAGTGGTCCATTGTGTATATGTGCACCAAATTTTCTTTACCCATTCATTCATCAAAGGACTTTTAGGTTGTTTCCAAGTCTTGACTATCATGAATAATGCTTCGATGAACACATGAGCACATACAGGGTGGGCAAAAGTAGGTTTACAGTAGAAAATAATTGTATGGAAAATAACGTAATAATTAATAAATTATAAGAATCAAGTCCATGTTTTGTGTACTCACAACTGTAAACCCACTCTTGTCCCACCCCGTACATGTCTACAAGACGGATCTGGAGAGTGTCACACTAAGTCAAGTAAGTCGGATGGGAAAAGGAGGAGACCCACAGGATTTCAGTCACATGTGGAATATAAAACAGAAGGTAACGAACAATACAAGAGAAACTCATAGACACAGACAACAGTATAGTGGTTGCTAGAGGGGAAAGCAGCTAAAGAGATCAAATGTATGGCGATGTGCAAAATAGGTGTCACCTCTTCCATCAGCTTCAGACACCAGGAAATGGGAGCAAGTGGAGGAAGCGGTCATGGGCAGGAAGGCGTCTTCTCAGTACTGCAGAAATTATACCAACCCCCGGCGTTATTTACACTCAGAACGTTTTAAAGGAAAATGTTGAGGTTTAATTCATGGTTTTAGTGTACTGCTTTGTGGACAGCCTTGTGTGAGTCATGTGAAGAGCCGAATTAGTAAAGATACTAAAGGGAGAATAAAAGAGGTAACTGTGTGGAAACTGAAAATCACTCGGAAGGAGTTTAATAGCCACTGACTGTCCATTTACATAGAAGACAGACAGAAGAGATCCACCAGATCCAAGAACAAAAGATTCAGTGAAGACAATGTGATTGCTGTTAGTCCGAGAGGAGAATTTGAGGGTGGACTTAAATCGACATGACCGTGCATTTTGGAGGGGCTGGGCGGTGGGGTGGGGTGGGGAGCACTTACTGCTCGCTCTGCATTTTGGAGAGGACTTTGTTCTTTTTGTTCAGACCCCTCTGTGTGGACTCAGAATACCAAAAGCCCTGTTACGGGTTGAACTGTGTCCCCAAAAGAGGTATATTGAACCCCAGTACCTGTGAATGCAACCTTGTTTGGAAACAGGGTCATGAGGTCATACTGGATGAGGGTGAGCCGATCCTCAGGCTTCTGACCTGTGATTGATGCTAATACGTACTTATAGGACATACATATATACATACACAACATATACATGGGCTGAATACTTAAATACCCGTACATTATTGTTGTATGGTTTAAACTCTTCTTAAATTTAGTTTTTCTCCTTTGCGGATGCACTTTTTAGTTGATTCAGGTTATATTTAATGAACTTTAGAAAGAGGTAAGAGTGGAATTTGGCAAATGTCAAGAGAAAAAAAGAGAGAGAGGGGAAACTTACAAACTTGCCAAAAAAGACAATTAAATTTTGGAAATATGCTGTATGTGGTAGAAAATCCAAGGTTCTTTTAAATGAGGGCATTGTTCACAGGGACATTAAAGTGATCACTCCGTTATACTTCAAAAGAATTGGAGACCTAACGAAACAGTGTGCCTTTCATCTCAGCTGCAAAAGTTCCAAATAAGAAGTACACCAAACCCAAATTTCCCCAATGACACATTCGTGGCCTAAACTTGCTCCCAAACTCCCACACCTTCAGTTATTTCCTGCTGGCAGAGGGTGGAGAGGGAGGGGCAAGGTGGCAGAAATCTACCAGCCACTTCCCCCAAAATTTAACGTTTCACAGATTAAATGATTTGTGCTCCCAAAAGTTTGGACTGAAAACCAAATTATCAAAGAAAGCAAAAGGTAAAATAAGAGGAAATAGAATGGGAGATAAGGCAACTTGGAAGTCCTGGGGTACTGATGGCATTCTGGCTGTCCCAGAGAATAAGTCTATGTCCCTTTGCAAGGCTTGAAGCAGGACTACTTGACATCAAACATTTCTGATTGGTACCCAGGGGTCCAGGCCCACATGAGGTTATATGGAACCTAATGGTTGAGTGGAGGTTCTCAAAGAAACATGGATTTTGAAGTTAGATTAATCTGGGTTCACATCCTATTTCATTTATTCAGCTAATAATGATCCAGCAAGCACCTTTGATATGCAAAATGCTAAAAATAAAAAATAAGTAGGGCATATCTTCCCCCTTTCAGAGCTTAATGACACACCATGCACCCTTGGGTAACACCAAACCTCTGCCTGCCCCTGTCATAAATGGGTGTTGTTAAGGACCTCCTCTCACAGGTAGGTCCTGGGGAAGGTGATAGGTTTTCCTTCAATATTCATCTTCCTCCCCCACATAGCAGGGTGATTTGGGGTATCTTTTCAGACCCCAAAAGCTTCTCTGTGTCCACCTCCTCCTGTCTGTGCATTTAATGATGGATTCAGACTGTTGCAGATAAAGAAAGACTAGATCATGGAAGTATGTTGAAACATAAATATTAGAAAAGGGACAATGGCTTTGCTCTCCTTGATGCCAGATACTTCAGTTTCTCCCTGTATGTCACTGTTGCCTTTCAAGCTGCTACCCCAGTGCTGGAGCTCAGAGGGAGTGAGTCAGAGGGAGTGAGTATATGTTCTGAGTACATGGGTTCTTTAAGAGGAACTGCTTGGGGCTCCAGCAGTTTTTCCACTGACTCAATCTCCACTGGTTTTTGCAGCCAGAAGTTGTGGGGACTTACCTTCCTGACCCTGGAACCCCGGGCTGGGGGGAGGAGCTAGTGTGGGACTGGGACCCCTCACTCCTGAAATATCCCTCCTGAATTTTACATGTTTGTATGACTTTGATAAATTGAAAATGGAAAGGAATTTAAAAAATCCCTCCACAAAAATCTCTGCTCTGACTTGACTCTCCTGGCTGGGACGTGTATTTCTGGGCAGAGACCAAAAGCACGTATCTCCTCACTACCCAAGGCCATGGCAGCAGCCCCACTAGCTTCGAAGAAATCTTTAGGGCACTGGGGTTCCCTGGGTGCTGTGCCAGGCTCCTGAAACTGCACCCCGGTCTCCCACACTGGTTTGCCCCAATGTTGTTCTCTGTCCACACCCTGTGTAAAATTCCTGCTGGCTGCTCAGGGAAGACAAGGATGGTGTCTCAGGACTGCAGAGCATGAGCCCTGCCCAAGGACCCAGCGGGAGTTGCCCGAAACCCTCCCAGCCCCATTCTGCATCCAACGACTGCATGGCATTTAGTCACGGTGCTCACCACCACATATCATGGACCCTGTGCCATCTTCGTGACGACAAAGTTGTCTACCTGCAAAGTTGGACTTCCTGCAGTGCCCAACCTCCCTCCAATCACACCACTAGAATGTCTTATCCTATGGAGTCTTTGTCCAGATCCCAGGACGCTGTGAGCACAAGTTTCTATCCCCCCTTCTGTATTATCACCCCCCTCCACCCTTGGGACGAGAGTCATCTGTCCTCAGCTTACCCTCTGTCCCCCACCAGCAAAAAGATGGCAAGAGACTGGTCTTATCTGAGCATGAGAGAGACTACAGGGTTTTACTTATTTTATCGATGAACATAGTTGATGGTTGCTGAATGTTTTACTTTGCATCAGGTGCTATTGCGATCTCTGTGATGTAAGTACAGTTATCCCCTTTTTAAGGCAGGAAACTGAGGCCCAGGAAGGTTGAGTTACCTGCTCCAGGCAAAAGTTTAGTGAAAGGCTGAGCCTGACCCCCAGCTCTGCCTTCAGAGACAGTGCCCTAGATGACGACGTTCTGTAGCCTTTCAGGGTGAAACAACACACGAATACAAATAACAAATCCATCCAACAGGCTAGAGTCATCACAACTTAATTCTGTCATATCTAGGAGATCTCTCCTCACAGGGAAAAGAATTGAACATCACTGACGAATCAATTCTTACACTCTTACCTTTCTTCCCCCCAGTTCTAAATCATCTGAACCAGGGGTGTCAAACTCATTTTCACCGGAGGCTACATCAGCATCACGGTTGCCTTCAAAGGGCCAAAATAATTTTAGGACCATATAAATGTAACTACTCCTTAACTGTTAAGGAGTTGAAATTACATCCGCAGCCTAAATGGCAGCCATCTAAATGGCGTCTAAATGGCAGCCTGAGCTTTACAAATTCAATTAAAAAGAGTATTTCCACGGCTTGTTCACTAGAGGTCACTCTCCTAAGGGTGGCCTTTGGTTTTGTCTTTTGTGTCAGGGAAAGACGCAGTCGGCAAATGCCGGCTTCTGCTCAAGGTGTCCAGCAGATGGCGCGAAGATCCCACTGAACAACTACACTTCGCTGACAGCTTCTCAGTGTTGAGGCAGGTTCATTATTTTAATAAATGTTTAAATATAACAGTTTGGTTGTCAAGATAGTCTACCCAAAACATACACAACTATTCATCTGGGAAAACAAGAAAAAAATATATATATATGATAGCACGCTTGCAATAACAAAGTAATCAAGGTGTGGGGTGGGGGTTGGGGGTCGAGGATGGGAAAGAGGGTTGATTGATAAGAAGGGCAACTCAAACTGGGTTCCAGGTTGGTTTTTCAATGGCCTTCACCAGAACCATACTACACCTAAGATCAGGGGCACAGATGAGTGTATACAGCTTCCAGTGCATCCACTGTGCCCTTGCCAAGGGCTCCCAAGTGCCCTAATCAGGTCGGGCTGCCACAACCAAGTACGATAAACAAGGGGGCTTAAAGAGCAGGGATTTATTTCTCCATGTCTAGAAGCAGGCCAGTCCAAGCCAAGGGGCCAGCCAATGTGGCTCCCTGGTGAGGACTCTTCCTGGCTGGCAGGTGACCACCTTCTCACCGTGTTTGCACACGACTGGGGATGGAGAGCAAACTCTGGCGTCTCTTCTTCCAAGGGCACCGACCCCATCATGACAGCCCACCCTCATGACCTCATCTAACCCTAATCACATCCCCAAAACCCTAAATTCCATCACATTGCGGGGTCAGGTCTTCAACACGTGATTTGGAGGGGTCACCATTCAATCCACCAAGTGGCCTTCGTGAATGTGTCAGATGACTGACTCCACAGGAACAGAGTCAAAGACTGTTCCTGGTTCACTGAAGTGGAGCTGTCACATGATCACGCTATTGTCTTCAATGACACAAAGGCCCATGGCTTTCAACCCTCCACCTTCTGTGTGTGGTTTCTTGCAAATTCACTTGTTCTTGCTACAGGATCTCTGCCCAGGCAGAAACTGAGAGTTCCCTTTTTGAAAGTGAGAAGCAGCAAGTGAAACTCTGACACTTTCACCCTGCAGTGGCTTCTGCTTTCCTCCTCGGTGTGAGCTCCCGGAATCTGTAAGGAACAACTTCTTTTTAGTTATTATGGGGAGGAATTTCAGAGCAAGGAGCAGAGATTACATGGTACACTTACTCCACGATGAATCATTTTACTCGAGCTTAAACCTTCTCCTTTGTTACCTTTGTCCTCACTTCCTCTAGCAACTTACAACTTGGGGAAGCGCCCTGTGGCCTCCTCCAGGGATCTGTGGGCTCCTTTCCCAGCCTCAGGTCTAAATTGCACTGAAGTTACTATCTCACAGTTCCCCAGTCTTGAGGTCTGGGAGCATCTGAACTTGGTAAATCCTTCCTGTGGCCATGACCATATATTCTCTGTGTTAATTGTTCTTAGAACAAATCTGTGGGAGCTCTGACTTGCCTCCTTGTTGCTGGAGTCCTTTATATGCATGTCTCTGCCCTCTCCTCCATTTCCAATATCCTTAAACCCTATTCTTTTTTCTTGGCTTTTCTTATGAGATATGACTCACTTGTAATTTACAAATAAGACTGGAAATGTACTTGCAGCTACTCGTAACTGCTTCCAATGACCGAGTCACAGATCATCTCGTGAGAAAACATTCCTGCTTACAAATAGTCTTTAAACATAAGTACATACACAGAGGCAGCAGTGGAGAAAGTTCAGTCTTTTCAGTAAATGGTGCGAGGTGAGTTATGTAGCCATAGGAAAAAAATTAAACTTTCCATACTTCACACTATTTACAAAAATTAATTCCAAGTGGATTACAGATCTCACTATGAAAAAAAAGCAATAAAGCTACTAGAAGATAACATAGGAAAAGATTCCTGACTTTGGAATAGGGAAGTCCTTCTTAAACAGGATACAGAAAACATACTCCATAAAGAAAGTGATAAAAAAAATTAAACTGCTTTAACTGCTTTACAAAACAACACCATTGAAGCTGTGAAAAGGCAGACCAAAGAACAGGAGGAGATATCAGTAACTGATGTAGCTGACTTCTATACATAATGTATAAAGTCCTGCAAATTAGTAAAAACAGAAAAGCAGGCAAGACACTTAAACAGACACTATATAAGAAGATAATTTAATGGCCAGTAAATATTTGGAAAAGGCCCCAAATTCATTAGTCACCAGGGCCATACAAATTATAATGGCAATGAGCTAATACCATGAGCTAATTAATCTCTTTTTATCCAAGAGATAATAAATGAAGACATATTTTTTTGTGAGGCTAAACACAAATGATAAATCTCCTACACTGCCAGTGACAATGACCCAGTTCAACTATGTTGAAAACGTTAGCATCATCTCCCGAAGTTAAATGAGTGTATATACATATATAGTTTTTGTTGGTTGGTTTCTTTCTTTTTCTATGACCCAGCAGGTTAGCTTCCACATATACCCCCAACAGAAATGCATGCTCATACACCTCAAAAGGCATATACAAGGATGTGCAAAGCAGCATTCCTCACAAGATCCAAAATCTGGGGGAGGCACTATGCATCATGCATAGGTTAGGTAAATAAAGGACAGTGTATTTGTACAATGGAATTCTGCATGCCAATAAGAAAGAATGAAAGACTGCCACCTATAACAACTTGGTTGGATCTCCCAAACACAATGTCTCCAGAGAGAAAGAAGCCAGTCATGAGGGAATACACACCATGTGTTCTCTCTGAGTTTGAACTTTCCGCGCATAAAGTTCACGCGCAGTCATTAGAAGGCAGGCTAGCATACGCTGTGGACAGAAAGGAACATACGGTGATCGGCAGGAAGCACAGACAGGGCTTCTGAAGTGCTCCCTATGTTCTCTTTCTCAACCAGAGGGTGGTGACTGAATGCCTTCACTTTGAAATGATTGAGCACTTTTCTTTGTGCACTTTTCTCTGTACGTGGTGTACACTATGTGTGTTACAGCAAAAAAAGTTCAAGGAAAGATAAATGGTTAAATATCAAAACTGGAGGTAAGGCCACAGCTAGATCATTGGCATCAGTAAGGAAGGTCCTACTGACTTCTAGATTCTTAGACTGTCTAATAGGGTTGAACATACTCTACTTAAGGGCAGAATCTGCCTTCTAAGCTTGTAAACGAGGTTCAGGGAGTCATGGCCGTGGCGAATGCGGGTTACAGAGTGTAGGGCACACACCTAGGGGGACGGCTTCACTCCAGAACTTCCTGCCAATCAGAAGCCTGACATGGTCAGTACAGCTGGAAGGGCAACCTTCCAGAACACGCTAGCCCATAATGCTCATGAGGCACAGGAGTCCTGGAAATAATCTGAAGTGCTGTCATTGAATGTTTTGCATTAAAATTAGGCAGAATTCTATTTTACCTCGTCCTTTCGGATTACAATAATAATAAATTATTAAGAATGGATTTATGTAATAAATTGTTTAAAATAAACTATTCAGAATTAATTTATATCATATTGAGCACAAGTCATACTTAATAAATTCAACTTGCAGACTCGCAGCAACCTGTAACCCTCTGGGTGTCATCTGAAATAGCTTTGTTTTCCGCTCATGGAAAGAACTGCTTTTACTTCAACAAACTCCACCTTGTTTGGGTGACTTTGTCCTTCCTAACTATATCTTGATCAAGAAATTCTCTTTTTAAGTAGTCACATTTTAATTGCCAAATAATGTGATAACATCTTGAGTAACCAATGTTAAGCAATCATTGTATTTTTGCCGCTGGTTATCAATGAGGGCCATGTCGAAGAGGGTGAAAGTTTCATGAAATCGCTGTGATTTATCAAGGTGAGAATCAAGACTTTCATATTTCACATATGACTGCCTGTTGGATGGATTGCACAGTCTCAGAAGCCCCTCAGTTCGTAAACAGAGAAGGTGCCGACACAAATGGAGGGATTAAGAGAAACTGAAACGGCCAGGGGAGCAGCTGCACTCCAATGTGTCCAAAGTCAACTGGAAAGTGGTAGAACACGAAGGGCAGGGCAGTGACCTAGCCATCAGAGGGCTGCTCTTCCAGGTTTCCATGAGGGCTAGCTTGTGCATCCTGAGCCAAACCAGCCCTCTCCTTGTGCTCAATAAAATGTGACTTCGTCCCCGAGGGCTTTTGTGGAATCTAATTAACAGTGATGAAATGTTTACAAGACACGTTAGGGAAGGTCCAGGTGATGAAAGCACCCAGGAGACAGGCTGGACAAACTTCACCTGCAGAGTGTTTGGTTTGGCTCACCAGACATCCATTCTACAGTGTCTTACATTTGACGTTGTTGATCGCATTTAAAGTCTGGAAAGCACCACATAAAAATGCAGATTTCCAGCTTCCATTGAAAAGTGATGTAGCAACAGCAGACACTCATGTCAAAAAAGTTGTCTGAAGTTGTCTCAGGTGAACTTGAGATGCAGCAGGCGTACCCCATTCTACATGGTGCTCACGCTTCCTATTGTTGCCTCGATGCAAAACTGAGTGACAGTCTCTCCCAGCAGAGTCCCACTGATGCCCTTGGCCTACTATGGGGAGCAGCCACAGATGGACAGATGTGAACCTCAAGAGCTGCACGCCCAGGACGGCATGATGTGGGGAGCCCAAACCTACCACTGGGTGGCAGAGTGCCTCTGGCTAAGAAACTTGGGGGAGAGCTGTCTATCACCTGCCCCCCGTTCCCCCTACACACACACACACACACACACACACACACAGTAAACAAACATTGCCATACTTGGGAAAGGAGGGAAGATGTTAGTGTTTCATGCTGTGAAGAGAGACAGCTGGAAAATGATAACCCTGAATCAGTATAGCTTCCATCAGCTTTATTATGGGCTGAATTGCACCCCCCACTCCTACCCCAAGATTCATATGTTGACATTCTAAGCCTAGGTACCTCAGAATGTGCCTGTATTTGGAGATGGAGCCTTTCAAGGGGTGATTCAGGTAAAATAAATGCCTATGGGTGGCTTCCAACCCAATGTGACTGGTGTCCTTAGGAGAAGAGATCAGGACACTGACTCACACACACCACCAGCAGGCCCTCAGAGGACATCCACTCTGCTCGCACCACAGTCCTGTCTCCAGAACTCCTCACCTCCAGAACTGTGAGAGAATACGTTTCTGTTCTTCCAGCCACTCCGTCTACAGTGCTATGTTATGACAGCCCTCGCCAACGAATCCAAGTTTGTTTTTCCCCTCCATTTATATCATAAAGCTACATTCTTCCAGCAAAAGCACAGTTAAGTCTATAAATCCCTCCTGAGATTCTGCACACTTCTGCTCCCATCCAGGCGGATTGCTCTGCAAACCAGCTCCCAGCTGTCGTCCTGGGACTTTCATCCTCTCCCAGCTTCACTCTTTCTACATCAGGTCTCTTCTTCTTCCTTGGATCCCTCTCATTTCCTTGAAGTGACTTCCTAAGAAACGATGTCCTGGAAGTAGATTTTCTGAATCCTTGCATGTCAGGAGAACAGACCCTCTCCTTCAGCCTTCTTCCTTGATTAATAGTTTGGGCTAGGATTAGAATTTTAGGTTAAAAATCACGGCCAGTCTGCATTTGTTTGCTAGGGCTACTGTGGCACAATACCATAAATGCAGTGGTTTAAACAACAGACATTTATTGTCTCACCGTTCTGGAGGCCAGAAGTCCAAGATCGAGGTGTCAGCAGGTCGGTTCCTTCTGAGGGCTGTGAGGGGAGCTCTGGCCCATGCCCGTCACCTCGCTTCTGCGGGGTGCTGGTGATCTTTGGGGGCTGTCCCTTGGCTTGTGGAAGCATCACTCCTGTCTCCGCCTTCACCTTGACATGGCACTCTCCCTGTGTGCATGCATGTCTGTGTCCAAATTTCCTTTTTTTATAAGGACGCTGGCTGTGTTGAAATGAAGGGTGCACCCTACTCCTGTGTGACCTCACCTTAACCCATCACATCTGCAATGCCCCTATTTCAAATATAATCATATTCTGAGGTCCTGAGCGTTAGGGCTGTGACACACAGATTGGAGTGGGTGGGGCACACTTAACCCACAGCACTCTCTTTTTAACAAATGGTGCTGGAATAATGGCCAGGCCCCAAAAATTTAGACCCCCCTGTAAGAATACACAGGAGAAAATCTTCATGACTTGGGCTAGGCCAAAAGTTCTTAAATGGAGTAGCAAAAATATGATCCCTAAAAAAAAAAACTGACAAATCAGACTTCTGCAAAATTAAAATCTGTTGTGCCTCCAGAGATACCTTCAAGGAAAAGACAAGCCACTGACTGGAAAAAAATATTTAAATCACATGTCTGCTAAATCACTAGTATCCATAGTATATAAAGACACTTACCACTCAATAATATTAAGAAAACAAACAAACGAAAAACACCCAAGTATAAGTGGACCAATCATTTAATTGGATATTTTATCAAAGTAACTATATGAATGACTAACAAACACATGAAAAGATACTCAGCCTCTTTAGTCATTAGGGAAACCAAGTAAAACCACAATGAGGTGTCTCTTCACGTAACTATACTCAACAGATCCAAAAACAAGCACTGGCGAGGGTGTGGAAACACTGGAGCCCTTGTGCATTGCTGGTCAAAATGTTACTGCAACTTTGGAAAATAGTTTGCAAGTTTCTTAAAAAGTTAAACATAATCCTAAAAAGGAACTTGCTCCCAGTGCATTACCACGAGGCTAACGTTCAAACACATTAAGCTGGGTGAAAGAAGTTAGATGCAAAAGATTACCTGTCGCATAATTCCATTTATATAAAATGTATGCAAAAGCACATCTATGGAGAGGAAGCTGATTAGTTGTGGCCCAGAGCAGGGGTGAGCAGGACTGAGAATTTAGTGCAAACCGTTGTGAGGGATTTTTTTTGGAGTGATGAAACTTCTAAAACGGGATTGTGGTGACAGTTTTACAACTTTGTGACTTTATTAAAAATCATTGACTTTTTCACTTAAGACAAGTGAGTTTCATGATATGTAAATCACACCATAAAGTTGTTCATAAAATCATATAGCTTCCAATTTTTAAGGTATCACCCCATTTTTCTTGTATAGTCAATATCATCTGAAAAGCCAGTGCCAGTCTGATTCATGATCTTTCGGAATGACCTGGATTGTTCCTTTGCTTTCTTTTAACCTCTGGAAATTTGTTTTCTGCATTCACTATCCAAAAACCGTATAGACTACGTTTTGCATTTTTAAATACATACAAATTTTAAATACACGTCTTAATGTATCACTTTGCAACCTACTCCCCGTCCCCAACATTGTATTGAGAGTTGTCTATGTTGAGATATATAGTAATTTTAACTATTATAAAACAATCTGTTTTTCTATTATAAACAATATTGCAAAGAATAATCTTGTTTGTAGCTCCTTAAGGAAAGGTAGCATTTTCTCCAGGGAGTGTACCTACAAACAGATTGTTGAGTCAGTCCGTATGCATTTTCAAAGTGACTAGGAATTGACAAGATGCTCTTCAATGGGATTGTGTTCACATACGTTTGCACTGGAGGACAGTGTATGAGAGTTCTTGTTTCCTCACCCCCTCACTGTCTCTCTAGACTTTTACATTTGAAAAGAAAAATACATTAGCTGAGTGTGTAGATATGAAAACAATCTCTTCAGCCTCAAGGTTCTGAAACAATGATGCATTTAAGTGTTGGCTTTTGCATTCATTTTGTTGGGCCTCTAACCGACCCCTTTAAATCTGAAGATGTGTATCTTTCAACTCTGGGAAATGCTCATTTCCTCTTCTCTGTTGTTTGTAATCTCTCTCTCTCCCCCCTCCCTTCTCCCTCCCCTTCCCCTCCCTTTCCCTCTCCCTCTCTCTCCAGGTCCACGTTGCTTGGCTGTCCCGTTGTGAACTGCACAACCTGCACAGTGATAAGCTCACCTATTGCTGGACCCACTGAAACGATCCTCTCTGATCCTTATCTTATTTTTCTGTCTCTTTTTGCTCAGCTTCCTAAGAGTTCTCTTTAACTTCCTCCTGCCAGATATTCCATACGATTTTTGTTAGAAATTTTTTTCTTCTTATCTGAGTGTGCTTTTCATCTCAGGATATCCTCTGTTATCCTGAATTCAGGATAGAATTTTAAACAGGCTACTAATTAGAGAAAAACAAAATTATATTCTCTTATGTTCCCTGAGTCATCTGCTTCCTCTCAGGTCAATTTTCCTTCTTGCTATTTTGTTATTCCTCATTCATTTCCATGATCTTTGTTCATCATGTTGAAGACAGGAGGACTGGGAAAGTGGATTGGAAGCTCCCAATCAGGTGAGTTTGCCAGCTGGCTGCTTTAGCACGTGTGGACAGGGAGTAACCTGTCCCCAAATGCCAGAATACAAAGCTGCCCTGATTTCACCTAGAGTCTTCATCCTAACCCTCCAGATATTGTCCACTTCATGTAACATATTTTGAAGGAGGCAGAAAAAAGTCCTCCATACTCCTCACACTGATTTCTCTGTTTTTAGCATCATCCACAGTGTCTGGTGTGTGCACCAGTGCACATTGTGTGTGTGTCCAAGGTGGTACACAGGAGATCAACTCTTTTTTTAGCAGGAGCCCTCTGCATGCTGTTTCTAGGTTGTAAGTCATCTACTCTGCTTTATTAGCTATTATTTTTTTCCTTTATTGTCCACGTTCCCCAAACAAGTTAAAATTATCACCCATGTTTCCTTTCCTTTGTTGTGATGGTTGTATACATTTTTTCATTATTATAAATTTTCAGAGATTCAAAAGGGAAAAGTAAAAATGCATGAACTCCATTCACCAATTTGATTCAGAATTCTCAAAGTTAATTTGAATATTAAAGGGAACTTTGTACCCCAAATCAATGAACTGGGCTGTTATTTACATAGAATTAAGGTGTCATATTGAAACTTACTAAATTATAATCCATAGTGCAACAAGCAAAAATTTTCTGATTTTTTAGAACATGAAAAGCCAGTAGTGCCTTCAGGATGGGAACCCTGAAAGACACGAGGAATTGCTCGGAAAACCAGGGATGGGAAGAAGACAGACAAACTTGCCAACAGCTTCCTTGGATCTGGCCTCATTGGTTTTCAGTCCTTCAGTAATGAGGTCACACTTAGGAAAAATTAGTTTTCCATGATTCTGAAGTTTGTTTTTTGGAAAATATGGAGGTTACTGAGAACTTATTACTGTTGGTTGTCTAATTTCTATTTATTCATAATATATTTATTGACGACTTAGTGTATGCCAAGCCAAGTACAACTGCTCTAGGTACTAAAAACAGTAAGGAAGAAAACTCTCACAATCTGAACCTGAAATTGTTTACAGTCTCATGGTAAAATAGGGAGGTAAACAGACACATGCACCCACGAGTGTGGAGGGAGGGAGCTCTTAAAGTACCTTGAGATGGGGGAGAAGTGCTTATGCTTCAGCCTAGACTTGGAGGAGTAGAAGCGTGCAATGAGCAAGCTGGGCAGGACATCCCAACCAGCACGTGAGCACCACCACGTGCTCAGAGAGCATGCAGAGACTTACAGGTGCTTTGATATTTCTGGAGCTCCAAATGTAAGAAGAGAAGAATTCTAGGTTGGCACCACGTACAGCCCATGCAAATCAGTGTGACCTGCACGGTTATTGTCACAAAAGTATTTATAAAGAAGGTCGTTATTACTTATGCAAAAATACTTTGAAATAGCACCAAAATGTTTGGCATTTCTTTCTAAGCCAGACTCAAGTTTCAGTTTATACAAAATCTCATTAGATTATCTCTCCGGTTCTTCTAACAAATTGCTTCGGGCAGGTTTTCTTCCTCTAGAAATGGACTTTTCTCCCTCCCTTATGCTTAGATAATAGGTTGAAGTGAAAACTAACTCCTCCTACACCTTTCAGAAGATCATGGACGTGTGTCTGCAAATCTTTGGACAGCCCACTATTTTATCATTCCAGAACAGATCAATGGAGTATAGAGTAATTAAACAGAAAACTTTATTTATTCTATTCCAAGTTGGAAAATAAGAGTTATTCACTCCTTTCATATTTTAAGAAACCAGAGGTAGCTTCTATCTTATCATTTTCTTCTTCTACAAGAGACGTGGATTTGGAAGACAAATGAATTCACTGAAAGACACCCAGTAGGAAAGTCTTTCAGAGTGAAATGGCAACTCAAGTGGAAGAAGACACATTAGCAATAAATCAATATCTTATCCACTAAACTTTTTGGTTTTGAAACAAAATCGATCGTGAAATTTTAAAATGTTTGGCTCTAGTTTCATAGGCCTCATTTTTTCATTTCACATTTCTAGCTTACTTAAATATTCATGAAGAATTTTTTATCCTTGATTTTGTTCCAACATCATTGCCTAAATATAGAATCTCTGATGAGTAAGCCCTTAGCCCAAGTTTACTCCTAAACAAGCCAATGTTCCCTTTCTGACTCTTAACATTGAAGTTCCATAATATATTTATTCTATTCCTTTCCTAACCAAATAGAAACATCTTTAAACTAGAAAGTGTTTGTTCTTCATAAGTACTCTTGTTAGGGACAAATGTCCCTAATGTTGTGAATCACATTTAAAAAAAACAAAGGTTTGCCAAGGCAACATTTTCACCAGATGATCCATTTATGCAGTGGGAATTTCTAAAGCGTGCACTATCAGCATAATGTTAGGCAGGGAGTCGCAAAGAAAATAAAGATGAACGTGGCCCCTCTGCAGCAGGAGCACCATCTTACTGAGGAGAAATACAGAGGACAAGGGTAACAGTAAGGAAGCTATCGATGATTACATGAGCAAAGAGAGCGTGCGGTGTTTGTTTCCAAGCAGCAGTATTGGAGGAGATTAAGTCTGGGAAGGAATCAAGAAATCTGAATTTACAAGAGCTGTGTGTTGATCATTATTAAGATAAAAACAAAAGCACAGTAAGCTGGTGCTCGCAAGGACTGTTTCATTAAGGAAATGAGCCACCAGCTGAAACTAACAGGATGGAGAGGATTTATTTTGATTTGAGAAGGGGAAGGAGTGTGTGTGTGTGTGTATGTGTGTGTGTGTGTGTGTGTGTGTGTGTGTGTGTTTATAAAGTATGCTCAATGTTGTCTTTGGCATGGGCCAGAGAATTCATTTTAGAAGCAGCAAGAATTAGCCCTGAGTGGTGTGGCTCAGTTGGTTGGGTGTCATCCCGCAAAACAGAAGTTTGCCAGCTCGATTTCTTGTCAGGGCACCTGCCTGGGTTGTGCGTTCAGTCCCCGGTCAGGGTGCATGCAATAGGCAACTGATGTTTCTTTCCCTGTCTTTCTCCCTCCCTTCCCCTCTCTCTAAAAAATAAATAAGTAAGTATTAAAGAAAACAAGTAGCAATAATTAAAAGGAATACAGGATTTTATTCAGGCCAAGAAAATTCTCACTTTGTACTCAGTGCAAAGGTATGAGAGCTCAGGTATGACATGATAAAATCAGCTTTTCAGCAGTATGTACCAGCAGAGGCCTTTAGGATAAAAGCGTGGGGAAAGCCGGGAGACTTAGACTACTCATTCATTCGTTCACTTAGCAGGTATGAATCGAACATGCACATTGTGTGAAATGCCCTGTGTGAAGTAGGTAGAATGCACAGCCCCAAGCACCCACAGCCAGAGGGAAGAATACCAATCACGGGAGTTATCTGTGCTCAATCTGTTGGATCACTTCAAAGTTTTCTTGTCGCTTGCCTTAATTTAGGATGACCCTAACAGCTTTCCGTGCTGTATGTATGTGGATTTGCCCAGCTGTTCGGAGTTACTGCATTTGCAATTAAATTGTTCTATGCAGTTGTTAGAAAATTACTCTGCAACTGAGATGCACAACAGTTTTATTCCACCCAAAAGGTACTTAAAAGACTGAGAGAGAAAAAATGATGAGAGCCATATTGGTGCATAGCCAGATCCTGAAATATAGAAAATGGTTTAAGAAACTGGTTTATTGTTAATGTGTTTATCAGATCAGAGAGGAATCAGGCTGTGTATATAATATGAATACTGAAAAGATTAACAGTTAGAAATATGGTCGATCACATCCTAACCAGGGACTTGGTGTCTGAGTTGGTGCTTGGTATATTTGTGTATTTCACTGCAGAACTTTCAGTAAAAAGAAGCACAGCAAGATACTAAAAGTATTATTCATGCTATGAGTTATTGCATCACACACTCCAACCTGAAGAACTAGCAAGTTTATCCATTTTCTTTAAATTAACCTAAATTGCTTTCTGAGAACTCCATCCCACCAAATGATGAAAAATGTAATCCAAATTGTCATCTCTACTTATTGATAGAAGATATTAGAGCCATGTATGTAGCAGAGGTAAAAAACTGCAGCCTATTAGCTTGTTCATGTAAGCATTTTTTATTGGCCTACAAAGTATATATTGTAAATAAATATACTTTGTAATGACCGAAAGGCTATACCAAATCCCTTTGATCTTAGCCTATAGTCCCCACCTTCCCTTGCAGTTTAGAGTGTTTTTTTTTTTGCTTCATGTTCAGACAAGGCAGTCTTCAGGGTTCAAAAACAAGTGGTGAGAACGGAACCAAGTTAAAATACACAAAACCCATATCTTAACTTTATTAGAAAATAAATTTTAAAGATTATTCTCAAAATGTGATTAGATAATTTTAAAAGTTATTTAAAATTTATCTGGCCCTGGCTGGTGTAGTTCAGTGGACTGAGCGCAGGCTGTGAACCAAAGGGTCGCCAGTTTGATTCCCAGTCAAGGCACACACCTGGGTTGCAGGCCAGGTCCCCAGTGGGGGCCATGTGAGAGGTAACCACACATTGATGTTTATTTCCCTTTCTTTCTCCCTCCCTCCCCCTCTTTCTAAAAATAAATAAATAAAACCTCTAAAATTTATCTGAATTTATTTAAGATCATATTAAAATAAGAAAGAAGGAGGAAGGGAGGGGAGAGAAGCTTGAACAATTTATACTAAAACTGCTTGCTTGCCAAAATGAGAGGGATTAAAAAGATTCAGTCTCATTATTGAGGCTGACCATTATAGAAGTATGGATTAAATGCTGCTTTTAAAAAAGGAATTGTCAACACTAAGTAGAGTTCAAAACATGATAGAGTAGCATATTCCAATAATGAACACCAAGAAAGTTGATCGAGAACTTTTTGCCAAGCATCGGGCGAAGTTCCTGACATGTGTCCTCTCTCTATACTCTCCGTAATTGCTTTATGAGGCGGGGACTATGATTATCCCATTTTCTCAGATGAGAAAACTGCAGCTTAAAGAGCATGTTGCACATACACAAACCGATACAGCAAATCATTTGTAGGACAGGAATGAAAAGCCAGATCTGCCTGATTCCAGAGCATGAGCTCATTATGATTCAAATCATATCCTTCTCCCTTCCAAAACATTAGAGAAACTACAGCACAGACAACATAGGTCATGTGCAAAATTACAGGGGGCAGAGCAGAAAACAAAAGGAAGACACAGTCAATCATTTCTTTTCATAAGTATATTTGGGCAAAATTTTCACGTTACAAAAGTCAATAGGCCTGAAACAGATTCTAACTACACGTTACTTATTGATAAACACATAAAACAAAATGACACAAAATCATTAAAAGGCAACAGTTATGGAAAAAGTATTAGTCGAGCCCTGGCTGGCATAGCTCAGTGGATTGAGCGCGGGCTGCGAACCAGGCATCGCAGGTTCGATTCCCAGTCAGGGCACATGCCTAGGTTGCAGGCCATGTCCCCCAGCAACCGCACATTGATGTTTCTCTCTCTCTCTCTCTCTCCCTCTCCCTTCCCTGTCTAAAAATAAATAAATAAAAATCTAAAAAAAAAAAAAAAAAAAAAAAAAAAAAAAAAAAAAAAAAAAAAAAAAAAAAAAAAGAAAAAGTATTAGTCGAGTGCAAACCTAAATTTTGTTATCCCTAGTGTTGATATCAAAAGATGTACTCTTAAAACGGTGGCATCGAAAATAAGAATTGTTTTCTAAATTGATATATTATTAAATTATATTATTTATATAATAAATGTTGTAAAATGTAGACTTTAAGAAAAAGTAAAAGTTGTATACAAATGAAGGTGTATTTTATAAAAGATTGTAACTTCAGTAATGTTTTGCTAAGTAGCATTGAATCACAAGTGCATAGTATCCATCTACCCGCAGAGCGAACTAGCTGAAAACACTGGGCAAGTCCAGCCCATGCAATGGTGGTCAGAAAATTTAGCAGAGCTTCCTCCCCACTCTGTGATGGGTGAAAAATAACAAAGAGGATACATTTGTTTTCAAAAAGAGAGACCTGAAAAAATTATGCAGATGAATTTAAAAGAACAAATATCCTACAACAGCAAATTGTATAGGCCTTTGAAATATTTATAAAAGGTTATATATTAGGCCAAACGGAGACCCTCACTGTGTGAGCCAAGCTCCCAAGTTCCAGAAAAGATGATACGGTAGCTCATCCCTAAGAGAAAATGGAATATGAAAACTAACAATGTAATGAAGACACAGTTTCTAATGCCTTCAGAAATACAGGGGTGGGCAAAAGAAGGTTTTCAGTTGTGAGTCAGCAAAACAAAGGTTATTTCATATTATTATTTATTATTATATTATTTACTTGTATTACAACTGTAAACCTACTTTTGCCCACCCTGTATATACAAATAGTTGGTAGAATTATAGGAGAAGAGTAGATAAATTGACAAATGTAACTGAATATTTTTAACAGACTCTCTCAGAAATATATCGCTAAAGCATGCTAAAAATAAGATATAAAAGCTTTAAGTAATGTGATTAATAAACTCACATAAATAGCTACATAATCAACCAAGCAACCAAAAAACAAAAACTGGTTTGCAGCCTGCATGGAGTACCCTCAGCAGACTCCTGTCTACCTCTCGCTGTGACTACTCACCCCTCCTAGCTGTACAAAGCTTATAAACGAGCATTGGGATTTCCAGGCCGCTGCTAGAGAGGCAGCAAGGGAGGACGGTGTTGGGAATGAAAATGAGTCAGGCAAACTGGGGTGTCTGCCACACCTTGGTTATGTCATTGTTCTGCTCTAACTTGAATGATCAAGAGCAACTGAATCTAAATATTCAAGCCCCAAGTTTTCACATTCAAAATTCCAAAGGCATCACCTGCTTCCAATACATTCAAGTTTTATAGCTTTCTCTTTCAAGTTCCTCTTTCTGTAGTTGTCCTGATGTTTATTCTGTGAAAGTGTTTAGCATCTTTACATTTATTTATATTCTTTTGTTCTTAAATTGAGTGTGACTATGTCTAGAGTGGGTCTTTTAAAAGTTTATCCTATTTAGCCTGAGTGAGCCCTTTTAATCTGAAGACTTGAAATTTTCTTCTATTGTTTTTTTCACATTTTTTCCATTTTCTTGAGACTTCGATTACTGGGATAAGTTGACTCTCTTGGATTGTCTTTCTCTCTTATTTTCTGTTTTACAATTTTGAATTATCTTTTATTCCCTTTATATCTATAGCCTTTCTACTCAAAGTTTGTTTGTAGCCCAGCAGCACTGGCCTCACCTGGGAGCTTGTTAAAAATGCAGAACTTCATGCCTCACCTCTAAACTACTGAATTAGAGTTTTCATTAATAAGATCCCCAGATGATTCTTGTGTACATTCAAGTTTGAAGGGTATTATGGGATTTCCCCAACTTTGCCTCTCAGTTCTATTGAAATATTTTTTGTTGTGACATTGATATTACCAGTTTATAGTAGCCCTTTCTTGTACTGGTTTTTTTTAGTCTTTTTTGTAATGTATACAATATCTTCTTGAGAGAAATTTTATTATAAACCCTGTCTTCTTTCTTAAATTATCTGTTGACTCTGGGAATTTTTTTCTTGTGTATCTTAGTCTAGCTCCTCCACGTTGCTTCCCCTGTCCCCCAGTACGTCGCCGATCCTTGATAGTTTCTTTCTATCTAAGAATAAAGAAGCGGTGACTTTTTTCATGTAGTTGGAGTGAATTTCTCCTGCTCCTTCCTGATAACCTCTTTTCCTAAATGAAGGGTTGTTATATGTTATATGGACATATTAATGGTGATGTTGCATTTCATCATTGGTGGCCAAAGAATCAAACCCAGTATTCACCTGGGAAAACTGAGGCCTTCAAACTGTTAAATTTTCTTAGGAATATGTCTTTCTTCTCTTTTGTGGTTCAGCCTCTGGTGGGGGAAGAAAGCTGGGTGTGGACTGACACAGCCCTTCTGGTTTTCACCCCCCTTTGTACTCCCCCTCTCTCTGATCTGTGGATTCCGGCTGGTATTCCAGCGACACTGCTGCCCTACTGAACTATAGTTTGAGTTCTGTCTTATCCATCAGCACAGATCTGCCCTATTTTGTCTCCCAGAATATGCTTGAAACCTCTTACCTGCTGACCTACCCCCTCAGGATCAACCCTAGTACAGTGTTTCTGACACTTTTCCATTCCCGTAGTGTCACACCAGGGGAGTGCGAGGAGGGAAGAGAGGCAAACGCAGGTGCTCGTTCCGCTTTGTGATCTTGAGCCCGAGGCCTCTCAAGCGTTTTTGTGGTGCTGTGTTTAAATCATAGAAGCATGGCCCTTAACTTTAGGGTTAAAGCTGTGGTGCCCACCATGGAGTTGCACTTTAAGAGGATGTATGAAAGGAATACTGTAGCACTGAGAGGGCATGTAACTGCACTCACTGCAGGGTGCTTTTGTAGACAAGCCGGTGCAACGTGGGTGGATTTGTATTCAGTGGAGTAATCAGAAAAGACTGAAGCTGCTCTTTGATGTCAACTTGGGAAAGGACTTGAAAGCTGAAGAGTAGACACCTCAATAACCAGACTTTTTAAATAGCTATGGATATCACGACATTGAGAGTCTGTTGATTAAATCTTCAGATGAGGTATAGAAAACTGAGTGGATAGAGTCAGGATCAAAGAAGGTACTAGGTCGGAATGATGGGCTTAATCTAAGAGAATGTAGAAAGTGTAGTACTTGATCCAAGACACCAAGCAGGAGCACAGCTTAAGAGCAGCCAATGTGATGTGATATCGGACGGAGCTCAAAATAGCAAATGGAATTTTAAGTTATCCAGATAGAAGTACAACAGAGGCCTCCATAGGTCTGGCCCTCTCTGAGCTGGGCAGGCCTTATTTGTAGTATAGCGTTCAGTCGGAGAGCCAACATTTTGGAAGAAAATTACACTCTGGCACAGATCTGAAGACTAGTGAGATGACCATATGATGAGCGATTACAAGTGGGGGAAAGTATAGTTGTTTATGTCAAATAGAAAACGTGACAGCTTTTAAAAATGTTTTTTTGAAAGAGTGTCCTGTGGAGGAGGGGTCAGTTGCACAGCATGGCTCAGCTCTGAGGGACACGCCCGAGACAAGTGGGTGAGATAGAACTTACTGCTTTCTCCTCTTAGATTAAGCCCAAGGTTCCAACTTACTACTTTAAAAAAATCCTGATTCTGTCGAGTCTATCAGTTTTCTATTTTTACCTCATCCGAAGATTTAATCAGCACATTCTCAATGTCATGATATCAATAGCTATTTTTAAAAATGCCCGATTATTAAGGAGTCTACTCTTCAGCTTTGACGCCCTTTCCTCAGCTGACACCAAAGAACATTCTCAGTCTTTTCTGGTTACTTCCCAGAAGCAGAAACTGTTTGACCACTTGTTCACAATTCACACGGGACTAAGCATTGAGTTACGCTTGCCTTCTCTTCAACGTTGAGATTGTATCAGCTACGAGTGAGGATGAAGGAAACGTAAGCTTGGTGCTTTGTGAAGCTAGAAATGAAAAAAAATATCAATTTAGCTATTTCTGAACAATGACTCCTCAGTGCTCGACAAATCACGGCCTTGTTGTCTGCACAACCTGAACATGTCCTGCACCCTTATAATAGATATTTATAATAGATATTTATATCTATTATACAGCTGTATATCTGTACATTTGATACACAGCTATATAATGGCGTACTTCCTATTTAAATTATCTTCTGCCTTATAACTTAATTATTCATTACTTGTTTGATAGAACTTGATTTGTTTCTACTAATATAAATAATACATCAGTGAGCAAATTTAAAGATAATACTTCAAGGTAAAGATTATATTCCATCTTCCACAAATGCAGGTGTACATATAATATCATACAGACACACATACTAAAATACACAGGTCTCAACATGAATGAATCTTATAAACATTATATTAATGAAAAATGAAAAAAATATATTACCTCACTTATATGACATTCACCAAAAATAAATTGTATAGGCATACATGCGTATTATAAATACATAGGGAAAAAGCAAGGGCATAATAAATACTTGTTTATGGTGGCTACTTGGTGGGCATAGGGGAGATGCTTAAGATGCAGAGCAACAGGACTTGGGATGGGTCTACACAGAGCAGATGAACAGCAGGCCTGAGACTGCTGTCCTTAGAAAGACCTCCAAGTTTAGACCTTGGCTGGTGTCTGGGAGCTTGGATTTCATCTTGGGAGAGCTCCCACCACTGCCTGATAAGAGTGGCCCATCATGCCTAAAATGTTTGTGCACACATTGCAGTTTGTGCCAAACACCTGCTGTCCTTCCGGAAGTCTTGACTTTTCGTGTGCGCCTGGCAGAGGGAGCCTGCATGTCCAGCCCCAGTAAAGCCCCTGGGTGCTGTGTCTCCAGTGGGCTTCCCAGAAAGGCAACACCTCATCTGTGTTGTCACAACTCGTTGCTGGGAAAGTTAAACGCATCCGGTGTGACTCCTGAGGGAGAGGGCTCTTGGAAGCTGGCACCTGGCTTCCTTGTGTCTTTTCTCTTTGCTGATTTTGCTTTGTGTCATTTCCCAGAGATAAATCATACTGTGAATATGACTATTTTCTGAGTCTGTGAATCCTCCGAGCTCCCATTGAACCTGGAATTGTTCTTATGAATCCCTCTCAGAGAAGGCTACACAGGTATTCATTTTTAATTTTTCGTTATCATTCTTACATTATAAATATTGTATACATTTATCAGTTAATCAAGAGAAAAATGAACAGATAAATGACTACAAATTATCCAAATAAAACTGAGATGCAATTGTGTAGAAAGCATTCCAGCAAACTGAAATAGCAAGTCAACGTCTAGAATCAAACCACAGAATATTGCATTCAAGGAGCTCAAATTATGGGGGGGTGGTGATCAGAGGAAACAGTGCAACTGAAGAAGTAATCAGAAGTGGCTATGGCCATGACCTTCATGAGATGTGTTCTCCATTACTCCCAACCCCATCCCCTCTCCATGTAAGCTCCTCCTCCCACTGTCTATCTTCCGTGTGCTGCAAGGGTTAGGCACGCCCCCCCTCCCCTTTTTTCTATTGCCATTATTGAAAAGACAGTGAATTACCTTGGCACTGTCATTGAAAATGAATAAACAGGGTATATGTGGGAATATCTATATCTATCTTCCTGGGTTTTCTAGCCTTTTCTATTGATATTTTATTTATACCCCAATACCACATTGTCCTGAAGCTGTAGCTTTACAATAATATTTTAGATGAGGTAGTATATAAGTCCTTCCAACTTCATTCAAAGTTGTTTCAGGTATTTGAAATCCTTTTCATTTTCATATAAAATTTGGAATCAGCCTGTTGTTTTCTACGGGGAAAGAAACACTGCTTACAAAAAAAAATTTCATTGAAACTTTCAGTCACTTTGACCATTATTGACTTTTTAACAATAATGTCTTCACTCCATCAATATGGTTATCACTCTTGTTTGAGTTGTAATTCAATACAAAAAGAATACCATATAATCTCTCTAATAAATGGAATTAAAGACAAACAAGCAAACAAAGAAGAAGTTCATAGATACAGAGGACAGGTTGCTGGTTGCCAGCAATGAGGGCTGAGAGTTGGTAGAAATAGGTGAAGGGGGTCAAAGGGTCAAAAGAAAAAAAAATAAAACAGGGCTGTTTGGACCCAGGAAAAAAATTAAGCATTAATATAGGCAACAATGTTACAAATAGTAAGCATGCAAGGAGTAATTCATGTTTGTATCCATTTGGTTCATTACTTAGGGTTCTTTCAAAGGTTGTTTACCCACTTTGAGACTCACTTTCATCTTCTTACAAAGGGGTGATAATAAGCGTTTAATTTTGTTAGTTGTTTACTGTATACTAGAAACATTTTTTAAACATTGTAACAGGTAACAGAAATCAGCACCATACTTACATTGTTACATTTCTTTAGTTTTCTTTCTTTCTTTCTTTTTTTTGATGAAAGACTATTCAGTTCTTCAAGAATCTGAAAAGAGACCAAACACTTTGTGGAGACAAAGGGAGGTGGGGATTTGGATTTAAAGGGGAAAGAAATCAATACAGGGACGGAGGGTGTAGAGAATGCTAGGCTGCGGACTCTCCGTGGAGGAGGGCCTGCTCTCCCAAGAGGCAGCTGAGACTCCGATGGATGGGGAGTGAGCAGGATCTGCACCTGCTTTCTCTCCCCTCCCCGTGGCAGGTTTTTCCTGAGGGGTCACTGCTACCTCCCATTTGCTCCCTTCCCTTCGGCCTGAGTTTAGTTTTCTAAATCAAATCAAATCTAGCTCAATCCCCACATGCCAGATTTTGAAGGAAAAAAAAAAGTGCTCTTAGTATCTCAATAATTTTTCTTTTCATCCTAAGTCCCCTAGGACAAAATCAATATCTCAGAGTTCCATTTTTATGTGGTTTGGGTCAACCAACCTAACAAGTACTTATGTTCTAACCACTTAGTATCAGTTTGGAAAAATAATACATAGTAACATGAAGGAAAACTTTCTTTTCATTCTTAAATGGCGTATTACTTATCAACTAGACCTGTGTGACTGGGGCACTGAATAGCTTCTTCATTCTAGAAATCAGATTGGCCACATCCGCCCGCCCGTATTTCCCATTCCACAGGGATTTTTCACACAGGTACTTTCTCTTCATCCCAGCAACTTTGCAGACCCAGCTTGACGAAGGCATGACTGGGTCGAAAGGAATGCGGTGCAACCTCATGTAGAAACTTCGACTTCCCTGCAGGCCCTTCCGTGTGCCCCACAGTGGTGTGTTTCCCTGGCTGGCTCCTGTGTCCATCCTACGACAGCCCTTTGAGCCCGCTGCTGGGCTCCAGGGCACCTCAGGGTGTCCTCTTTAACTCATTTCATATTTCTCCTCTGTCCACACGCAGCCTTTTGAACAAAGTTGTTTGTAAATCACTTCTCAACCCATTGCACTCTAAATTTTGCCTGTCACTACACTGAAGCTGTCCTCATCAAAGCCACCAATGGAACCTATTTACTAAATCTAATGGGAACACCTAGACTTCTAACTGCTCAATATTAGGGCAACCGTTAGTACTTTTGACCACCGTCTCCTTAATATGCTTTCCTGGCCCAAACTTCACTCTTGGCCTTTCTCACATTGGTGTCACTACTTTGTCCTTTAAAAACACTATTGTCATGTCTTATTCACTGCTTCTGTCCTTTTAAATTAAATTTATTGGGGTTACACTGGTTAAAAAATTATGCAGGTCTCAGGTATACGATTCTACACACGTCATCTGCACACTGTATTGTGTGTTCAGCACCCCAAGTCAAGAAGTCAAATCTCCTCCCATCACCATTTACCCCACCTTTAATCCTCTTCCACCTCCTTCCACCCGCCCCCTCCTCCAGGTCATCACCTTTGCAAGTCCAATGGTCAAAATACAAAGGTAAGAAGGCAGGAAAAGTTGGGCATTTTGTAGGAGCCCAAGGAACATCCTAGAAAACCACTGAAATGTTGAATCTCCTCTTCTTGTAAGGATACCAGTCATGTTGGATTAGATTCCATCCTAATGAGTTCATTTTTAACTGACTGTCCCTTTAAAGGCTTTATCTTCAAATGAGAACCTTGCATTCCTGACTTTGGGTTATAGGAGAAAAACCTGTATTGTAACAGTGAATTCTTTTATGCTTACACTAACTCGAATGGGTTATGCTGGAAATAGGAATCCTAACTAATATATACATGCATATACTAGAGTGTTGGCGTTGCTACATTGTGGAGGTGTGAAGTTGTGCATAAACTATTTGGTCTTTGCTCTGGGCCTCCCGCCTCCCTTTAGCCTCCTCTAACTTTCTCTACTTTTCATCTTGTTTCACTTCCTCATCACCCTAAGGGTATGTGTAGGCTGTCCTCTTTTTTCTTTTTCCCTTTCCCCGGTCAACATATGCTCTATGCTATCTTTCTGGGTGTGGAAGCTTTACTAAATCAAGTCACATAACCTGTTAATGCCTGATTTTATTTATTTTTTTTAGCTTGAATTGCATTTGAATTTCCCAGGCTTAAGTAATTCAGTCAACCTTCATTAATGACTGACTGACTGAATAAACAACCCCTCATCTGCCTAAGCAGTGAATGTTGAGAATCTGGCATGAGCAAAACTGAGGGGGTGACTTGTGTAAGCCCTGGCATGCTCCTTTGAGCAGACTGACCTCTCACAGGAGGGCAAAAGGATGAGGAGTCAGCTAATGAAAATAACCAAGCGACAGCACCCCGCTGGAGGGAGAGGCACAGGCAAGCATCCTCCTAGGTTGGAAAACAAGTTGTAAAGGAACATAGGAGGTCATGTGGCCAGAATGAGCAAGGGGGAAGACAGTGTGAGCTGAGGTGGCCAGGCTACGTATGGTAAGAGGTTATGATCGTATCTGAAATACTTTGGGGAAGTTTTGAAGGGATTTAAGCAAGGGATTAAGTCAGTAACCTGTTCTGATTTCTATGTAAAAACAAAACAAAAAATCCAAAGCCAAACCCCCCAAATTCCTCTGGCTACAGTCTGAAGAATGAACTACAGCCACAAGCCACTTAACTGATGGAATCCATTCTGAGAAATGTGTTAAGTTCTTTTGTTGGCGTGGGAACGTCGTAGAGTGCACTCACACTAACCTAGATGGTTTATCCCCTACCCACCCAGGCTGTGTGGTGTAGCCTGTTGCTCCTAGGCCACAACCTATAGCTCATGTGACTACAAAACAACACGAGACTAAGTCTAACACAAATGATTCATTGAAGAGATGCAGTGGACCTATGCATGAGGCTGCTGCTGGCAGAACACAGCATACTGTCTTATAAGTAGAAAGAATACACTCTAAAATGATAAAAAGTACAGTAAATATAAGCTAGTAACATAGTCATTTATTATTATGCACTGTACATAATTGTGCGTGCTATAGTTTCATGACTGGCAGGGTGGTAGGTTTTTTTACACCAACATCAGCACAAACACGAGTAATTCAATTGTACTACAGTGTTAAGTCCAGCTCTGATGTCACTAGGTGATAGGAATTTTTCAGTCTTATGGGACTACTGTTACATGCGGTCCTTCATTAACCAAACTGTCATTATGTGGGCCATGACTGTATAGGCAGACACACAGAAGACCCGTTAGGAGGCTACTGCAATTCCTAGCAAAAGATTATCATGGCTTGGCCTCTGAGGATTGGGGGCAAATAGCGATGGAGAACTTTGGGACAGCACTTGAGATTTGAAGGTAGAATTATAAAGTTTTTACTAATGAAGTTATTCTTTTACCTTCTCAGGTGCCAGTCCCATCTTAAAGATGTCGATAAAGTGACTCAAAGACCTTAAAGTGTGAAGGCCTTTGTCTCTTGAGTTTCACAGGGCTCTGGGATTCAGCTCTTAGTACCTCGATTCTAACAATCCTCCATGGAAACATTTTACTCTCATTTCCCTCTTCCCTTTGAGTGAATTAAGGAGAAATGATTGCTGAAAACCACTCTCAGCAAGAGGACAGCAGTGTTTGCGGTTCAATGATACACCTCAACTGTTAATTTTAAATAAAAATTCACTTTTATTTTGGTATTGGTCATTTCACATTGCACAAAATGAGAGGAGGCATTTTGCTAGCAGCATCTCCCGTTTCATCTAGGAATATTGTATTCAAACAACCTCGGGCAAAATGCCTTCAGAATAATTCATCTTCCACAAAAACGGGTTCCCTTTTACCTAACCAAAACTTGTGCATCTGAGGCTTCGCTTTCTGGCGCCCAGACAAATGCACCCATTGTCTGTGCCACTCCAGTCCCCCGGATTTTACGAGCGTGCATTTCCTGCACCGCGCCGCTCGCGGGCTGTGAGCGTGCTTCCCTGTCCCTCTTGCCACCGCCCGGCTCCGAAGCTTTTGTTTCTAACGTTTCCTCCCCACGCTATTAAAGTGCTTGGGCACATCGTTAGCAAATAAATGAATGCCTAGGAAGTTTTCTTTCGTCTGCTAACCTCTAAGCCACTGTCCGGTCAAGTTCTCAATAGTAACTAAACCCGGCCACTCTGCGAAAGGTAAATCCACATGGAAACAAAAAACGTGGACAACGTTATTTCCTAAACTTAAGTTTTTGCAGGGGCGTTTGTTTTTTGTTTCGAGCAACGCTTTGCACAGTACTCCACGGGTCGGCGGAGGGACTCCACGGTGTCATAGCGCTCGCTCCCGCGTCGGCCAGGCGCGGGAAGGGGGACGGGAGCGGGCGGTCCCAGGGCCCGAGGAGCCGGGCCTCCGGGCGACGACGCTCTGGCCCTCACTCCTCTATGGTTTCCGAGCGGCCGCCTGGGCCTCGCGGTCCAGCCGCCAGGGGGCGCGCTGGCTGGCGCCGCGGATCTCGGAGCTACGCGGCCCGACTCGGTTCCGCCATATTGGATGCCGCAGCCGCTGCTGCCAGCGCTTCCTCCTCCGTCTTCGCCTTGCGCTGCTGGTTCCTGCCGCCCGAGCGGCGGGGAGGTGAAACACGATCCTGTCGGAGGGAGAAGACGAAGGGGGTGGAGAGTATAGGGGACGGGGCTCTAGCGTGGAAGACGGAGAGGGGCCGAGAAGATAAGGCGCCACGGCCCAGCCCCTCCCCCGCCGCTGCCGACCCGCCCAGGCAGCGCCTGTGTTCCCCAGCCCGGCGCTCCGCCCGCCCTAGCGGCCATGCCCGCGCCTCGCTGCCCCTGAGGGAGCCCTTCCCCGCCAGCGCTTGCCCTTCCACGCCCGACCTGGGGTCGCAGCGGCCCGCTGTCCCGCCAGCGCCCCTTCTCGCAGCTGAGCTGCCGCCTGCGTCTCGCTCTCCCCACCCAGTGCAGTGGCCGCCGCCTCTTCCGCCGCCGGGCTCGGGGCCTCCGCACCGACAACATGGAGGCTGTGAAAATCTTCAACAGCGAGGTTGGTATTGCAGCCTAACCTCCCTTTTTGCCCACTTTCCCCCACCAAACCGGATCCAGGCCCGCCGGAGAAGGGTGGGCACAGGCCTGCAGGGCTTTTCAGGATGGGGCGAGTGGCGGCCTAGCTGTGTCCCCGGTGGGGGGAGGGGTGTCTCTTTGCCCCGGTGCCCCTCCCCCGAATCCGGGGGGGAGGGCGGTCCCAGGGCGGAGGGAGGTTCCGGTGTCTCCTGCGCCCTACTGAGTGGCTGCGGGGTTAGAGGAAAAGCCCCATTGGGCCCCTCCCCCTGAGGCCCCTGGCGGGTCTCGGGGGGTCAGTTGCTCCGAGGCCTGGCCCGCCCACCTCTTCCCTGGGCCTGTGGGATTTGAACTGCATGCTGGATGGACATTCACTGCCCAGCCCTCCCCGCGATTTTTAATGAGTCAGGCGCCGATTGCGGATGGTGCAGAAAGAGTGCTGAAGGGGTGCTGATCTCTGATCACAGTATACCTAGTGTGCATAATCGAGATACTGTTGGCTAGGTAACCTGCCAACTAGGGACTTAGGCTAAGAGGGTGGTTGGTCGGGAAGCGAGGTAATTCGGTGATTTTTTATTTTTAGCCGACCCCCCTTTCCTACCCCCCTCATCCCCCATCATCACGACAAAAAGACCAACGGGAGGAAGAGGTCTGTGCTTAGAGAGAGGGAAGATGCTGGGGAAGGATTTCCCAAGGGCTCATTCACGTGTCAGATCTAACACTACACTTCTAACCAGCAGGTGTCTAATTTTCACCGATTAATTGAATTTACTAGTTGGAAGGGAGCTAGGTTTTGATAAAATATATTTTAAAAATGTTAAAACTCCGACTTAAATAGACTTCAGTATAAACACTAAATAAACATAACAAGTATATGCTTGCACAACCAGAATTATCCTTAACCTGTATGCCTCAGAAAAAAATTTAATGTCATGTTAACTAAATTCACACAAATTCTATGAACTTTCTGTGTGGAGGTGGTAATAACCCTGTTCTGTGGTATGATTAACATAATCTTACCTCTTAATGTACCAGACATGTTTTGGTAATTTCAAGAGAACAATACCTTTAAAAGTTGCTTTACAGTTTTGTTTCTTTCCTTTCATATTCATCCTCCCTCCCCCTCCCAAGAATTAGCATTTGGGAAGCAAATTGGCCAGGAGGCTAAAAGTTAGGTAGCATTCCTGTGACTTGGACTCTAGGTTAGAGCAGTGACACAGTTGTGTGAAAACAAGCATTTTTTGTACTTAAAAAAAAAACCTCTTTTATAAATAATTAGTGTCTATTCAATTTTATTTATAAATTTATAGCTGATAATTTGGGGCAAATTATAAAATCTGGTTCTACCTCCACAATATAGTGCTTAAAATGTGGAATAGAAAGTGTTTAATGACACCATGTCCTAATTTGTTGTTGTTAATTGTTTCAGACCTGTGCAGGACCCCCCCGCCACGCATGTAGGCTTTTCATTTGCTACATAGAGTGCTTCAGCATTAATAGTGTTTATGTTTTTCATTATAAAAAGTCCTTGCTCTTCTACAATTATTTGATTACCCCACCCCACCACTTTTTGATGGTGTCTCTCATGTTTGTTTAAAAGGTTCTTAATATGTATTCTCTATGAGTGTTAAATAGGGTCCCTTATGGGGTAGATAAAAACAAGCATACTGATTGGTCACAGGAGAGCACAGTGGGCAGAAATGTTAGTTGGTTTTTCATTTTAGTATTGACATTAAATATCAGAGGCCTAGCATTTACATGGCATTTAACCTCTTATTTAATCTTTACTGGAACAAGTAGTAGTATTCCCATTTTAATGTGGGTAGCATTCACCTCTCTCCCCTTATTTCAGATACCTTAAAACATTGTTTTAACTCCCTTGTTACTTAATATGCTCAAATTTCACCATATTTGAAAGTAGGATTAGCTAGCCAGCAGGTCGAGGAAAGGAAATACATTTGAAGATTATCAGAATATGCTTTTTTTTTGTTTGTTTAAACACAAAATACATAATCTTGTTAGGTTTTCTGATTTTGAATATAGTTTCTATAAATGTTTATAATGCTTGCTGATGTGAAAATTTGGTTGCAAGTATGCATATACTGGGAAATAGTTTAGTAATAAGTATTTTCTATTAAATTGTGTAGCAAAATGCAAAGACAAAAAAGTCTGAGTTACAGGATTAGGAGGAAAAGATATTTTAGGTTTACTTATAATGAATTTGGTTTTTAAAAGCATTTGTCCTTGGGCTGAGCCCTTTGGCACTTTTCTCTGCTGCATTTAAACATTTTAGAAGCATTGAATTGTGAAGAAATCCATTTGTTGTCCAGTCCCAGGGGGTCTCGGCGCGCAAGGCAACTGATCTGTTCTCTCTCTCTCCCTCCTGTCTCTCTAAAAAGCATCAATGAGCATGCCATTAAGTGAGGATAAAGAAAAAAGTTTAAAAAAGAAATGCCATTTGCTTTATGAGGCACCACAATTTAGTCCTAGGCATAATGATTAAGGTTTGTCAGTGAGGTATTTTGATACTTAAAATATGTAAAATATGAAATGCTTTGCTTTTATGGCTTGCTAATTCTCAGGTGTTTCCAGACTGCCCAGTTGGCTTGCAAACAAGATCATGCCAAACATTTTAGTTAAGAATATAGGTTTTAGTCCGCACACAGCTGATGAGTTCTGAAAACCTATGACCTTATGCAGGATGTGTTTGAATCATGATTACCCTGCTCCCTTCTTCATAATTTCTCAAAGGGGTTCTGTGGCCTCCCCAGCTATGTCTTCAAAATCACTGTCAGAAAATCCTTCATGTGGTAAATTCATCTAAAGTATCGTGAATTAAATGAGATTGAGGCCCAGGACTTGATATTTAGGTGCTCACTGTGCCAGTTGTGTGGGAAAACCTTCATTTCCACTTAAGTGTCATGTGATGAAAGAATTAATCCCACTACCACTGTGTCGATTCTGGAATGAAAGAGGGTTTGTCCAAATGGGAATGGAAGACTTCCTAAGGGTCAGCTGGGGAATCGTTACCATTAGGAGACACTGCCGTGGCTGCTCTGAGATGGCGGTCTTTCCTCCTTAGGGTTTGGAGTTCTCGCCGCAGTGAAAGGGTCTCGGTGGTCCGCTTACATCTGTGGACTAGTTTCAGGCAGCAGCTGATGACTGGATTGCAGCAATTTTGTGAACTGCACAGCTGTACTCTGTCCGAAAGGATGCCAGGGATGTTCGTTATGGTAGAATTTTTGAAAAAAGGGAAGAGAGAATAGCAATGCGTGACCCTTTTCTTTAGAAAATTATAACTTAATTGGAGGGGGCTTTTTCATAACATAGGAACTCCTAATATATTGAAAATTGTAGAATCTGCTATGCATTGGTTATGCTTAGATAAGGCGAATGTGGTGGTGGGTTTTCCTCATGTACTGGATAGTATTAATATTTAAAGACTTCACAAAACAGCCCCAATACCATTATCACACTTCAAAAACTTAGTAACTCTCTAACATAATCAAGTACCAGTCAGTGGCCATGTTTTTTTTTTTTTTTTTTTTGAGATTCTTTGTCTAGCTAGCTGCACTGTCATGGTTGCCCCATCCCCTGTGCCTCATCCCCGACCCATTTCTCTTGCTGCTCTGAACAGGCTTCGAGGGAAGGAGCCAGATGTGTAGGTGGGAGATGTGTCAGGACAATCAGTGCAATTTAATTTTTGGATTTACCTTGGTTCATCAGTTCTAAGAGGGTTCTAGTACCTTTTATCATTTTTAGGGTACCTAAGTTGTTAGTGTTTTTGTCCTCAGGGTCACTTGGTTAGTGAGATAACTGAACTCTTTAAACTGTTGTGGGATGTGGACTTGCCAGAATCATAACACAGTTCTCTGTCTTGTCTTACACATCAGGAGTGAAACCCCATCCTCGTTTTACTCCACTCCCAATTTTGTATCAAGAATGTTCGTGTGCTTAACTATAGTCCTTTGTATATATTCTTTCCACCAATATCTGACAGTAGACATGGGCTGGTAGAAAAACAGTGGGAAGGAAATAAAAACGTGAAAAAAAGTTCATTTGTGCATTTTCCCTTTGCTTACGGTTCAGGAAAGGAAATTTATGTGAAGCAGCTATTAAACATTTCATTTTCTTTCATGTTCATCTACCAGGGAATCTTTCTCCTTTTTCTTTCCTGTTTTAACTTTCCAATGGGAATTTTGGTTAATTATCCAATCAGGCCACCTTTTCTGTTTCCACCTTGTGAAAATTCCTTGAAGATGTAACATACTAAGTGTTACAAAGGAAGCCCTCACTAACCCCTCCCTGCCCCAGTGGTCTAGATCAGGGTTTCTCTACCTCAGCGCTATTGGTATTTTGAACTGGATAATTATTTGCTGCAAGGAAATTGTAGAGTCATTAACCAGCAACCCTGGCTTCTACCCACTGTTGTGACAACCAGAGATGTCTCAAGACATTACCAAATGTCACTTGGAGGGCAAAACTGACCTCGGTTGAGAATCGCTGATTTAGGTCTCTTGTCAAACCGTCTTAAAGCATTCTGTTCTTTCCCTTCTATTGATTAGTTCTACAATTTTAAGTAATTAGTATTTGCTTTTCCCACCAGACCGTAAGTTCCATGACAGTAACCAGATATTGTCATTGCTTTATATCTTCAGTATGTAGCACAATGTCCTAATACATTGTGTGCACTAAACACAGATTTCTTGTCTGACTGCACAGGTGACAACTAGGTAGTTGAGTGACCCTGGACCAGTGTAGGTGACACTTCTGAACATTTGGTTTTCTCCTCTTAAATAAGTGACTGATTTGAGATTTTTTTAGATTTCCTGTTGGAAGATGCTTAGACCAAATAGAAAATTAATCTTTGAAGGTCTTACTGTGTGTAAGCACTATTTTGAAGGTCATTTTATGACACTGTAGGAGTATAGGATGTTGGATGGGAAGTTTTAAATCAACTCTGGTGTGTTAATAATTTTTACTTGTTACTAGGGAGACTACTCCATTGAAGATTCCAGTTAGATTAAAGCCATTCTAAGTTTTATGTTGTAATTATGCTTCTCATTTATTGTTTTTCATTTTAAAACAACATATAGTAAAAGTTGCATGTTTTTAAAACCAATATTAAAAAAACTTAGATGGATAATTTTGAGAGTATATGATTTGAGAGTGTTGTAGTCTTAATCATTCAAGATGAAATATAAAATTTTTTTTGACATGATTGAAATTTATGTGATATATATAGCTTAACCATTTCTAGGCACGCATTGAGTTTGTTACAGTAATTTTGATTGAAATTTAGGGGACATCCATATTGCCCAGTATCTGAATTAGTCATATTTTATGGTCACTTGTTCTTTTTTTAGAAGTATAGTTGCTTTGAATTAGTGATTGTATTACTACTTGTACATAGAATTTCAGATTCTCTTTCTAGGGCCAGTTTTGCTGGTGTTGGACAGCTTCTAACTCATGGTATGAGAGAATGTAGTGAACCTTGACCTTGAACACTGGCTGAGCTCCTAAGCTCTTTAACTGAGCTCATTTATTCTGGTTTTGTTTTCTCAACATCTTTCTCTGCTCCTCTCTCTCAGGATTGTGCCTCTACTTCCTGCTTGTACAGACTGCTTTTCCAGCAGCATGGACACAAGAAGCATAGTAAGATGATTATAATCCGCGTAAGGCAGGCCCTTTGGAAAATAATTAGGTTTAAACTGGTACTGAAATGATGTCTTGATTATATGGGCAGTATTTGGGACTCAATAAATAGAATATATTAGAATCTCAAAGAGAACATGCAGAGAATAGGATGAATTTCTTCACCAAAAAATAGGTTTAGAGAAAAAAGTTATTTGCTTAATAGTGAGCATAAGTCATATATACTCTGGTGGCATTTATTTGCATTCTTCTCCACATAATTTTATTGTATATTTTGTAAGAGAAATATAATACTACCTATTTAATATGAGTAAATTACAAACCCCTTAATTTGATGGTTGGAAGTAAAATACATCTTGTATTTTGAGGAAGTTCTTCAAACTATAAGATGACAAATCATTGACAGATATGCTGTAGGAATGGAGAAACAAAAATGACAGTCAGATTTTTTAGTTTTTAATTATAGAAGAGCAGATTTTGGTGGAGGTACTATTATGAGAAATAAATGCTGATGAGATGTGTTTCTGTAGCCTGTGATTTCTTATCTGAATTAATGCTATCAAGTTTGATTGTAAACATGATACATTTGCTCTTTGTGATTTTGATTTTATGCATTTGTTGTTCTAATTCTGCTTTACAAGAGTTTCTGATAACACCATATTTTAAACTCAGGGAAGGGTTTGTAAATGTGTTACGGTATCTATTACTATAGGTTAAGAAATATGTTATGAACTTTGACATTATTTAGTCAGAATGGGGAATATAGGTTATTAGTTCATGTTTTTTAAAGACAGGATGGCTATTAAGTTAACATATGCCAGATTTGTTTTTTAAATAATTCTGCAACTTAATGTACTTTATGTGGGCTGACTCAAAAGACCTGGGATTTCATTTGTTTGTTCATTTGTTCATTCATTTAATCAGTACTTAATGAATGCTAACCAAGTACCAGACATTCCTCTGTCTGCTGGGATAGTGATCAACACGACAAATGCAAAGCTTTCCCTGTTGGAGCTCTCGTTCTTGTAGTCCTTTATGTGCAGAACTAGTGACTCAGGTTGATTCTTTGCTGGACATCACTTTGTCTGCCATGCTTTTGTCCAAGCTCACATTTGCCTGGTCTGTCCTCAGCATTTTGCCTTATGAAGTCCGTATTGCTCATCTGCTATTCAAAATAAAGATTGAGCAATAGATTTATTTAAATAGCACTGTGATACGATGTTTTCAGCAGTGGTCTAACATGTATTAAAATGTATTTGGTATTTTGGAATCATAACTTAAAAATACAGCTATTACTAAGGGTGTTTTGTCAATGAGATATTAGTTTCCACATGCAAATGATTAAAAAATAGTTTTCCTAAGTGTTGACCAAACCTTTATGTACTTAGAAGAATAAATTAATATTTTTAATTTTTAAAACAAACTTTTCCTTGATTTAAGTGTACAGGAAATAATTTGGTCTCTCTTTCACATGTTCTGAATTTGATTTGATTCCTTGGGGCTCAATAGCTCATAAGTGAAGGATGAAACTGTTTGGATCATGTATTTTACTGTGTAGAACACGGGAAATGATATAAAGATCTTGTCGTGTTGGGTCACAGTTTCTCAAAGTTTGACCAGCGCAGTGCACCTAAAACTGATACAGCGTTTTTTGTCACTTGTATCTTAACTTTTCAAAAAACATTGACCAAGTCCTAGTAAATGGCTTTCTTTAATTTAGTAATTTTTTGATACTATAAAGTATTTTTTGGCAAAAATAAATATAGTTATTTGAGTTTACTGAAATATTTGACATTATATGGCTAAAAAGAATGTTGGGAAAGTTAAAATTTTTACAAACCAAAACATCTTATATAGCAAATGTCTAGTTTCTATAACAGCTATTTGCTATGCAAAAAACCTCAGGTACTTGTAAAAAAATTTTGGTATCAAAAAAAACTGTATTTTTGAAGTACTTTTTCTTTCTCAAACATTGTTAAAAGTGAGCCACTAGCCCTGGCCAATGTGGCTCAGTTGGTTGGAGTGTTGTCCCATATACTAAAAGGTTGGAGGTTCAATTCCTAGTCAGGGCACATACCTAGGTTTTGGGTTTGATCCCCAGTTGGGGCGTGTATGAGAGGCCACCAGTCCATGTTTCTTTCTCTCCCCATCTCCCTCTCTAAGGTCAATAGACATATTTTAAATTTTTTAAGAAAGTTAGCCACTGTAACATAGAGCTTTATAATCTGTGCCTCTTTCCCCCAACCATCATCGTGTTTTACTGGCTCTTTAGGATAACCTTGTGAGAAAAGTGGGATAGGTGTGATCTCCTTTTTACAAGTGAGGAAACTGAAGGCCATTGTTGCAGTTTTTACTCAGGAGATGCAGCTCTGTGTGCTAGAGCTCAGACTAGAAGGACCTAGGCCTCCAACCCTCGTTGAGATGTCTTTCTTACCCTTCCTGTGTAAAGGAGAACCATTCCTCGATTTCCCACGGTTCCCTTTTACTAGCATAATGTCTAAATATAAGTTAACTTTATTTTTTCCACTTCTTAAATTTTATTTTACAACTTCAGATTTACAGAAAAATTGAAAGAATGTTAAAGAATTTTTGTGTACACTTCATCCTGATTCCTTTACCTAATTATAGCCAAGTTTTCTTTCTTATTCTCTCTCTGTACATACATATGAACACATCCAAACTTTTTTTGGAACATTTTAAAAGTTGCAGTTCTTAATACCACTTAGCTCTAAATAACTATTTTCTTAAGAGAAGGATGTTCTCTTATGTAATCATAATACAATTTATCAAAATCAGGAAATTAACACTGATACATTGCCATGGTTGCAGGCCTTATTCAGATCTCACTGACTGTACCAGTAATGTCCTTAACAGAAAGTAAATCCTACACTACACCTTGTGCTCACTTGTCTTGTCTCTTTAGTGTACTTTAGTCTGCAGCAGTTGGTTACTACTGTGTCTTTGTGTTTTGTGACCTTTGATTACATTTGATGACAATGGGCCAGTTATTTTTAGGATTCTCTCAGCATGGATTTGCCTGCTGTTGTTTCATGATCAGGTTTAGGTTGTGCATTTTTGGCAGGAGTACCCCAGAAGCGATTGTGTTCTCTAGAAGCACATGATGTCCATTTATTCATTAATGGGGTTGTTAACTTTTTTCCTGCAAGATTTGTGCATTGTAAAGTTGGGTTTTCCCCTTGGTAACAAGTATCTTAGGGGAAGATATTTTGGAACTATGCAGATACCTTGTTACTCATCAAACTTGCATCCATTCATAGTTTTTGCTTGAATCAGTTGATTTTTCATTGTTTATGTATCAGTATTAGTTGGCATTCTTTAAGAGCCTTTCTTTCTCCCCATTTATTTATGTACACATTTTAATTAGTATGAACGTAATGGATTCTTTTTTATCCTTTGGGGTTTTTATGCTTAGATTGTCTCTCAGTTTTGACCAGTCTGGGCTCATTCAAGCTGGCTCCTGTGCTTTTTTTTTTTTTTGACATATGCTCATCATTTTTTGGGTACCCCATTTCTTGTATGATAAGACATTCCCACTCCATTCCTGGAATCAGCCATTTCTCCAAGGAGCCCTTATAGTTTATTTTTCTAGTAGATATCTATGAACAGATTGAGCTGGAAATTATATATATGTGAACATGCATATATGTATATATACATATTTTCATGGTTTAAAAAAAATCTATTTATCTACCTAAAAGGCCATTGAGTTCATCCTGATACTATCAATTCCATTCTAACACCGAAGGGGTCATTCTGGCCTTTCCCCTTTCCTCATCTGTAATTTCTTCCTCTGAGAAAACTGGTTTCTGCTATTCACAATATGTTTACTTATTTTGATACATGCTAGATACCCAGGATTAGTTTCAGAGTTGCTCAACTTTGTGGCTGTGAAAACAAACCTTTAACTGGAATTTAATATTTGTTTATAGTTCATGTTTTGTTTAGACTTAAGGTATATAGTCAAAATACGGTGTTCAAACATTGCTTGATTAGTTTCTTTTTGTAAATGTTGTTCTATTCACTTAAGATATAATTAAATTCATTTTTTTCTGTTTGTATTCTATTTTTTCCTTTTCCTCCATTTTTATTTTTTTTTAGTATGCAAAATAGTGTTCAAATCAAGTAAGAAGCCGAAGATTCGGAGGTTTTGTTCTAGAGAAGGTCTTAGATTTGTTTCTGATAGCATTCAGTTCCTAGATGGGAAAAAAGTATGTATTCCAAAGCTTTTCTTCTCTTGTGAATGGAATCTTCATTTATAGGGGTCAGTAGACTTTTTCTGTAGAGGACCAGATAGTAAATATTTTAGGTTTCGTGGGCCACTTAAGATCTTTTTTTTTTATATGTTCTTGTCTTTCACAAAACCATTTTGGCTTGGGGGTCTACAAGAACAGGGCACAGGCCATAGTTTACTGGCTCCTGCTGCAGACTTTAAAACCTAGAACTTAATTTATAGCAAGCATGCTGTTTATAAATCAGAATTAAAATTGAGCTGGAAGGTATGGTCCTTATAGGCCTTATTAGGCTCATTTCAACATTAAAAACAAATAAAACAGTTTAAAAGACCATTAGTGAAAATATTAAACAAATATTTTGAGCACGTGACCACCACGTGCAGACACTGTTTTAGACTCTAGAAATTTAATAGTAGACAAAACATTTAAAAAGCATGCAAAAAAAAAATCTGGTGGCATTTACATTTAGTTTTTGTGGGTGTGTACTGCAAAGGAATGTTTTTCTTTTTTTTTCATTTAGTGATATTTTATCTACCAAAAGTGTTCTCATGTTAATTGCATAGTGAGCATTCTTTCTTAAAAACTTGAGAAAAATACAGCAAAGGAAGAAAACTGGCTTATTGCTTCCCATCTCCTTTTTTGTGAAGTGATTTTTATTTGAAAATGATTCATCATCATGAAGGTTTCAGTGTGCAGCTACACTAACTCACTAAAAAGGAGGACAATTAAGTAAAACCTTATTAATGGGGACAAAGAACCCAGACTTAATTTAGTGATAAGTACATGTGTATTATAGGATCTTTAAAAAGTATTCAAGTATGTAACAGTAATTCAACTAATCTTTCTTAAGTCTTTAATGAAAAAAGATGAATGAGAAGGATTTTTAATTCTATCCATAGTTGAGGACCACCGTGAAAGTAGTTGCTTATGTAGTTTCTTGAAATAGGGAGAAAGAAAATCTTCTGATAATGTTAATATTTATTTATCTAATAAAAGTTCAAGAACTATGTGCAGGTTATCTATCTTGTCTAAATATCAACACTGCTGAAAAAATCATCAAAACGAGTTTTACCATGTTATGTTTGTTGCTGAAATGACTGAGTAGTTTCTAAGTGTTTAATAAGTGCGTAAGTGCCTTTTCATTTTTTTTTTGTTAAGCTTTATTGAGGTGTGAATAATTGCTTTTGTAAGGATTATTAACATCTTTGGCCTTTTTTTCTTTTCTTAATACTAAAAAAAAATGGTTTTCAGTGCAATAGCAACTAGTGACTGGAAAGAATGCTAGAAAGTATTTGCTGGTGTTTTGAGTTTTGTTATTTATGCATATTTGCTACCCATCAAGCATTGTGTTCTGCAGAGTGGCTGCCAGCATTAATTAGATACTGCCTCCTTTTTCTGAGACAGCTCGTATTCTCATAGGGTTGGGAATGGCAGTGGATTTCCACAGAGTTAGAAGAAGGTAGTGTGACAAATATTATGATACAAAGAATGGTGATACTGCAATTGTATACTGTGTGTACACTCTTCTGTGTATATTGTGATGTACTCAGTATGAGAGAGAAGACATTGTGTGAGGCAAAGAATAAAGGTCGTTTTCAAGAAAATGTCAACTTTGGGTAGGGTGCACGATGGGGAGGAGTGATGGAGAATTAGTCAGGGATTTTCTGGTGGAGGGCCTTTGTGTCCTATGCCCGAGACCTCATTTTGAATCAAAAGGGAGTGGAGACTCTGAATGGTTTTACATAAAAGCACAAGTTTTAAATTTGTGTTTTAGAAAGGTGATTAATATCTTTGTAGTAGCAGGGCAGGACATTAGAGGGATGGGGTTGTGGGGAGAAGGAAGATACAATTAGTAGAGAAGAGATGAGGGGCTCAATGAGAGTAATAATGGGGAGAAGAAGGAGGGATGAATGCAGGAGAAATTTAATAATAATAGAGAGGTGGGTATGAGGAAGGAGGCGGTGGTGCCAGGGCTTTGGCTAAGTGACCAGGTAGATACTGAGATGGGCAAACCAGGAAGAGCAAAACATCTTTGAGGAGAAAGAGGATTGGGTTGGGTGGGGCATAATTTTTCCCACATGGAGTAAAAGATCTTAAGCATGGAAGAAGGGTTGAAATCACCCGTGTCTCATTCATCCAAAGACACTTACTGTAGCTTTGTAATTGACTATTTGGCATCTGTGGGACGTTAAGGAGGAGATACCCAGCTGGATATATAGGTCAGTCAAGACATGAAGAGTTAGAAGAGGGTACAATTGTCTGTGGAGGTGATATAGAGAAAGAATAAAAGGAAGCTTAGGGCAAAATCTTACAGATTATTATATGTCCTTCAGTTGCTTTTTTTTTTCTTCCCAGAATGCTTTGGCTCCTTTTTCCTGTCATTGTATTTGTGTATACAAGGACATTCAAAAAGCAACTCCATGGAATATGCTTAACTTTAAATTCTGCTTATACAAGCAGGTGTTCTGGTGTGCAAATTAAAATTTAAGTAGTAAATTGAATGATCTATATTTATGTTTTATTTTTAACTTATTTTTATTGTTGACACTATTACAGATGCCCCCATTCTCTCCTCCTTAAAAAAAATTTTTTTTTTGATGTGTGTGTGAGAGAGACAGACAGACATTGATTTGTTGTTTCACCCATTTGAGCATTTGTTGGTTGATTCTTCTATGTGCCCTGACTGGGGATTGAACCTGCAACCATGGCACATTGGGATGAAGCTTAAAGCAAATGAACTACCCAGCCAGAACTGAATTTTGTTTAATGAGATTTTAATAGGACTTCTTAACATTAAGCCTACTTATATCATTAACATTTTGTTAGCTCCTCATAGTAATGCTTTACCTTAAATCTCTATAGTAACCACTTTGTGAACATGGAATTGTTAATTTAAAGGGTATATCAGTAGAAATAGAACCCATTTTTATTTGAGAAATTCCAGCTAATGTGGTTTATGGGGAATTGTTACGTAGAGGATTTATAAATGAATTATTTTTCCTCTTCCCATTTGGCCATTTGGCAGTTGCTAATATTTCTGAAAATAAGAGGAGGTAAGTTTTACATGTTTCATTTTGATGGTTATAAAAGACATAGGAAAGAACTGAAATTAAATAAAGATTATTTTGGACCCCACAGAAAATTTAAACAGAAGAGTTATTTGTGTGTGTGTGTGTGTGTGTGTGTGTTTACATGTATGTGTTTTGTTTTCTTATTCTTTTTTTTTAAGATTTTATTTTATGTGTTTTGTTTTCTTATGGAGAATTATTTCAGTTCCTTTTGGTTTCAGAATAGGATAGCTAAAGACCATTACAGTCACATTAGGCATTGTAATAACTATAGGTGTATTTTAAGTTTGTGGTTCCATAGTTGGGTTCCTTGTTTCTTCCATGCTTACACTTGCTTTCCAGAAATTACAGATTTTAAATCTGAAAGACTTGTGGATACTATATCTTTTAACAGACTCATTTTATGGATGAAGAATCAAGTTTCTGATAAAACTTGTTCAGAATCACAGTTTATCAGAGGCATATGCTCATCGGCCAAATTAGAAGAAAAATCTGCTCTCTGTGTCTCAGTTCTTTCTCATTTTCATTTTTTCCATATGGAATTTTTGAATGAGATTTTGGTAGTATTTATGTGTGTTGGAGGTGGAGGAGGAGTGGGAATTGGTGATTGTTAGTAGATTATAATCATTTCATGCTAATGCTGAGCCAGAATAAGGAGCAAACTACTGTACTGCCACTCCTGTTCATCAAATAGATTGCCCTAGGACAACATACATTCTTTGGCAGGGACTATTGTACAGTGACATTCACTTAGTCAGCAGTTTTCTAACAACTCAGTAAAAACAACCTTTGAGTACAAAGCTCGTGTGTCCTGATCTTTTTTGTAGGAGTGCAGTTACTCCATATGCTTGTATCCTTAGCATGTTTTTAATATTCACATTGCTATAATGGTGGCTACTTTGTAACTACATCCTTTAGATTTTCATAGATTACTATTTAGAATGCTCCTGGTATAGGTATGTTAAAGCATGATAGGGTAACAAAATTAATGTGGTTGCTGTCAAAGTAAGATGTTACAGATTATAGTTGGCAAGAAAGAAGATAGTTGTTTCACCATTTAAAAAATGGGATTAGATAGGTTAAGCTCTAGAATGTTTTAAATGTTAACACTAATAATGAACAAGTTTTCCAAAAGTTTTAGTTTACTCATTTTTTTAAAGGAACATGTTTTTGTCTGTTTTTGTTTGTTTTTTTAAAAGATTTTATTTATTTTTAGAGAGGGGGAGGGAGAAAGATATCAATGTATGGTTGCCTCTTGCCCATCTCCTACTGCGGACCTGGCCTGCAACCCAGGCCTGTGCCCTAGACTGGGAATGGAACCAGTGACCCTTTGGTTCACAGGCTAGCACTCAGTCCACGGAACCACACTAGCCAGGGCTAATTTACTCATTTTAAAGTTAGGGATAATGATGCCTTACTTGACTACCTTTCAGAATTGATTTAAATACTTAAAATAGTGGCTGGTTTTAAAATTATCAAAAAAATTGGTTTGGATATATAAAATTATAAAATAACTTCATAAAATATTTGGAAAGCTAAAGGATACTAGTTCTAATATCCTTAGCTTTCTAAAATGTTTTTTTTTCTAAAATAGTTTTCTTAGAGATAACTGAAAAATATGAAGGATAGATAGTTTAAAAAGGCCACATCAGGCAACTTTTAGTGTCATTGTGAAAATCTGTTGCCCTGTAAAGTATCTGCATATTATAATATACTTTATTACTGGATAAAAGTTATGGAGATTATAAGAAAATACTAAGTTATGTTCAGCATGTTTTCCAAGTTGGAGAATTTTTTTGAGCAACAGAAAGTAACAAAATACAGACCATGATGTATTTTGAACCAATGATATTACTGGTTGACATTTATAAGAATTTCATTGTTTTACTAAAGTCAGCAAGACTTTTAAGAAAATCAATTTTTAAACAGTTATGAGGAAGATAATTTTGCTTCAGAATGTGGAGTTTAAAGTATCTAGTTCATGTATATACATAATATACTTATGATGTTTATATATTTATACATATGCATGTATAGAAATGCTTGAAGGCAGCCTACCAGCCTTTTTAATAGTGGCTATTTCTTAAGAGAGCAATAGGTGAATAGGGTACAGTGAATGAGAGCTTTTAATATTTAGAATTTTTCACACTCAGCATTTATTACCATATTACTTTTGTAATATTTTCCCCAAACCTAAAATACTATGTGTCTTACCTTTTGGGAGAAGGATGGAGTTGGCTTATCTTAATATTTTGATTAAATTGTAGAGAAAGTGAGTTTCTTTATTAAGGGTTAGAAAATTCTGAAACCTGGTTGAGAATTGCTTAAAATTCATATTTAAATGGAATTTATTTAGCTGTTACTTGATCAGTAGACATACAAAGCTTCATAATCTGATGTCTTTTGCTTACTGTTCTCTTGGTTATTGATTTGGTCGATGCTATTCAATGGTGTGTCTCCATCTGTCTGCCATCTTACTCAGTGACTCCACTGTGTATGTATGTTTAGTTGGTGGCTAGCTGGTGGACTTTTTTGCCTTGTTTTTGGAAAATGTGTGTCTTAGTAGCCAGAAGAACTGGGTTAGAGACATGACTTTGTAACTTACTACAATTTGAATTTAGTTAAGTCAGCTAAGTTTATACATCTATAAAGTGAGAATAATAAACATTAGTGCTATTGGGCCATTCTGAAGGTAAAAATAACATAGCATTTGTGACAGTACTGAATAATTGACACAGTGCTATAGAGCAGAAAAATAATATTTATTACTCTTTTTTTATGTTACTGTGTCTCTCTTTTTAGCATTCGTATCTTATTTCTGAAATAGTTTTACCCCAAACCCTAGTAAGTTCTTGTTCTACTTTCTCTCTGGTATTTGGTTTTCCTTACAGTGGAACCTTGGTTCTTGAACTTAATTCCTTCCAAAAAACTTTGAGAAGCATTTTGAGAACCAAATCTCCCTTGTCTCCTGAGAGCCACGTGACTGGTCATATAGGTATCAGTGTGAAAGGGGCGTCAGGTAGAGAATCTCGACCTGAGGTTTTGTTACACAATTGAGACCTTTCTTCTCTGAACGACTTGGTTGAGAACTGAATTGCTTGAGAACCAAGACATTCGAGACCCGGGGTTTGCCTGTCTCGTTCTGTTTCTTCAACTGTCGTCTCTTCGGGAATGACTCGTGTGTCCGTTTTTTCTATTCTGGGATTCTGTCTCCTCTCTTCTAGGCGTTTTGTGTATATGTGCTCAGGAACTAGTATTCTAATGACCTCAAATCTCAACTTGTCTTTTTTCCACAAATTTCTTACTCATAGACTTTCTTTATTGTCAGCAGTAAAATCATGTTCCCAAACACTCAGACTTTGAAACTTGGAATTTTCCTGGGTATCTCTCTTTTGTCTATGTATTTTCAGTCACAAAATCCAATGAATTATTTAAAAAAATGTTTTATATTTTTTCTTTCTTTTTTATTCTCAATATTAAAACAATAAAAATAAATATTAATGCTATAGCCTATGTCCTCATCACTTCCCCCTTGGTTTAAATACGCTTATCATATACATTGCATATTTATAGCACTGTGAAACGCAAAGCTATGTATGCCCTGTATGTTCCCATCTGTGCGTCTTGTTTGGGGTACTCTGATTCTTTAGGAGAAAAGCACAGCATTTCGTTGAGATTGTAGTTCTCTCTCCCATTGGGAAATGTTGCTTCTCCAGTCCTTTCTGAAAATTACTGTTTGTAAAGAGAGATTTACTGGTGAGTGTGTTACAGATGTAAGTGGTGTGAAGGCAGAATCACAGCTGTGACAGGAATGCTGTCTTTTTCCAGCCAGTCCATTTTACTTCCGTTTTCTTTATTAAACCATCAATTGTTTCCAAAGATGCATATTTTATTGTATTTGTCTGAATAGCTCCTGAAGAAGCATTTTTTATTTTGGCACTAAATTGTGCCGTGTTTGCCCTGGCTGGGTGGCTCAGTTGGTTGGAGTATCATTCCATACACCAAAAGGCTACAGGTTTGATTCCCAGTCAGGACAGGTGCCTAGGTTGTGGGTTTGATCCCCTGTCGGGCACCTACAAAGAGACAATTGATCAATGTTTTTCTCTCGCATTGCTGTTCCTCTCTCCCCCTATTTGCTCTCTAAAATCAGTGAAAATGTATCCTTGGGTGAGGATTAAAAAAAAAATTACCATGTGCTCTTGTTTTCATGAGGCCAAGTCTTAAGGCCTTTATGGATCACCCCATATTTAAGTACCACTTTAGTATGTTCCTTTGTTAAACGCCACATGGGAACATGAGGGGAGAAAACTGAGATGCTGATCCACTAACAGTTAAGTAAATTGTTTTCCTACACACCAACTTTTTAATATGCACACTTGTTTTTGCATTTAATTCTTACATATATAATATAAAGTTGTAATTGCATATGTTTTATATTTGTCATGTAACATATTAGACATTTTCTTATTTGTACATTAGTAATATGTGTATCAGGATAACTATCTTTTGGTATACCTTAAAAAAATCTCTCTTCCTAAACTATAAAAAAAATTGTCATATAATGGTATGTGAAAATAATCATGATTATGACCACTTGCTTAAAATATTTAAAGTCACTAGTAAAAATTTTATACTTGTGTTTAGCCACATGGTACATTTTTCTTCCAGATACTGTAATTTTTTTCAGTATTGAAAATTTTTTTTAATGCTAAAATTTTCATTATTTTGGTTGTTTCTCTTTTTTTTTTTTTGCTGAAAACTTGTTTGCATCTATTTTAAGGCTTTTTCTCCTTTCCTTTATGAGGATGATTATAACTATAAAGTCTTTGTCTGATAATTCCAGCATCAGCATTGTTTTGGGGTTGGCATTTGTTATCTTTTCCCTTAAACAGTGTGGACAGATTTTCCTGGAGAGAGAGAGGCAGGGAGAGAGGGAGGGGAGAGCAAGTAAATTTGGTTTGTCTGCTGGACATTTTTAGTACTATAGGACTTTACTAAATCCTCTGAAGAATGTTGACGTTTGGTTTAGCAGGCGATCAGCTTGGGAGGTAGGGGTCAGGATGCGAGTTCTCCCCTGCCTTTTTGTGGTGGTTCCAGTGTCACTTCTACGTTCAAAGCATTTACTTTGGTATTTAGGTGTGCGCCCGGCACATGTGCCACTCAAGGTTGCTTTCTAGGCATTGGGTTTACACAGGTTTTAGTTCTCAGAGGCTTTGCTGGGCTTCTTGGGGTCTGTTTCATGAAGGCACCATTCCAAAAGTGATCCCAGGACTTAGGTTAGTTCATACATGGAATGAAGGGATCTTCTCCAGCTCTCTCTGGGTTTCCCCATACTGTGTCCAGATCCCAGGGCCTCCTTTCTTTTTTTTTCTTTTTTCAGTCTCTCTGGCCAGAAAGTCTGTTTTTTTTCCAGGTTTAGCCTTCAGAGTGAAGTGGCAAGAGAGAAAAGAAAAAAATGCAGACTGCTTATCATATATTTTTGGATAATTAGGGCCCCTTTTCCTGGTTCTTCTTTCTGGAGGTGGTTCTTCTGTTGGGGTTTTAGGTGCTGTGTGGCAACAGTAGCTGCCCTCCCAGGCTCCGAAGAACTGGGAAGAGAAGGGAGAGGAGGGGAAAGGAGAGTCCCCTCCCCCACAGCATGAAGGAGTCCTTTTGGCTAGACAAAGGGGGTTTCCTCAAGTGGTTTTGTGACTTGTATTGGCCAATTGTTCCATTCTGCCAGCTCTGGGATCAAAGCCCAGAGATAATAGAGGAACACAAAACACTATGAAATTTACCTTAACACTCAAACACAGCACCACCCCCAGGCCCCCATCACTGGTCTTTATTCAAGTTTGACTCCAGTTTCCAGTTGGCTTGCTGTTTCACTTTTCAGTCTTCAGGTAGTTAGTTGCTTTTTGTAGTTTGGCGGTTTAGTTGTAATCAGTGAAAGAGGGTGTCTGTTGCTGGCGGAGTCCATCTTGGTTCACTGTAACTCCTATGTAGTTTTCTTTAAAGAGTATTTCTTAGCCCCTTTACTTCAAGGATTTGGAAAAGATGTAAATTTGTGCACTGAATTAAAGGACCATGCAAATAAGTTTTTATGGCTTAAATGTAAGTTTTTAAAAATTTTTTTGGGGTGGGGGAGAGTTGATTACAGTTTTTCTTTGTTATTAACAGTTTTAAACTGTAACTTAGATTCTTGAATAATTTCCTTTTTACAGTATTAAAAACTGTAATATCAACCATAGATACCTGCCATGCTTGAGAAATAGGATATTCTGCTTAGTAATAGAAAATGATAGTTGTTTATGTGCAAAAAACTGCGTGTAGCCCACAGGAAAGGGTAATTGGTTATAAAACAGCTGAATATTTGTATTTGTCATAATCTTGTTAGCACTTAAGATATATTAAGTTCTGGCATCATTCTTTTTTTTCTTTCACTCTTTAACTATAGAATTTCTTTTTCTTCCCTCAAAAGTTGTTATATAGGTTTGATCTTACTAGACAGATGTTTGCTTGCTTCAGATTTATAATTTTAAGAAAACAGACATCATTTCCCCATATATCCTTGTACTTTTAAAGGGGATTCTGGATTTGAGATTCTGAAGATGTACAGTTTTTTGTACTCTTCACCAAATAACATTGTTTATTACCTTCATTGTGTACTTAACTACGTGCTCTGCAAACTATTGGTTTATTACAATGTCATCTGTCTCCAGGAGCACCCCATCTGTTCCGTAACGACGGAGGCCTATTTGAAATGAGTGATGAATTGTTGGATTATAGATAATTTTCACTTTCTGTTGTTTGTGCTGTATTGTATTTCCCAATTTTTCTGTACTAAAACTAGAAAAACATTGTATACCACCCCCCCCAAAAAAAAAGACCGTTATTTCTGTGTTCACTCACTGGTTTTCTTTTAGGCATCATAATATTTCAGATTTTGTGTCCTTTGGTGTTTGCAATTACATATGGCGAGTTTTGTTTTTGTTTTTTTTTTTTTCAAAAATGCATTTGAAACTTTGTTCTGTTTAGTTAGTATAAATTGAGGACTGTGCCTTTGTTAAAAGCCTGATGTGATGCAAGGGGGACCTTGCTGTAACATATCCTTTCAGCCATTGCTCTTTAAAAAGTTGTGATTGCTCAAGAATATTGCTACTTCAGTAGAAGTTAACCCCCATTTGTATTTTTAGAGTTATATTTCAAACATTTTTTACAAAGAAATTTAATTTAAAAATCTCAGGGGAAAAGTCACCATTATTGTTTTAGAGCAGCAGTCCCTAACCTTTTTGGTACCAGGGACTGGTTTTGTGGAAGGCAGTTTTTCCATGGACTGGGGGTGGAGGATGGTTTTGGGGTGATTCAGGCACATTACATTTATTGTGCACTTTGTTTCTATTCTTGTTATGTTGTAATGTATAATGAAATAATCGTACAACTCAGCATAATGCAGAACAGTGGGAGCCCCGAGCTCATTTCCCTTCAACGAGGCGGTCCCCTCTGGAGGTGGTGGGAGACACGACACCTGAGTATGCTGCTCCACCTGAGTATGCTGCTCGTGCCTGGCCCTGCTCTGTGATCTTGTTTTGGCTGGAAAGGGGGGCAGGCTTTTCAGTGCTTTTGTGGCAGTCTCGGGGCATTGTGCCTTGACTGACTAATTTATTTATTTTTGCCTGCAACAACCTTTTATTTTAGTTTTTTCCTTTAAGGCTACTGAAAATCTGCATGTAGCCAAGGCAGTTAATTCTCATAGTAAAAGTATCCGCGCCCACATAGCCAAGGTCTCCATCAGAGTTCACGGTGAGCATGTGGTACGTCACATTCTATTCCACAGGTGCATTTTCTTGTGAGTCTGTGGGGTTATGATGAATTCTTTCAGGAAATACTAGCTTCTCGCAGACAGCCTCCTTGATCGGTAAATTCTGTGCTACTTCGCTGGGCTCCGTGAAGAAGGAAGGTAGAACACGCGTTAAATGAGCAGCTTTGCTCTCTTGTGATATATATTCTTGTAATAATATGTAGGTCTTGTCGGCCTCATGGTAACGTCTTGTGTCATTCATTCTGATGAGCACTCCATCAATTCTCAACCACCTCCCCACCAAAAAAAGAAAAACCGAAAGAGCAGGAAAAATCTGTAAGTCATTACTGTAATTTCCACATGTAGATTTGAAACTTCATGATCATGAAGTTCATCCTCAAACAGGAGAACTTCAAAGCACTTAATCTGTTCTCTGGCTTTCAGTTTCTCTGTATCTCTATGATCTGTTGTAGGTACAACCTTTAACTTGAGTGATTCTCCAAGTAACATTCCCTTATAACCTGTTGTATAGGTCCAGTCATACGGTTTCATAACCTCCTTGGAGTGTTCCTTCTTCCCTGCTACTCTTCCACACAGGCTACTTTGAGCATTCCTTGGTAGTTGTTTACATATCTTAAAGCATCTGTAGCACAGGACGCGATCCCAAAGCCAGAACAGTGCTAGATTCTTAAAAATGTGTTCCCTAACATCATTTCGGGGAGGGATGGCATATGCAATTTATCAGCTAGCTTCTTGTCCACCTTGGCAGCCATCAGCTTCCAGGGCCTGAAGGAGAAGTCCTGGTGACTGCTCTGGAAGTTGTGGATCACCATGGCTGAGGCAGGGCCCATACGGGTCACACGGGACAGGATGGGATGGAGCAGCAGTGGATACTGGCTCCCCTGCTCACTGCAGCCCAGCCTTGACTTTAGCCTGCTCACCTCCTGCTGTGTGGCCCTGTCCTAACAGGCCAAGGACCACTATAGATTGATGGCCTGGCGTTGAGGGACCCCTTTTTAGAGTGTGCTTTTCTTAATGTTGAATCTGATACAGTTAATTTTGATGTTATTTTTTGGTTACATTTATGTAAAGGGCATCTGATTTTGTATGTTACTTTGTTTAGATTGTCTATAATATTTTATATTGTAATCTCATACCAAAAATAATGTGGAAGTTGGTGCTATGTGGGAAAGTATAATTTGTATATTATGGAGTGAAAAACTTAGGATATAGAAAATAGTAACTAGTTTTTGGTTTGTTGAAGTACAACATGTAATAAGGTGTATTGGTTCTCAGGTACTAAAGTTGGTGAATAATATGTTTTTTTTAAAAAAGTTGGGCTAACATTAATAACATAACTTTCAGGTGCACAACATTATAACGTGATATTGCATACTGTACTGTGTGCTTACCATCTAGTACCCTCTGTTTGACCCTCTTTACTCATCCCCCACCCCCTTCATCTCTGACAACAACCATTCTATTGTCTGTATGAGTTTTGGTTTGTTCTTTTGTTTGTAATTTTTTGTTTTATATTCCACATAAGAGTGAAATCATGCAGTTTTTGTCCTTTTCCATCTGATTTATTTCAGTTAGAGTAATACTCTCAAGATCCATCTGTTTCTGCAGATGGCAACATTTTATCTTCTTTAGGGCCCAAGTGGTATTCTGCTGTATAGATACATACTGTCCAGTCATCTGTTGAAGGACCTGTAGGTGGTTGCCATGTCTTGGCTGTTGTAACTAATGTAATGAACATGGGCTGCATGTATCTTTATGAATAAGTGTTTTTTATATTTTTCAGGTACATATAATGTGCCCTTTAAAATTCCTTTATCTCTGAACAAGTCTTATTTCTTATTCCTATTTGCAAAATTTGGAATTGCTAGTTCTTTTTAACTTATTTATGAAAAAGCAGAGAAATGATTTTTTAATATATTTTATTGATTATGCTATTAGAGTTGTCCCATTTCCCCCCTTTACTCCCCTCCCCCCTGCACACCCCCTCCCACCCATATTCCCCCCCTTTAGTTCATGTCCATGTGTCATAAGTTCTTTAGCTTCTACATTTCCCATACTATTCTTGCCCTCCCCCTGTCTATTTTCTCCCTACCATCTAGGCTACTTATTCTCTGTACCTTTTCCCCCCCTCTCCTCCTCCTCCCCTGTTGCTATCTCTCCATGTGATCTCCATTTCTGTGGTTCTGTTCCTGTTCTAGTTATTTGCCTAGTTTGCATTTGTTTTAGGTGTAGTTGTTAATAACTGTGAGTTTGCTGTCATTTTACTATACATGTTTTTTGTCCTCTTTTTCTTAGATAAGTCCCTTTGACATTTCATATAATAAGGGCTTGGTGATGATGAACTCCTTTAACTTGACCTTATCTGAGAACCACTTTATCTGCCCTTCCATTATTCTAAGTGAAAGCTTTGCTGGATAGAGCAATCTGGAATGTAGGTCCTTGCCTTTCATGACTTGGAATACTTCTTTCCAGCCCCTTCTTGCCTGCAAGGTCTCTTTTGAGAAATCAGCTGACAGTCTGATGGGGACTCCTTTGTAGGTGACTGTCCCCTTATCTCTTGCTGCTTCTCTCCTTCATTTTATTCTTGGGTAATGTAATTATGATGTGCCTTGGTGTGTTCCTCCTTGGGTCCAACTTCTTTGGGACTTTCTGAGCTTCCTGGACTTCCTGGAAGTCTTATTTCCTTTGCCAGAATGGGGAAGTTCTTTATTATTTGTTCAAATAAGTTCTACTTGTTGCTCTTCCTCTTTTCCTTCTGGTACCCCTATAATCAGACGTTGGAACGTTTAAAGGTGTCCTGGAGGTTCCTAAGCCTCTCCTCATTTTTTTGAATTTTTGTTTCTTCATTCTTTTCTGATTGTATTTTTTTCTTCCTTCTGGTCCACTCCATTGATTTAAGACCCAGTTTTCTTTCCATCACTATTGGTTCCCTATGCATTTTTCTTCACTTCACTTAGTGTAGCCTTCATTTTTTTCATCTGATTTGTGACCAAAATCAACCAATTCTGTGAGCATCCTGATCACCAGTGAACAGTGTATCTGGTAGGTTGGCTATCGCTTGGTTGCTTAAAAGTATTGACTCTGGGGTTTTGATTTGCTTTTTCATTTGAGCCTTTTTTTGGGGAGTGGGTCTGCTTGTGCCTCTTGCGTAGTGAGGGGCAGAGCCTTAGGTGTTCATGGGGCTGGACAACTCATGTTGCTGGGTTGTTATGCTGTATGTGGGGGGGCAGGGTCAGAGAGGGAACAGTGGTGCTTGCTCTGCTCTCTCTTGGATTTCAGTCCCCTCTGCTGCTTCCCACAAGCAAATGGGCCCTTCTGGTGCTGTTTCCCTCGTAGTGGGCTTGTGTATGTTCTAGGACCCTGTGGGTCTCTCCAGGGAACTCTCCTGTGAGGCTGGAAGTCTTTCCCAGCACCTCAACCCCCACAAGTGTTTTCAATCGGTGCTTTGAGGCTTTATTTCCCGGCGCTAGGGCCCTGGGTTGCGTGGCCTGTCTTGCTGCCCATTTTCACCTGGTTTATTTGTGCGTGAATGTGTGACTGCAGACAGCCAATGGCCTTGCACGCCTCACTGGGTCTGCTTGTTGTCTCTCCGTGCCTGTGCCTGGGGTCTGTCACTGGGGTCTGCTAGCCATTGCCTGCGCCCTGCACGCCCTGGTCTGCCAGCCAGCACTTTTTCCTGATGTGACCCCTCTCCACCAGCCGCTGACTCCGTCTCTCTTACCGGTCTGGATGAATGGTTGTCGGGACTTCCATGCAGTTCAATTTTCTGTCTGTTCTGGTTGCTTTTTTGTTTCTAAATTTTTGTTGTCCTTAATTTTGGTTGTGCGAGGAGGTACAGTGTGTCCACCTACGCCTCCATCTTGGCCGGGAGTCGAGAAATGTTTTATTTTAAAATTTAATCTCTACTTTGAATTATAAAAACAGTTTTCACAGAAGTAATTACGAAAGTTTAAAAATCTATATTCTGGGAAATCTATAGCCCTGGTCGGGTGGCTTAGTTGTTTGGAGCATCTTCCCGTACACCGAAAGGTTGCGGGTTTGATTCCTAGTCAGGGCGCACACCTAGGTTGTGGGTGTAATACCTGGTCAGGCTATGTATGGGAGGCATCCACTCGATGTTTCTCACATTGATGTTCCTCTCTCTTTCTCTCTCCCTTCCTTCCTCTGTCTAAAATCAATAAACACATCCTTGGGTGAAGATTAAAATGATGATAAAGATAATAATAATAAAAATCTATATAGTCAGGTTAGAAAGTGAAAAATCAGTCGCAGTTTTGTTCTGCTTTATTAGTTTTCTGTTGCTGTGTAATACATTACCACAAACTTCGCTTGTGGCTTAAAACACCGCATATTTATTTCACCATTTCTATGGGCCAGGATTCAGGCACTGGTTGGGCGGGTCCTCTGCTGATGGTCTCACCAGGCAGCAGAGTATACCCAGTAGTGCTCTCATTTGAGACGTGGGCTTCTCTTCTAAGCTCACTTAGGATGTTTGCTGAATACAGTTCTGGGCTGTTGCAGGACTGAGTTTAGTTTGCTGGCTGTGGCTAGATGTTGCTCACAGGTCCTAATAGCCACCTTCAGGTCATTGTAGCCATGTGGCTCTTCCCAAATATGTCTTCACATGGCAGTGAGAGAGTTTTCTGGTATCTCTTCTTATAAGGACACTAATCCTATAGGTTCAAGTCTCCCCAACTCTTATGACCTCATTGAACCTTAATACCTCCATAAAGGGCCTATTTCCAAAATAGTCACATTACCGTTTGGGACTTCTAACATAAATTTGGGGGAAGAGATGTAAAGTACAGGGCCATTGTTGGCAGCTAGAGTTAGAACAAGATTGTATTAAAATATAATTACGTTTTTAAAGGTAACAAACACATATAATATGTGTGTAAATTTTTTTTTAAGTACTAAAGATATTTTATTTGGCCCTGACTGGTATGGCTGACTTGGTGGGGCATCATCCTGCAAAGGGAAATTTTGCCAGTTCAATTCCTGGTCAGGCCTCATAGTTAGTCAGTGTTTCTCTCTCACATTGATGTTTCTTTCTCTTTCTCCCTCCTTTCCCCTCTCTTAAAGAAATGATTTTTATTGGAGGCTTGCTCTTCTCACTGTAAAGAGAATGATGTTTTAGTCCTTCTGATGATTACCTTCATATTATAGTATTAACCAGGATTTTTACACCAATTTCTTCAGTAGTCCATTTTAACATTATTTATTGACTTTTTTGCAGTAATTGATGAAACATTAACTCACTTGTGTTGGGCATGTCCTCTGTAATACCTTGATTTGAGTTGTGGCCATCTGGAATGCTATAGGACCAGTTATTTTTCTCTTTGGTTGTATCTTCTTTTGTGTGTTAGGTGGCTTCAGTATTCTTTTTTGTTTCATCAGTCACCAATCTTTACCACATTTCTTTTTCTTTTTTTGGAAATTTGTGACATTTTGTGTGCTGATTCTACTATCCTCCCCATTCTGCTTCTCATCGTGAGTTGTTACACCTTTTAAAATTTTAATTTCTTTATTGTCCTCCCAACAGGAAGAAGAAAAGACAGATGTCTGTAGTTAGCATGCTATCCTGCAATGATAGTGTCAGGATTTTATTGGTTCAGGAACATTTGTGATTTCTGATTTTCTGATTTCTTTGGAGATTTGAGGGATCCTAACTAAAGGACTGTTGTTGGAAAGGACCATTGTTGGAAAGATAGATTGGGTTGATTACTACTTTAGTTATTCTCGGTTCTCACTTGAACATAGTTCCGTTGGTCATAGAACCAGCAACTTTGAAGGCATAAGACTAGTCTGTAAATAAGAAGATTTCACCCACATTTGATGGTTCTTTGGGGTATGTCAGATAATAAGTTCTTCGTTGGGCTCTTTTAAGGTGATAATAGTATTGATTTAATAGTGCTCAAATGGGGAAAGACACTGATTTTTTTTAACTGAAGAATTTACTTGAAGTAACAATCAGTGGAACACATTTTGTTAGGTTTGGGGTTATGGCCTCACTCAGTACATAGATGAGGGAAGTCATGAGCATGCTTTCCAGGAAATAGTGCACATTTGTAGAATTGAGAAATATTGCCCAAATTTAGTGATTGGTCTGCTTTTGTAAAAAAGTTTTCATGGAACACTCCCCATCCATTTATATACAGCTTGTCTGTGGCTGCTTTCTTGCCATGGGGGTAGAGATAAGTAATGTAATAGAGATCATGTGGCGTCTGAAACCTAAAATATTTGCTGTGATGACCCTTGCCTGTTCAGTGATCAACAAGCTTAAAAATCTTTATTAGAAATGAAAGGGGTTTTTTTTGTGTTGTTGTTGGAGTAGCTGCCAGCATCTAGTATACTTCAGTTTTAGGTAAAGGATTCTTCAAACCTTGATTTGATTTGAAGAAGTTGTTTTCAGATCTAAAAATATACATTTGATATTGTGCCTACAAGTGATAGTATAGAAATTTAAAATGTTACTAGTTCAAAGAGCACGTTTCAGTGTATCTTTGGTAAGTTGAAACATAAAGAATGGATTAATTAGGCTGAAAACCCAAGCTATTGATTACTATTTTTCCTTTAAATTGGTAAGTCTTGAGTAGCCAGAGGAATGGACAGGTCAAGACTTGGACTTCATTTTGATCACTGGGGTCAGATGTATGTGTTTTTATAAGTAAAGATTTGTTCACATGGTATGAGGGGGAAAAACTTGGATTTACAAAGTAGAGTGTAGACATAGCAGGCATCAGAAACCCTAGTGAAATTAAAATAGTCTTAATTGAGGGAATAATTTGGTGGAAAAAACTAGCAGGATCAGTAGCCACTTTAGACTCTGGAAAACGTAACAGGGATTCAGACTCCAAGAAATACTGGTAGATGCAGGGATTAAAGCTTATATATGAGAAAACCGAGTCTGCAGAAAGCCCAGGCCTCGAGAGCAAGCAGCTGTGGTCTTCTCACTCAAGCGTAGCGATGAGAAATCATCAAGGAAAGGGAAAGGAAGGTGCCCGAATCAACTGTTATTCTTCTCCAGCATTTTCCACTGTAAAACCATGGTGTGTTTTCTGTCCAGATCGAATTTTGAGAATGCAGAGAGAATTACATTCCCAATTTTGGGTGGCAGATTGATACATTTGATTAGCATGAAGATTGGAATGAAACTTGGTACTTCCTAATGGCAGTGTCAGTGCAGTGTTAATAAGGTATTAGTTGGATAATAATGGTTTATTATTTAACACTGGCTATCAAACATTGTGTCATGATCTGATTAAACATAATAAGGTCACGTGTCTTTATATCATTTACAGAAGTTTTTAAAAACTTTGAATGGGCTAGAGGCATATTTCATCACTAGTCTTTTTCTAAAATACTGAATGTTATAGTGACATTCATAAAAATTCTCAACAAATAGCCTTTGATGGAGGTCCTGGATGATTTGAGTTTGATGCTGAGGGTTGAGCAACAGTGGAATATATAGAACACTTAAATTTGGACTTGGAAATGGATTAGAAGGAGAACTGGATGATGACAAGCTCTCTCTGATGTCATGTGCTGGGCTCATACTAGTTCATTAAATATGTAAATTTATTCTCCACCTACTTCAAAAAGAGCTTGGAGGCATCTTGGTAAGGTGAGTCACAGTTGAACATAGATTTTATTTTTGCATACAACACAGCTAGTTAACCGTGTTAGAAAAGTAGATGTTAGTACAGATCTGAGGTATATATTCATACTAGTAAACATCAGCAAGGTCCCGAGAAGTCAGTGCACAGGAAGGGAAACACGTTAATACCATTATTTTTTAATAAAAAATAGACACATGGGAATTAGCTTAGTCATTCTTCTGTTTCTGAATTTAAGGAAAATATATTTTGTGAATTCTTGGATAAGGGATTTCTTTAGTTAGAGATGATAATTAACAGGTTGGTAAAAGATCATTTTTTAAAAATCAATCTTTGTAAGTGAAGAACTTAATATTAAATTTTAGTACGGGCATTTGGCAAGGAATTAGATCATCTGTGCCTATGTCCTGATGATCTAATTTAATAAAGACATGATACTTCAGAGAGTCTAGAGAAATCGTGGAAGCATATGTATGAAGTGATCCTTTGAAAAGTGCTAAATCACTCAGTACTTCTCTGAGGAGGACTTTAAGTTTCTACCATAGATGTGTTTTTGAAAGGGGTTCTCAGATGAGAGCTGACATTTCAGACTGTTGAAAATGTTTGACAAGTCTAAATTATATTTTCCCTACCTCATCATCCCCCCACAACCTTCCCTTCTCCCTCCCCCGCCCCACCCTGCTCTCCCCGCCAAAAAAAAAAAAAAAAAAAAAAGGAAAGCAAGCAAAGCTTTGGTTTTCTAGTGTATGGACTAATGCTTGATGGACACTTCAAGGCTTACTACAGAAAAATGAAAAGTCTTGTATTGTCAACCATAGGAAGAACTTGATACATCTTCCTTGCCCTAGTAATGCAAGTTACTATAGAGAGGACCTTCAGGTAGCTGTGTGAAGAAATGTTTGATCGATCCTTTAATATCATTCATTCAAATGGAGAATACCTACCAAAGAGAAGGATTTTTAACAATGGCTAACAGTGCTGAGCTACTTTAGTGTGTTCTAAAAAAGGTTTATATGTAAGGTTTCTGTGAAATCAGTATTTTTATTTTGTAGATGAGAATACTAACCTTCAGGGCTTCAGCATCTTGTAATGAGATGACTTAGTTAGAACTCAAATCCAGGTCCTACTGTGTAAAGCTTGGCACAATGCTGCGACTTGTGTGCATTTGTTCATTTTAAGTTATTCTTAATAAATACCTATTCTCTACTGTACATAGGATAAAGTTTGCAACAAAGGAAAAAATCTAAACAGAGTCAAGGTTTTATTTTTAGAACTTTTTCTCTAGTACACAGGTGGCAAACACAAGGCCCACGGGCCAAATCCGGCCCTCCACCTTGTTTTATCAGGCCTAGCACCTTGTTTCTACCTTGCGGCAGTGCCGAGCTCTAGCTTAACTGTTAAGGAGTAGTTACATTTATACAGTCCTAAAATTACATTCAGCTCTTTGAAGACAACCATGAGGCTGATGTGGCCCCCAGTGAAAATGAGTTTGATACCCCCACTCTAGTAGAAGAGGGCAGGAGTGGATCTCAGGTGGGCGGCAGCCTGAGACTAAGACATTCTTTGCTTTATTTTTGCACCTGGTGAGTAGACTGGCATAGGGGTAGGAATTGAGGCTCTAGGTCTATTAAATTCCCTATGAGTTTGACAGAGGTAGCTTCTTAAAGGATTGGATGAGATCCTAACCCTGGTTGGGCATTATTATCAACAGGTAGACACATTATGGACACTTAAAGGGAAGGATGTTTGTATGCTGTGCCAGGATTGATTTCAACTTGGAGAGCTCTGGGTGTAGAGTTAACCTCTTGTTAACTTGAACTGCATTAAGGAATGTACATCGTTTGTCTTTTGTTAATAATCAGTCATTAAATCATCACATAAGTAAATTACTGCAATGAATGCTTTGAAGGTGAATAACAGTTGAATGAAAGCATTACCAAAGAGGTTTTGATTTGGTTGGAGAGGCTAGGGAAGGCTTTCCTCACTAGGTGATGCTTTAACTGAGAGGGATGAGTGTGCTTTAAGTAGTGAGGAGGTCCTGGTGGGTGGTAGTCCAAATAGAGAACAAACCCTTTTCAAAGGTTTTGTGTTAGGGAACTGGTAAAGATGGTTGTGCCTGGAGCAGAGGGCTGGGGAGGGACTCAAGGGGTTTAGATGAAACTGGAAAGGCAGGCAGGAGTTAGGCCAGGCAGGGCCTTGTGTATGTAGATTTGTATGTTTCTCCAAAGAATGGGAAGTCTTCAGGCTTTGTAAGGAGTAGAGAGGGTGGGTGATATTAACCACTTAATCAGATTAGTTTTTGTAAAGATAGACATGCCACAGCCATTTAGGTGTTCTCTATATGAGAGATGAAGGTAATTTGGACTGTGGTTGTGGTCATGGTTGGAGGAGGAGAGGAGACAAATATGAATAAACTGGGTAAAAATTAATAGAATTCAGTGAAGGATAGGTTATAACAGGTACTGGAACAAAGGCTATATAGAAAACTTCCAAATTTCTAGTTGATTAACCAACAAATTCGGTTTACATTGCTTTTATTGTCTGTACAAGTTGTTTTTGCAGTGTCGTAATGGCCAAAGCTTAGCTTCCTGACTTGTACATAATATCTGACAGCATTATTTCAAATTTGAGCATCACTGAATATAATGCAAATTTTAAGCAGTATTCATTTAAGCTTAGTTAATTCTGTTTTCTAATTCCCCACCTTGTCTTTGTTTTCTCTGTAAGCAGTATTATCCTTTGCTCATATGAGAAATTTCAAAACAAAAAATTTTTTGGTGGGGAGTTATACTTAAATATTATATATATCCCTTGATTTCTAAGTAGGTTTTTCTTTTTTAAAGATTTTATTTATTTATTTTTAGAGAGGGAAGGGAGGGAGACAGAGAGAGAGAGAGAGAGAGAGAGAAACATCAACGTGCAGTTGCTGGGAGCTGTGGCCTGCAACCCAGGCATTTGCCCTGACTGGGAATCGAACCTGCGATGCTTTGGTTCGCAGCCCACGCTCAATCCACTGAGCTACACCAGCCAGGGTGATTTCTAAGTAGTTTTATTGAGATGTAATTCATACACCATATAATTAACCAATTTATATAATTCAGTGGTTTTTAGTACAGTTGTACAACCATCACCACAGTCAATTTTAGAATATGTTTTGTTACCCTCAAAAAGAAATGCAGTACTTATTAGTACTCCTTATTTCTCCCCACCCACCAGTCCCCCCGCAACTGTCAACAGTCACCAATTGATTTGTTTTTTTTCTAGACATTTCACATAAGTGTAACCCTGTAACATTTTTTTTAATATGGCTTTTTCCTTAAAACTGAGCATAGTATTTTTAAGGTTCTTCTATTTTGTAGCATGTATTACTACTACATTTCTTTTTCATGACTAATATTTTATTAAATGTTGATAACACTTATTGTTTATTCAGTTTTGATCAGTCGATGGACATTTGGGTGTTTTTCACTTTTTAAATGAGTTTTTAATAAATGGTTTAGTGATCATTTGTGTACATGTTTTTATGTGAAGATATATTTACAACTCCCTTGGATATTATATATTTGGTAGTAGAATTGCTGGACCATGTTATATATTACTGTTTTATTTCTTAAGTAACTGCCAAACTGTTTTCCAATGCTGCTGTACCGTTTTACATTCTCACTGGCAATGCATTAGAGTTCCACTTTCTCCAAATTCTTACTAACACTATTTTTTGACTATAAGCAAGTGTGACTGATAACAGTGTAGTTCGTACTTGCATTTCCCTGGTGGCTAATAATGTTGAACTTGACATTTAAAAGAAAGGCAGTCCTTTGATTTCATTGAGAGTATAAACTTGGAAATGTTTGGTAATTCCATGTAATTGCTTTGAGGCAATTAGCATTGCTGAATTTAAAATTTGTTTTTTCCCCCCCATTAGTTGTATTCCCTGAATGACTACAAGCCACCGATTTCTAAAGCAAAAATGACCCAAATTACTAAGGCAGCCATCAAAGCTATTAAGGTGAGTAATAAATTTTATTCTTGTTTTTTTAAAAAGTAAACTATTTTAATGTTTTGTAGTTGGGGTAATTTTTACAGATGGTATGTGTTCTTAGAGTTAATACATGTTCATGGGGGAAAACACAAAAATAAAAATCTGTTACTACGAGCTCTTCCAACTAAAGATAAACACTTAACATTTGATAAACATTCTTCCATAAACTTTGAAGCAGTCATTTTCCCTTACTTTTCTCAGGCAGGTAAGATTTTAGATAAAACCACATTTTGGAGAATGTGTTTATTAACACTGCTATTTGGCACACTGACTTTACAGAATCTTGAAATCTTTAATTTAGTAAAATTTCTCTGTTAGTAAAAGTTTTCTAAATGAAAGCTTTTAATGATTATATTATAGATTTTAAAATGGGCCGTTATGGAAAACAGTTGAACCTCATGTACCCAGGACATTTGAACTGTGGTGAGAGGCTGCAGACGTTTAGCTGTTGCTCTGCTGCTGTGGTTTCAGACATAGGCTGCTTCAGGGGCACACTAGTGAAAACCTCAGGAAAAGGCTGGACACTCTTTAGAGAAGGATGCAAATGCACAAAATTTCTCGGCTTTAAAGACCTTTTATGCTTATCCATAGACATCTCTCTCCAGGGGCTCCTGTCCCCAAAGCTAAGACTCCCTGGGCTGTTAAAATTAAGAACTGGTGCTTCTTTTTAATTATGCAGGTGTTAACCTATGGATGTTCGGTGATGTTCTCCTGCTCTGAATAAGGGCATCAGCCAGAACCTGAAGCACCTGTTATTTTCATAAATTGTTTCTGAATAAAGAGCGGTGTCTATTAAATTTAACGAGTTCCTATTTGCAGAGAATTGCCACTAGAGAATATTTATATAATTAGTTGATTTTGCATTGTTCTAGTGGTTAAATCTTAGTTTTCAGACTAAGATCTGTAGTCATTATCTTAAAGCACCATAGTTAATATTCCTGTATTTATATGCAGAAAATCGAAGAAGAGACAAGGACAGTCACCAGTGAACACATTTAAGCCGGGGAATTCTTCCAAGTGATTTTTCAGAGCCTGTAGTGGGCTTAGTAGAGAGTGTTCAGTCTCTTTACCGGTGGTGTCCACACTGTGATCCGATTCCTAGGATCCTGGTCCCGAGAGTGTGTAGACCTATACGTTAGTATTTTTCTTCTGTGAACATTAGTAATTGGTGTGTTTTACATAATTTCTGTTGAGCAGAATATTTTTAAATTAGAAAACTCTGTAAAGCATAGGTATTAACATTATTTCCATTTTTTATTATTGGAAGGTCTAAGAGAAATTAAGTAATTTGCAATAGTTGCAGTAATACAGTTAGGTTTCTCTCATTCAAGAGTCTAAATATTACAGTACACTGTATTTTGTTTTATTGTTAACTGTTTAAAAATTTTTAATTTTGAAAAAAATTCAGATTTGTAAAATATTTCTACACACGTATACTTTTTTTCACTGAATCATTTGAGTTTCATGTTTAATTTGTAATCATAGTTTAAATACTTAGATTTGAATTTCCTAAGAACAAAGACATTTCCTAACTAACCGTAACACAGTAATCACATGCAAGAAATTTCACTTTGATGTACTTTTATCTAATGTACAATCCACACTTATATTTTCCAGTTGTCTCAGTATTGACTTTAATAGCTGACCCCTGCTTTTTCAGGATTCAGGCAAGATCATATATTACGTTACTTGTCCTGCCACCCACCCTTTCTGTTTTGTTTTTCTTGTCGTTGATGTTTTTGAAGAGTTCAGACTGTTTTTTGCACTACTGTATTATTTTGTTTTAAACACCTCATTTAATTTTTTATTTCATCCTTACTTGAAGACATGTTTATTGCTTTTAGAGAGAGGGAAAGGAAAGGAGAGAGAGGGAGAGAAACATCGATGTGAGAAAGAAACATTGACCAGTTCCCTCTCTTACATGTCCGGGCCAGGCACCCGTTCTGTCAGCCTAGGCATGCTCCCTGATCAGGAATCAAACCCGCGACCCTTCAGTTTATAGGACCGCAGTGCTCCAACCAACTGAGCTGCACTGGCCAGGACTTCAGTACTATATGAAGGGACACTCCCAAAGCCCTGGAATTCATTTAAAAAATTTGTGTATTTATTCTTACTTGTTTAAACTTCAGTCACCTTCAAAGTACTCTCCATTTGATGCAATGAACCTGTCAGGACATTATTTCCACTGCTCGAACCAGTTTTTGAACTCGTCAATTTTGATGCCTTTTAGTGCTTCTGCCATTTTTTTTGTTTCACCTTTTCCACATCTGCAAAATGTTTCCCTTGGGGGACTTTTTTAATCCGGGGAAACAAAAAGAGAGTTGCTTGAGCAAGATTGGGTGAATAGGGAGGATGGGGCATGGGGTCATGCTGTTTTTGGTCAGACTGCTAAATATTTAGCATGGTGTGGGCAGGTGTGCTTATAAATCTCCCATTATGGAATGGGCAAATATGTTGAGTCTTTGAAAAAATTTGCTGAGGCTGAACACAGCCTCTCACAACAACGACAGCTGGTGCACTGATACAGATGGGTTCTTTGAACACTCACCTAGCAGGGGAAGCCTGTACTACAAGGGGCCCGTCCTCCAGAAGATATTTCTAGTGTTTTTGGTTCCCCCTTGTGCTATTTTAAAACTGCATTTAGTACTTATATAAATTGAGGTTTGAACTGCTTTTAAATCATACTTAAATTTAAGACTGTGTTTTATGTTGAGGTAAGGTGTAATCGGTGTTAAGAGGATTATTTTGCTTGTTAACACGGAACACTGTCAACAAAACCTCATGGATAATGTGGAAGAAAGACTGTGAATTAATATCTTTGAATTAAAGTTTAGTAAGTAGTTTTACTCTGAACTGCATACAGTACATAAAGTCACTAGACTCAAGAAGCACTCACTGCTAAGAAGTTTTCCAGAAGAATTATTACTTAATAAGTATCATTTGGTGAGTAATTATTTAATATTATGTATATTGCTTAAAAATTTTTAAGTACCTATAAGGGCCTAATAACTTTTAAGTAGTTGTTTTAGTTTTTGACTTAACTTAAACTGCTGCATAAACTCTTCTAGTAAGGAAATTTTAGCCAAGCTTAAACTATTGTAGATCTTGGTTTGTTGAGTATGGGTAATACTCCTGTATTTTTGAGTTCATAAATACTGAATTTTATGATGCAGTTTACTTGAATGTTCTTGTCTCTTCAGCCTAAGGGCATATTCCTTAAAAGCATAATTTGTGACAATTCAGATTAGATCTTTAAATAGAAACGTGTCAGTTATGCAATTGCCATTGAGGTATTAAAATTTACTATGCAGAAATTCTAGATACTTTTGTTTAATCTATAATTTTCATTATTTTCCACTTTCAGGTTTATTCATTGTGTTGGTTATAAAACTTAAATCTAAGTTTGCTCATAACTGATAGTAACCCATCACTAAATTTCAGTCTCTGTGCTCACTTCGCTTCTGCTGATTCATTTCGACTGATCCATTAGAACCTTACACATCTCTAGATCTAATTACATATACTTGCAGTTCCATTTTCTAGGAGAAGCAGGGGAGATAATGCAGTTGAAAACAACTCCCTTGCTTACATTCTTTTTTAAAAGATTTTACTTATTTATTTTTAGAGAGAGGAAGAGAGGGAGAAACATCAATGTGTGGTTGCCTCTCACGTGGCCCCCACTGGGGACCTGGCCCACAACACAGGCATGGGCCCTGACTGGGAATTGAACCAGCAACCCTTTGGTTTGCAGCCCATGCTTAATCCACTGAGCTATACCAGCCAGGCCCCTTGCTTACATTATTAATTTCATTTGTTAACAGTTACTTGATTTTTCTAGTACTGCCCTAATTTAGCTGAAAAAATGATATTATAGGAAATCTTTTCTTTCCACAAAAAATAATACATATCTGCCAGTGTGCTTATCACAGATATGTTGCTATCATCATAACTGTTTGTGAAAATGTGCTTTCATAAAGGCTGTGACAGTTCTTTGTTAATCTGTGTAAAACAGTATCTGTGTTAATGCAGAACACTGGGTATACTGACCAGGTACCTACAGTATTTCAGGAATCCCTCTACTCATTAGGTATCATAGCTAGTTGTGAAGGTGAGTGACATGAATGGTTGTTTTAGATTTCATGATTAATACTCATTATTTTCATAGATCACTGAAACTATACTAATTCCTTTGTTTAGCAGGAAAATCCTAATCTAAGCAAACAGATTTTAACTCCATGCTTTATTTTTTCTTTTAGTTCTATAAACATGTGGTACAGAGTGTTGAGAAATTCATTCAGAAGGTAAGTATACAGTTTTCCATATATATACTAAATATAATTACAAATTAATGCCTTGTGCTCTTTTTTAAATTGAATACCCAAGTTGACATTGTTTGATGGACTGTTCAAAAGTGATTTTCTAGTTAAGAAATAAAGTGAAAGTGCTTTTTGGATAATTCTAAAAACAATAGTTTTCAGGCAGATGTTTTTGTTAATTTGCATTGTCATCGTGATCATCTGTTCCTTGAAAAAATTGCCATAAGTATGACTTTTTTTTTAATCCTTAGCTGAAGATATGTTTAGAGAGAAAGAGAGAGAGAGAGAGAGAGAGACCTTTGTGAAAGAGAATCATTGATCATTTAACTGCCTTCTGTAACACACTCTGACTGGGGATTGAACCCACAACCTATCTTTGATGTATGGGATGATGCTCCAACCAACTAAGCCACCTGGCCAGGGCAGTATGACTGGGTTTTAATGAAATTTTAAATTCATTGCTTTTTATAGCCTTTAAAGAAATTTTCATTTGTAATTTCAAGCTGAATGCCCAGAGAGCAGCCTTCCTTTTAGATTAGGTGGGGATAAATTACTGCCTACCAGTCACTTCTCCTCTGCTGGTGCATTTGTCTCATCCATTAGGACATTATTTAGACATCTCAACATGTTATGATATAGAATAGAAGTCCCATTTTCCAGGGTAAGTAGAGGGAGATAAAGTTGAAAGCTGTATCTTGTGCACCTTTGAGGTGACAAGATTATACTTCTTTGTGCTCAGTGTACTATTGGTGTCACAGTTTGGGGCAGGAGTACATAAGCCTTAAAACTTACAGAAGGATATCATAGGAAATCTGTACTGTCATTGAATTTAGACTTTCTGCTCTTCCCATATTCACGTGCCTAGTTTGAAGCAGAACCAGTTTTGAGCATCAGAGGCATATGGCGTTAAGATTCAGCAAGGTTGCAGTGTCTTTCTTGAGTGAAAGTAGCCTGGGAAAGGGTGCATGGGTCAGAGTGCGAGTCCTGTCACTAGACTGGCTAGGCAACCTAGAGTGAGTGAGTTAGCCTTTGCGTGGCTTGGTGTTTTTCTCTTAAAGGTTTTTCAATACTTAAAATATTTTTGTAATGAAACATATTTTGAGATGAACAACTAGTGAATTAAATCTAAAAATTCACTAGGTAAAAATAAGTATGCTGTGTGTGTTAGGTAAGCCAAAGTATAAAATAAAGATGTTGGTGGTTGGAAAATGTCATCATTCTAAAGCCTTGAAAAAGTTCAGATGTCTAGAGCAGTGCTGCTTAAACATTTCTGTGCAGAGGAATGACGTAGGGATTTTACTAAAATGCAGGTTCGGATTCACTAATGTGGGTGGGGGCTGAGATTGCATTTTGGACTGTCCCAAGACAGTGCCTTTGCTGTCAGTTCTGAAACCCCAGCTTGAGTAGTAAGGGCTTAGAGGATAAATATGAATTTATGGATTAATGTGTTTTGACTGATTTGATTTGGGTTAAGGGCACTTTTAATTAGGTATTTCAGAATCTTAGGAGACCTTGGGTGAGCACAATTATTTTATTGTGAGATAATTATAGAGCCAGTCTGAAGAAGCAAGTCAGTATCTGGAAAAAAAAAATTATTTTGAAGTAAAGGGGTGGAATTTAATCTTCATTTATAGGACACTGCAACATATGAACTTCCACAGAGAACTAAGAAACCTATTGAGAGGAGCTTTGTATTGTATAATTTGGAACTGTTCAAGTAAAATTTTATTGTAAAAAGTGCTAAAATAACAAACCATATCCACATTTAAAAAGAGTTTTTAGAGAAATAGTAAGACAAACTTATGCCAAACATAATACACAACAAACAAACCTTTACGCCTCAGCTACACAATGTAAAAAACATCCTCGGAGGACCACCCTGAACTTGTAATGTGCAACTATGAGAAGTAGTTTCTGGAACAACATTTTGATCTTCTTCTTCCTCTAGCAGGGATGTCCAGCCTTTTGGTGTCTCTGGGCCACACTGGAAGAAGAAGAGTTGTCTTGGGCCACACATTAAATATATAAATGCTAACAAAAACTGATGAGCAAAAAAAAGGTTTTAAGTAAATTTACAGTTTTGTGTTGGGCTGTATTCATAGCCATCCTGGGCTACATGTGGCCCATGGACCATGGGTTGGACCCCCCTGCAAGAAATGCTTCTCAATCAAATATATTTATTAGTAATGAAGCTTTATACTCATTTTCATGGTTTCTAGTCATTTGTAGAGCCTTAATTTTGTCCATACTGCCACGTTCTTTTATCATGCTAAGCTTCCCAATTTCATCTAGTTTGCCAGCAGCCTGAAAGGCATCATTTGAAATGGCATGCAAAATAATTTCGGTATCCTGTGCAGCTATGGGGTTCCTTCTGCTGTGCCTCAGTGAGCAAGGTGTGCAGTCTGTTCAGCTGTTTCACCGCCTGTGGAGATGGTTAAGCCCGAACAGCTTTCTTTTCTTAGAGTCTGCCCTAGAGAGAAGGCCAAAGAGGAGTGGCATTCTTTAGTCATTGTTGGGGGGGGGGGCGGTAGATGCTTTGTCCCTCTCCCTCTGTATCCCCCCTGTTTAATTCAGTGATTCAACAATGAGTTACTGTAATGATGAATTAGGTTGTAAATGTATATTTTTAGTTAAACTTTATATTTTGAGATAATTGTAGATTCACATGTAATTTAATCAATAGTAGATTATAGTACAGAGTCTTTTTAAAGGTTACTTTAAAAATATATTATCCTAGTATTACCTGTACTCAAGGAGTTAAAATTGGAACCAGCATCAAAACTTTTTTATCAAGATTTTTTTAGAGTCTTAAGGATGCATCAAATAGAATTTCTGTGGTCAAAGGGCAACAAAGCGTGTAGTGTATTACCAAAACTAAAAAAAATACTAGGTTGCTTTATGACTACTGTTACTTTTTTTCACAAATTCAGTATATCACATGTAGTTCAGCCTCAGGTATTTTACCAAGCTGTGTATAAAAATTGGAATTGTTTAGCTTTGATTCATCAGACACTGTTTTGGGGCAGGGGGGCTTGTCATCTCCATTGTCCCGTGGTTGTGCAGCACCGAACACCGTCACCTTTCACCTCTTCCTTACCGGTGTGACCAAGGTTCTGTGAGTGGGAGAGGGGAGGAGTTAGTGATTCCCCAGTGTCCTCTTCCAGCTCAGGTGTTGTGGAAATAGAATTGCTCCTGTGGAATTTCTGAGATGCCACACTTTTTGGAAAACTTGAATTGTCTGTGTCTTGAAAATGACATAGAAGTAGTTGTGCTTCAGAAGAAAATCCACTTGCTCTTTTCACTTACTTTATAGTTTTAAGTTACCGAATTTGATGCTGTTTTCTTAAGAAATACTGTGTAGATTGGTTCAAAGTTAGCACCGAAGATCATCTTGTAGGCTCAATTAAGAGTATTAGATATGTTTAGTTCTTGTTAAATTAAACGTGCCTTCCCAATCAGTACACCTTTTATTCATGTGTCAATTGTGTTCATGAGGATTTCCAGTGCCATGTTGAAGAGCAGTGCTGAGAGGGGCGTTCTTACTTGACTGCCAGCCATCCCTGGCCAGAGTGGGCAAACTTCTGGTTTGTCGCTGTTAAGCGTAATCTTAGTTGGGTTTTTTATAGAGCCTGTGCCTCTGGACTGTGAGCTTCACACATGCTTTTCAGTTTTTTAAAATCCCTCTTCAGTGAAACGGGGTGGCTGGAATGGCTGCAGTCGCACATTTACTCTGCCCTCACTGTCCCACCCAGGTCACTTAGGCTGTGGTTGAACTCCAGCTGGTTAGGCTCTGGTCAGATAGTTTGTGCAGAGAGCAGACCTTGTGAAGAACAGGATGCTGCTGCTGGCTCTCCCAGAATGACCCTCTCAGGAAGCCCGAGAAGATTTTTCTCCAGCTTGTACCTTGAGAACTCACGAGGCAGCAGGTGTGGCTGCCCTACGACAGCCTCTTTTCTCACTCGCTGCTGTCAGCGTCGTCCAGTGCTTTGCAGCCACAGCCGCATGCCCCTGTTGTTGCCGTTCCAGCTTTGTTTTCCTTAACACAGACTTTTAGTAGCTGAAATTGGCAGTAACAGGGCCACTACAGGAACTTTGTTTATATATTTCAGAGTATGCGGTCCGACTCATTCAGAGGATCTTTTGTCAGAAAACTGACTTGTGATGGTATTCAGATAACAACCTGAATAATATCAGAATGAAAGTCACACAGATATGTTTAAAAGTGAATTCTCTCAATTTGTTATTGCTTTCCTTCCCCCAAAAGGGTTATTTCTTTGTAACCTGAGAAATTGGAAATTATTACTATGTAGTTTGAAGGTTGTGTACCTCAAAATTTAATACAATTTAGCTTTTTAAAAAATTATTCAAGGAGTAAAAAAATACCTCATGACATCGGAAAGTCTTAAGAATTCTTGTGTTTTTCAGTAGTGCTAGAATTGAAGAGGAAATTGAAAAAACATTTCAGGATTTTTTTTACTGAGATGTATTTTTTTGCCCAACTAGGCAGATATTTCTTTGACTATATGGCAGTCAAGGGAGAATAGCCTTGGCCAGGTATATGAACTGAAGGACAAATATGCTAGATTTGGGGGAAAACTGGGGGCAAACTATTTCAAACTTGGAAAAATGATACATTTCAAAAGACTTAAATATAAACCGTGACACCATTAAAGTGCTAGAGGAGAACATAGGCAGGAAAATCTCAGATATTTCACTCAGAAACTTTTTTACTGACATGTCCCCTAGAACAAGGGACATAGAGGAAAGAATAAACAAATGAGACCTCATCAAAATAAAAGGCTTCTGCACAGCTAAAGAAAACAGTATCAAAATAAAAAGAGAACCAACTGTATGGGAAAACATATTTGCCAATGATACCTCAGACAAGGGCTTAATTTCCAAAATATATAAATAACTTACACGACTCCACTCTAAGAAGACAAGCAACCCAATTAAAAAATGGGCAAAGGACTTGAACAGACACTCCTCCAAGGAGGACATACAGAGGATCCAAAGACACATGAAAAGATGCTCAATATCGCTAGCTATCAGAGAGATGCAAGTTAAAACCACAATGAGATACCACTTCACACAGGTCAGAATGGCCATCATAAACAAAACAAACAACAAGTGTTGGAGAGGTTGTAGAGAAAGGGGACCCTAGTGCACTGTTGGTGGGACTGCAAACTGGTACAACCACTATGGAAAACAGTATGGAACTTCCTCAGAAAACTAAAAATGGATCTGCCTTTTGACCCAGCAATTCCACTGCTGGGACTATATCCTAAGAATCCTAAACACTAGTCCAAAAGAACCTTTGCACCCCAATGTTCATAGCAGCACAATTTACAATAGCTAAGTGCTGGAAGCAACCTAGATGCCCATCAGTAAATGAATGGATCAAAAAACTATGGTACATTTACAAGATGGAATTCTATGCAGCAGAAAGAAAGAAGGAGCTCCTACCATTTGCAACATCATGGATGGAACTGGAAAGCATTATGCTAAGCGAAATAAGCCAGGCAGTGAAAGATAAATACCATATGACCTCACCTTTAACAGGAACCTAAACAACAAAACAAAGAAACAAGCAAAATATAGTCAAAGACACTGAAATAGAGGACATGTGACCAGAGGAGAGAGAAGAGGGAGTTTCAGAGAGAAAGGAAAAGGGTTTACAGGAACAAAGTTAAAGGACACATGGACAAAAACTAGGGGGAGGGTGGTAATGGGAGGGAAGTGGGGAGGGATGGGTGGGCGGGCTGGAACAGGAGTAAAGGGGAGAAAACTGTACTTGAACAATGATTAAAATTAAAAAAATGATACATTTCAACAGAGCAGTTATTTCTGAACCTTTATGTGAGTAAAACCTGAAATTTTAATTTGTAAACACACAGTCAGACTCTTGGAATAGATGCTTGTGAGTTGGTGCTAAAAGTCTCTTCCTTTTCTTGATTTAATAAAGACCTTAAGGAGAAGGTTCTTAAAAAGGATTTCAAGGAACATATGAAATATCCTCTCTTTTTTTTTTTTTTTCCCAGATTGAAATCACTTATTTTATCAGTTAAATATGCCATTAGAAATATGTGTTTGTGTGTAGGGGGTGGAGTGAACATCCTTTTCTTATTGGCATTTGAGCTTCCAAGAAGAGTTTTTCAAGAACACAATTTTGATTTGGTGCCATATATAATTTCTGGGTAATTGTAGTACTTAGGTTGAAATTCCAGTTAGACCCAAGAGTTGAACCTTCTCTTTGCAGCCATAATTCTATTTTAATCAACAGTATGTTTGGGAAGCAGGTTTCATTATGCTTCTTGACATGAAGACAAACTAAAAGCAGTGAACATGTTAGTAAAAAGTTTCTTCATTGTGTTTACCTAACTAGATAAGCTAGGAAAGCTTCTGGCAAGAAGGGAGGAGACTTTTTTGTGTAGTTTAGGTTGTGGATAAGAAGGTGAGAAACGTTTGTGATTGGAGTAGTTAAAAGAGTGTTTTTATGGAAGTGTCTTAACAGGTGTGGTATTTGAGAAAAGTATGGAAACTTTGGGATCAGTGTATTTAGAATGTTATAATTTGCCATTTGGTATTTGTTCTCACATTAGTACAGAAACCCTTCTGTTACAGGTTTCAAATAAAATCTAAAGCACCCTGGCAATGCTTTTTCTAGAGCTCTTCTTTTCTGGATTTGCTTCTTCCTTCCATGTGGCTTTGCAGAATCATTAAGCAGAATTTTAAATTACAACAGTACCCTATTTATCCTTTTGTTTATTGTTGTTCAAAAGAGTTGTGCAGAACCCTATTTTTGAACTTAGGTGGTTGGCAGTTGAATGAGTCTGTAAATTTTAAAGTAGGTACTTTAAAATTATCATTCTAGACAAAGATGGTGTGGAATAGTAAATACTTGCATATTCATTACCTCACCATATTTTGTGTTTGTATAGAATTTGTGATGATTTTCTGTCAGGAATTTTACCTTCTCATTTCCTTCCCTTCCTTTCCCACTCTTCTTCTTTTCATCAGTGTAAACCAGAATACAAGGTACCTGGACTTTATGTTATTGACTCCATTGTACGACAATCTCGACATCAGTTTGGTCAAGAAAAGGATGTGTTTGCACCCAGATTTAGTAATAACATCATTAGCACTTTCCAGAATTTGTATCGTTGCCCTGGGGATGACAAGGTATGCTTTTTTTTTTTTTTTTTTAAGTAGATAACATTACCCTTTTTGGTTTTAATGAGACTCTTTAGATTATCTTAATTTATGATTTTATGTTTTCTTTACTTTTAGTTATTCCAAATTTGAATATTTAGTTTAGTTACTACACTGTATGTGTTCCTTTTTGTCCTTAGAATCTTCTTAAACAGACTGGAGAGATGGTAGTTGATTTTGCTACTTTTTAATTTATTGAAACAATTGGTGTTAAAGAAACTTGGTATCATAAGCTTTTATTTATTCACACACACAACCATTTCAGAATTTATAACATCATTCAGAATTTTGATTATTTGACCTAATTTACCTATTTAGTGTCTGTGAAAAGCAGATTTGTGAAGCAATTAATAGAACATAACTGTGTGTCAAAATTTTTTGTAATAGTACTTTATTAGTGCTGGAAACCAGACTACTAGGTCTGCTAGATCTGAGTGAGTAAATATTCTATACCACATAAAATAAAAGGCATTAGATCCTGTGGTAGAATAACAAGGGTTTGTTTACCTTCGTAAATAATCAAAGATATTAGAAGGTTAATTATTTTGGGTGTTGATTTGGACATTTAGTGTGCTCTTCTGACATGGTTGATTGCAATATAGACTGTGTAGGAAAAGATAAGGATAGATGAAGGTTAATGGTTGCTTTAAAGAAGAATCACAAAACTTAAAAGCTTACCACAAATCTTTTACCTTGTGTAAAGTGCAAGACTAGGTAGTTCTTACTTCTAGTAATAATAGTCTTTTTTAAAGCATATTTTATTTATTTATTTTTAGAAATAGGGGAAGGGAAAGAGGAAGAGAGGGAAAGAAACATCAGTGTGTGGTTGCCTCTCACGCCCCACATTGGGAGCCTGACCTGACCCACAGCCCAGGCATGCGCCCTGACCAGGAATGGAACCAGTGACCCCTTGATTCGCAGGCTGACGCTCAATCCAGTGTGCCACACCAGCCAGGGCTAATAATTGTAGTCTTTAATTAGAAGAAAGTCTTGTTACAATGGATCTATATGGAGATATTATATCATTGTTTTGTAAATTATTCTTGGATATGCTTCTTGAGACAATTTTTAAAAAAATTTCCTTTGGTACTTTGATAATTCTCTGCAGGCAAAAAGAATGCTAATTTTAAGTTACCTCTACTAAGTGGTTCTTAAAATAGATACCTTAGAATCCCACTTAAAATAAGTCATCTAAAATTTTATGTATTTTTTTTTTTAAGTAAAACACTTTGATTTAGAAATTTCACCAACTTGAACTTGGATTTCTATGTGTGGGTTGAACAAATCAGTGTTGAATTTGTAGACTTCATAATAATAATGTTTCTCATTTATAAGAGAGTTTATACAATAGAGGGGTTTTTTTTGAACCATAGTAGGAAAGATTACATTAATACTGTACTCTCAGTCAAACTTGAGGCATTGTTTGTATGTAGGTAGATAAATAGAATACCTGTCAGAGACTGGCTAATTTTGAATTACAGGATGAGTGTCTTGGGAACTGGAAGATTTTTTTCTATAAAACAAAAAACTGTAAGGTACTTTTTAAGTGCTCACGTCATAGAAAGGACAGTCAATTGAGAAAGGTATGAAGCATTCTTTGTGTAATTTTCTGTGCTTCATTTGAAATACAAGAGTTTGCATGTTAATGTACTTTAGACATAGTTTGAAATTCATTGGTATAATACTATAAGGGATTTGAAGACAAACCAAATGTTTATTAAAGTTGCTTCTTTTACTGTTACAAATATATTTAACACAAGTCTCTTTTTAATACTTAATCTCAGCCTGTCATTTAAATTATTTTCCTAATGGAATAAGTGGTTACAATAGTAACTAACAGTGCTATTTACAGAACTTTTATATGCTGAACAGTTGTGAAAAAATATAAATTTGGTTGAATTCTTATTTGAGGAACTAACCTCCCCTGTCCTTAGTTTTAAAGTGAAAATTTGTCTTGACTTTACTTATTTGTTTAAAAGGTAAAGTTAAAATTAACTATAACTTCAGTAGTGAAGTGAATCCTGACCTGCCTCAGCCATGATCCCACTCGACCTCACAGGAAGCCGGAGCCCTGTCCCCATTCCTGCCTTCTGCTGAATGTAGCTTTCGTTTATCTTGTCTGTCAGTCAAAATGAACCTGTTCTTTTCCCCTCCCAAGGGAGTTAAGGTTACCAAGTGCAAAATTATAGAAATAATTTTAGGGGTGGAAAGTCTAGTAGAAATTACTCTAATTTATACTTGCTACCCACTGCCCAAATAGTCTTATAAAGTGACTGTGCTAAGGTTTGAAAGCAAAAATCAAGATGTGATTTTTCTTTTTTTCTCTAGAGTAAAATAGTAAGAGTATTAAACTTATGGCAGAAGAATAATGTATTTAAGAGTGAGATTATTCAACCTCTTTTGGATATGGCGGCAGGGATCCCTCCGCCAGTCGTCACCCCGGTTCTGGCCAGCACCACCGCTGCGATGAGCAACACCCCAGGTACGCTGCTGTGATGGAGACCTGTTGTGCAGGTGGTCCGCGCGTGCCCTCGGGTGGCCGTTCACGGGGAGGGGGTGCCTGGCCGGGCAGGAGGATTTAAGTTACCCACAGGGAAAGTAATTTGGAGGAGAAATAAAATCAGAAATGGTATTTGTGTGTAATTTGTTTCTAAAAACTATGGAGCTGAATACCTTTGGTCCCTAGAAACATAAAGATAAAACAGTTAGGGAAATTGGTGTGTCAATTAGGTTTTTCTGGATTTAACTGCCCGTAATCTTTTAAACTCAAATGCAGATCAACTTGATATTCATAGTATACTAGGGAAACTTAATATTATAAGGAACCTGAAAAAATTATTTAATGGAGCCAAGAATACTTTAGTGATAATCTCAAAATGTTTCCTGAGTTATTTAACATGTATAATTTTTTTTATCATCGAGGAATTACATTTGTTAACATTTTGGTATGTGTTAGTACACATAGATTTTTGAACAAAAAAAGTTTTATATTATACATACTATTTTATAATTTTTCATTGAAGATTATATTTTGTGTATTCTCTTATGTAATTGAATTTTCTTCTGTAGTAAGATTTTTAGCGATTGCTAAGCTTTGTAGCCTCCTTTAAAGTAGTTAATTGAAGAGAAGTATGGATGCTCCTTTTGGTACTTTACCCTACCTAATTCTGTAATGGGTTTTCAAAACGGGGACAGTAAAAGAAAAATATTTATATAAATTTGTATAGATTTCATTAAAGTGGCAGAGCGCATTTTTTTCTTTTCAAGTGTTATTTCTTTACTTACATATTTATTGGGGCGGGTGTGATGTCTTTTTTAAAAGGAACTCCTGTGACACCTGTTACTCCAGCCAATGTGGTCCAAGGTTTGCCTGATCCATGGGTATCCCAGATAGCAAATACAGACACGCTCACAGCTGTGGCTCAGATCTTGCAAAGTCCTCAAGGCCAGCAGGTGAGCAGCTTTTTTGTTACGTTGACAATGATTTAGAACTCATTTTCCTAATGGATTGTTTTATCATGTACCACCTAAAGAGTATGTGTTTTTTATTTTGTAAAAGTAGTGTCACATTATATATTATACTGTGTAACTTGTTTTATTCATTGAGTAATGCATCATGAACACTTTGATCATTAAAGATTATTTATAAAAAACTAATTTTATACCAAGATATTGACTTAGTGTACATAGTTTGTGTCAAACATTATTAGGAGCTATTGTTACTCCAGTAATGAGACAGGGAGGTCTCCTATCTTGGAGATGTCTTTCTATTGAGTATCTTTGGGGAAGACTGACAGTGAGAAAGTACAGACAGTAATATATGACTTAAAACAGGGTACATCTTTAAAAAACATTTATTTTTTAAATCCTCACCAAGGATATACTTACTGATTTTAGAGCGAGAAGGAGAGAGGGAGATAGAGAAACATTGATGAGAGAGAAACATCGATCAGTTGCCTCTGGTAGGCGCCCTAACCAGGGATTGAATTTGCAAGCTAGGTATGTGCCCTGACTCAGATTGAACCTGCATCCTTTGGTGTACGTGATGATGCTCCAACCAGCTGAGCCACCTGGCCAGGGCAGGATAAATCTCAAAAGTAATAAGCTAGGTTTGGGGGAAAGGGTCAGAATTGTAGAGGGTAGCCAAGATAACATGTTTTTGAGGAAGTGGCATTTGAATTTAGACTTGAAACAGCAGAATATGAGGATAATCCATCCTTAGCATTTCTTTTTTACCCTATCCTTTCAAAAGCAAATTAATTATGGTCTGTATAATAACACTTCTTGAACTCTCTTTTTCCATATATTCTTGTGATGTAAGGTTTTGTTTAAGTATACCTCTGTGAGGCCTTCAAACAGTCCTTTAAAACTGCAAATTCTCCCTTTTATTTCCTTGGGCTCCTTTTCACTATCACCTGCCTTATTTTTTTTCTTAGTCCTTATTACCTTCTGTTATGTTGTATAATTTAGTTATTTTGTTTATTCTTTGTCTTTTCTTGCTGGGATGTATGCTGTGCAAGGGCAAGGATTTTTTTTTTTTTTTTTGGTAGGATGAATCATGTATATCGGGTGTACAAAAGATATTTTAGGGTTGAGTTGTCTGGAGGATGAGGTGGCCTATGTATGTAAGTTGTCAGAGACCAAGTCAGAATGGTAGATTCAAGTGGGGGGCCTGGGTTCACTAGACATAAATGGAGGAATGAGAAATAAAGGATATGCCAAGTAGTGGGGAACTCCAGAGATTTTTATGCAGAATCCACATAATCTGAACAGTACTTCAATGAGTGGAAGAGGAGAGAAGGTCTGAAGACAGGGAGTATCTTATCTTTCAGTAACAATGCTAGTGGAAGAGAAGTAATGAATATGTGAAAAATTGTATGGTTAGGGACTCTTAAAGGACATTTAATCTCAAAAAGGGACTGTTCTAGACTTTTAAAAATATAAAAGCCAATTTAATTATAGTCACAGATTGGACGTAATTTCTACATTTTTCAGACAGCTGGGAAACTGAATTGATAACACAAAGTTATTCAGTTACTAATTTTATTTTATAATACTGATATTTTGAAAATAATTCATAAATGTTTCCATTTAAGAAAAATCAATGAAAATAAATATTTAGGCAGGAGAAGGGATTTTCCAGAAGAGAGAGTACATAGAGATCAAGAAGACAGTAATTCATCGAATATGAGGTTCAGAGTAGAGGAAATGGCAGGATCCTGCTGTGGTTCAAACCTGGGTGACTGAAAAAATAACAGTGCTGCTGGGGAAAGTGGGGGTGTCAAAGGGGGCAGTTAAAATGCGTAAAGGAAAGATATGGCCCTCCCTCCCGCCCTCCATCCCTGCCTCCCTTTCCCCCTCCTTCCTGTCCCCCTTTCCCCCTTTTCCTTCTCCCCCTTCTTCCTCATTCTCCCTCCTTCCATCCTGTTATGTAGCTAGTTTCCTCAGTGCAGTAAGTCAACTATTAAATTTTTAAAAATATTTTCTTTGCTATTACATTAGTAGTTTTTGTTTATAGCTAAACTACTCCTTTGTGTTTTAGTGTTGCTATTTTAGATAGGCATGAAATTATTTTACTTGTTGTCATCTTGAGTGGTGTTTTTACCTTCTCCCACTATAAGTTGAACTTTACTTAAAGAATACAGATGTCTTGTTTAGCTATTTTTATTTTATTCTAAACTGATGATTTTTTAGATTTATAACTTGGTTTAGATCTTGATTAGAAAAGTATTAATTACTTCTAAGATGTATTCAGGGTTTACCTAACTACAAAATACCTTCTATTTTTTAGGAGGGTAGGTGAAGGGAAGGAACAGGGTTTACTTTAAACTCTTGTTGCACTGTTCACCTCTAATTTCTCTAATTTCGACCTCTGCTCCAAGGCCAGATTTCAGAGGGCAGATCTGAAAGACAGCAGTTGTGGTCAGTGCTTGTCTTTACAGAGATTAAGAAGTTAATTGAAGAAAGGATGAAGAGCTTAGTGAAAAAGTCTGTCTGCTTATGATGAGTTCTTTATCTGATTTTCATTGAATGAACACTCGTTTGTTTAAAATTTTCTGACTTTCCAGAAGCAAGACAAATTTAATAAGGAATGTGCTGTCTCTGGCCCAAAAAATCTATTTTTTAAAAAATTAACTTATTTTGAGTTAGTTCATTTTTTTTTTCGATCTCCACAGACTAGAAGGAGTTTTATTGAGTAGAAGTTTTAGATGGGCATTCTTGTAGATAAAACCCAGCCCCTGTTTGTATTGATTTTTCCTTTGTTTCCCTTCCAGTTTCAGCAGTTAATACAGACTTTACAGATACAACAGCAGAAGCCTCAGCCATCCATTCTGCAGGCCCTGGATGCTGGTCTTGTCGTTCAGCTGCAGGCTCTGACTGCACAGCTCACAGCTGCAGCTGCAGCAGCCAACACCCTCAATCCCTTAGAGCCGGGAGTGTCTTTTAACAAGGTAGGAATGAAGAAACCAATCTGTTCTATTCGAAGTGTGGGGGTTTATGTGTTATCACGTGGGTTCCAGTTGCATGTTATCATTGAACTATTTCTATATCCACTGTACTGTTTAAGATATTACCAGTTTTACAAAAGGCTAAACCTTCTGAAAGTGAGTAATTTGATAATTCTGCTTGAAACATTCAGAATATTTTTGTTTCCATAAAAATAAAGATTTACCATCCAGTAAAATTGTGAATTCACCATTGAGGCAAATTATTATTTTCTGAAATTTTAAATTTCGTTTTTGGATGTTACAAATATATTAATTATGGTATTCTATAATTTTAACCTGCTATATTCAAACTATTTAGTGTAAGGTCGAGGAACAGCTTTTCTACAAGTTATCAGTATTTTATAATACTTTGATAAATTGAAACCTAATTATATATAGTGTTTTTAAAGTTGAGAACCTTTCATATGTAGTTGTTTGTGTGATACCTTCAGTATTGTTAATTATGGGAATATTAAAATACCTTGAAGGTGTTATCCACATTATTTTTATTTTTGCTACTATTATTTTCAATGGAAAATACTGATTTATTGAGTTATTAGATTTTTTAGCCAGCAGCTTCCAAGTATAATTTAGTCTGACTCCAAATAGTTAGAAGACATAAAAATCCTCTAAGTCAATCATTTAGAAAATAGTTGAGCATTCTAAGAAAACTGTATGAGGAAAAGATCATTGATTATAGTCCTAGATGTTTTTTTATCAAGCTTTATTACCATTGGCAAGCCACTTAATTTTAATTCTGATATTCTCTTCTGTAGAGTATTAGTGTTTACACTGTGTCATGATTTGTTCTGTTACACAAGACAGTGTATGTCAAAGTACTTTAAAGAAAAGATTCACTCAAATAAAATGCTTTATTCTAGGAAAACATAAAATGATATGAAACATTTCCTTATTGAATGATGCAGGTAAATTAGTGGGATATCATTGACCTTTAAATAAAGTAACATTTGTAACATACTTGTGAGAAGCACTTTTTAAAAAATCTGTCTCTTTTCTCCTTTCACTCCTTTCTCCCCCAACCCCCTTAGAAGTTGATGGATAGGTTTGATTTTGGGGAAGATTCTGAACATAGTGAAGAACCCAAAAAAGAAATTCCAACTTCTCAACTGTAAGTATCATTATGTTTTTCTTTATAACCATAATTTTTTTCTAATTTTCATAAACATTGGATGGGATGATGCATTCTGAACTAGTAGGTATGCTTTGAATAAGTTAGGCTATTATTTCAGAACAGCCTAAATACTTTTTAACATTTGCTCTAACGTTTCAGAATGATGGTAGGGTTGCTGTCTTGTTCTTGTTGCCGTGCTATATTATTTGTGACTCTCAGATCTTTGCAAATAGTTGGACTACATCAAAAGCCTTTATAGAAATATTGATAGATCTATTTGTGGTATTCTCTGTGTCTGTATTAGCCTTTAAGTTACTTAACTCTTTGTAAGAATATTTGAAATAGTAGGAAAGAAACTTGCTTCTAATGCTGGGAAATATACCAGGTTAATCAGAAGTAAGAATTAGGGTTGTAGGGATTTTGTTCTTTTAAAGAAATTGATTGTATGTTTTTATTTAGATCAGTTATTTTTCCCCCCAAACAATTCTTCAGAGCCTTAGGTTTTCTTGAGGGTTTGTGAGAGCATCACCGGAGAGAACTTCCTTGGGGATGGTATGGAAGGTGGGAGAATGGAAAGGGGGTGACGAATGGGGAGAGCCTCTGGGAATCTTGTTTCAAATAGATTGTTAGTTTTTTGTATTGAGATAATATATTTAAGGATTTATTTGTATAATATAAAATGCAAACACTTTTGATAAAGAGATCCTACTTGAAAAATTCAAAACTAATATTTTAGATTATTAATTGTGAAGTTAGAAGAAGCGTTTGAAATGATGTGTAGTAGTTTCTTCCTGAACAATGTGAGTCATCTTTAACAGTCCTGTTAACAGGGTATTTGTCCAGTGTGGTAGTGCCTTTCAGTAGGAGAACTTAAGTAATTGTTATTGTATGTTACTTGATTATTGAATCTGTTTTTGATTTGCCTTCTACATACTCACCTGTTTAGCTTTTTGAAGCAAGGAAACAAATTTGCTCCATTATCTTTTGACATAGTCTTTAATTTTTGAAGATAGGTGTCATTCTTCCCCGTAGGCTTATTTGTTCCAGATGCCATACTCTTTTTTCCCAAGACTTCTCACTGTCCTCATTGTTCTGTTTGAGATGTCCTCTTTTTTGTTGGTTTTCTTTTGTGGCACACAGAATTCCAGGTGTATTTCAGGTGTGAATTTCCTAGAGCATAGTTAAATTATTTCCTCTTATCTAAACATTGTTTCTGTTAACATACCTAATGTGAATTCTTTTCTAAAGAAAGCAAATTTTATGAAGTTTGTGGTCAGTTACAATTATAGATTTTATATGTACTGATAGGACATTTTCCCCATTATTTCATACTTAGAGAACTTAAAGTGACAGTGTTTAAACACTGTTTTTAGAAGTGTTTTATTGAACTTTTCTTAAAATAGTCTATTGTAAAAAGTACTAATTTATTTGTATTTAATAGTGTGAGATAACAATATCAGATCTTCATCAAAATATCTCTAACATGTCATCTGTTGAACTGTTGTTGAGTATATTTCTGGTTTAACATATTTCTGAAGTATTCCATTTTCTTGTTAATATTCTAAAAGTAAAAATTATCGTAGAGTATGTTTCATTTAGCATTGGGGGTTTGAATACTCAGTTATTTTTATATTATCTTTACTGGGTTTTAAAATATTTCCACTTGTTTTTCCTTTTAGTTCTCATGTTTCAGAATCTGTGAACAATTCCATTTTTCATCAGATAGCAGAGCAACTACAGCAGCAAAACCTTGAACATCTCAGGCAGCAGCTCTTGGAACAGCAACAGCCTCAAAAGGTTTGTAACTCCACCTCGTGGTCTTTAGGGGTATTGCTGTCTACGTTCTATAAATGGATGTGGCTTACGTATGGTGATTTTTTTTTCTTTCACTATTACTAGGAAGGTCAGTCTTTTTAGGATCTTTACAGTTTTTTCTGTAGTCAAAATGTACTCTAGAAACTTATGAATTGATTGAGAACATTGTAGAAATTAATTTCAGTATGCTGGAAGTGGAGAACAGAAGACGGAGATGGTATTTCAGTGCTACAACTTAGTTCCTCTTCATTTAGTTCCCTGTCGAGCGAGGTAATGAAGATTTTCCATTTGTGGATGGTAGTGATGACAGAGTAAATTACTGCCTTTACTTAGGCTATTACCATGTGGCAGGAATTTTATTAAGTGTGATTACATTGAATGCTAATGAGATCGGCCTTTTTGACACCCATTTTACACCATAGGAAATTGAAGTTCAGTGAAATGAAACATCTAATCTGTCTAATATTCAAAACTTTCTGATAAAAATGAATTTAATGTAACATCACAAACATTTTAAAATAAGCATTGTTAGACATATCATATGCAGAGAGGTGAATAGAAAAGCAAGACCTCAAGTAACCTTTTCTCTAATGGGGCACGTGTTTCTGTGTGAACACAGACAATTCTAGTTTCTGTAACAGGTACAAGTGAAGGACTATGGAAATATAGAAGGAGGAGAGTTACTTTAGATCAAAAGGGTAGTGAGCCTTAGATGCTACTTGGGTCTGACCTTGATCTTTTGATGCAAATAGTAGAAATAAAATGACTATTAATGATACTTGCTAGCCTGAAATGTGTACCTGGAATTATGAGAATGGACTTCCATTCCTTATTTTGAAGAAAAATTCTGATTAGAAGTGTTTGGAGTAGGTACCATATTTTTGTCAGATACAGATCTCCCTGAGAATTCAGGAAGTTGAAGATAGAGAAGAACATTTGGATGTTTAAAGAAAAACACAAATTTTCATTCAAGGAAAAGAAACAGGTTGTCAGTGATACAATTTTAAAAACATCACAGCTTTAACAGAGACAAGAGATAGTAGTGATGGAAGAATTTATCCAAACAGTCAGATTTGTTCATTCATGAAAGGGACACTTTTGAATTGCCTTGGTTCCAGTTTTATTTCACAAGTTTTAGTAGAAGCAGTAAAATGGAGGTAAAACTTTTGTCCAGCTTATAATTAACACCAACTTATTGAAGTGAAAGGTGAAAGTTAATACAAACTTGAGATGAAGAATCTCTGTCCACTCCCCCAAACCTCTCAGCTTAGTTAATTGCTCTATACATTACCTCTAAAATTTTAGAAGGTATAGTAATAATACCTCTTTGAAAGGAGTTGGATGTTCTTAAAAGGTTTGTTGTTCAAAAATGAATGATGAAGAGGGGAGTGGTGAAGCAAAACAACTTTTCTAATGCATGAAATGGATAGTGTTTAAAACAAATTTAGGATTGAGAAGTGTATCCACAGAGCAACAAATTGAGTAACTTGTATAATTGGCTCCACTAATCCAAATGCCTTACTGTATTTAAGATATGGTGAAATAAGCAGAAAAATTAAGCATTTTTATTTACTAGTAAGCTCAGTATGGCTGTCTAAAAGTTTTTGTCGTGTCTTAGGGAAAAGAGGAGGATTTCTAGTGTCACTCTAAACATGGCAGCCCTCACCACACATGCAGGCTGCCACTGTGTATCTTTGATGATATAATCCCCTTATTCTTGATAGTTTATATTTTCCACAATTAAAAATTTATTTGAAGACCTACTTGATCTTCTCATTCTATTCTAAATTTATAGTCCTCACCTTTTATCATGTTCCATGCTTTAAGCAAATTTGTATTTAAACAGAAGAGTGGGGTTAGATTGATTATAAAAAACTAAGCGTGGGATTTCTTTATGTGTTGGACCTCTTTTAAAAGATTGTCTTTTTTGTGTGCTCAAGTTTTTCTTTGTGATGGTATTCACTATTTCCCAATGTCTGTGTATTTGTACATTCTCAAAAGGCAACCCCTCAGGACAGTCAAGAGGGAACTTTTGGGTCAGAGCATTCCGCGTCACCATCACAAGGGAGCAGTCAGCAGCACTTCCTGGAACCGGAAGCAAATTTGGATGATTCCATGGACATTCAGCAGCAGGTAAAAAGTAAATGCTTTTCTGGGTCATACATTTATAAGTTAATTAGAGGAAAATATTACAGAAGATGGTAATTTTTCTTTTAGGTAGAATATTTTGTTATTTATGTAAAATAATGGTAATGTCTTGAGTGTTTGTCCCCCCAGTCTGAGCTCTGCATTCCAGCCATTTTACTATTACACATCAGTGCTACTGCGGTGAATATTTTGTAAGGCAGAATTGTCACCATATACTGAATCTCAACCATTTTGTCTTCTGTTGTTCTGACTTTTCAGGACATGGACATAGACGAAGGGCAAGAGGGAGTGGAAGAGGAGGTCTTTGAACAGGAAGCAAAGAAAGTGGCTGTTCGCTCGAGATCAAGAACCCGTTCACGCTCTCGTTCAAGGTTCTGCATAGTATTTAAAAATAGTTGTGTGTAAACTTCTAAAATGTTGGCTTTATTTCTTTGCATCAAGATTAAAGGAAATGTTTTTCTTAGAATGACATGTCTCAAAAAAGTAACGCAGAACTTGAAAAACAGAAATACTTTGTTGGCCCTGGCTGGGTGGTTCAGTTGGTTAGAGCATTGTCCCAACACACCAAGGTTGCGGGTTCAGTGCCTGGGCAGGGCACACACAAGAATCAACCAGTGAATGCATACATAAGTGAAACAATAATCTTATGTTTCTCACTCTAAAAACAACAACAACAAAAAGTTCTGTTTTTAATTGGATATATCTGTGGCCATTTATTTGAATAATACACATAAATCACAGCCATATCATGAGGCTTTTATTTTGTTGTATACCTGATTGTAGTTAATAATATTTTGATGACATTCACCTTTTAGGATATTAATGCCTCTGAATCACAGTTAAATCAGGGTATAGAGGAACAGTTTTAGGAATTACTGTATTTCTTACATGCCATTTCATCTCATAATAATACCAAAAATTATCATCAAGGTAAAACTACATAAATCGTTTTTATGAACAGTAAGGTAAGCATAATATCAAACTATTATATAACATCCTCCAAATGTTTTTTTGGGTGTATGGGATTTTCAGCATGGCTAAGGCACATTAATGTGCATGCTCATTCAAATTTGAGCTGAAGATACTTTCTTTGTCTTAACCTGGTAAATTTTTGTGTAGCATGTAGTAGACATTGTTTTTACTGCAAACTATCTTAAAACTGAGTCATTAGTCCTTAACATTTTTTATGCCCTGTGTTCTACACATGGGTACCCTGAAAAATACTTACAGTAAATGCTAGAAGAGGAGGCAGTATTTTTGACCACTTCTTCAGTCATTTCTTATTTGTTTCAAAATGTTATTTGTATTTACCTCTTATAAATGAGATACTGTCGATTCAGCTTTCTGTAAATGCACCTCATGTCACTGACTTCTCTGGCTAAAGCAGTCACAGTGTTAATGCTGTGAGAACTTCGTGGTGGCACAGCAGCTTCTTTATTTCCTCCTTAGTGAGCGTTTGGAGAGGATCGAGTGGCATATGGTTGGCAGGAGAAAGGAAGAGTGTCTCAGTGTCACGTTATGTGTTAAAGGCAAGCACCATGAAGTTTTCCTGAAGTCCAAAGCTCATAAGCAGAATTATATAGTGGCCTGATTCTTTGCTGGAACTATTCTTTGTTTCTTACTTTTAAGAATGTAACACTTTGTCACCTCCTAAAGGATATTTTTATTTTCATGGGTTTTTCATCCGTGTTTTTGACTCTGAAAACTAAGTTGGAAGACACTAAGAGAACGTGAGCCCTTTCTAGGGTCTCATTCTCCTGTTCTTCTTGGTTGTGGATAATAATCTAGACTCAGTAGGAATTATTAAAAAAAAAACAAAAAACAAGTTATGGCTTATATGGACCTGAGCAGGACAGAGATTTGATACAAAAAATGCATGTTTGATACTTGATTATACTTAAATCTTTTTTGAGGTAGCCATTTCCCCCCCTCTTAAAAAAAGTAAAAATTTGATAGAAAAATAACATCATTAGTCATAAAGTCTTTTTTTTTTTTTTTTTCAAGATCACCAAGGAAACGGAGGTCTAGGTCACGATCTGGTTCTCGAAAGCGTAAGCACCGAAAGCGGTCACGCTCACGCTCGAGAGAAAGAAAGAGGAAGTCCTCGCGCTCCTACTCCAGCGAAAGGAGGGCCCGAGAGCGGGAGAAGGAGCGGCAGAAGAAGGGGCTGCCGCCAGTCAGGTCGAAGACGTTGAGTGGTAAGTGATGGGCGTGCTTTTAGAGAACTTTGGTGGCAGCACATACTGAGAAAATAGCTTTCTGCTCCAGTCTCTACATCTTATTTTAAGACTGGGAATTTGAAAAGTGGTTTGGTAAGTGAGTAATTTTATCCATGGTTTTTATAATGTGACGGGGAGAAAAGAAAAAGCAGTTTCTACTTAAATACTAAGGTCAGTGAGAGTTGGTTTTTTTTAAAAAATACAAGTTAAATTATAAAATATAAGACTTGAATAATGATATATAAAGTGGACCTAGAGCACAGTGCCTAGTACGTGGACATGTGACTTCTGTGTGTAGTGTCCTCGCTGGTGAACCGTCAGGTCGGTAGGAATAATTATTATAAGAAGCGTGTATTTTAAAGCTAATTATAAACTTACTGAATCCGTATTGAAGGAGTGATTCTTATTGTATCAACTTCCTCTCCTTTTTGTGTTAATCTATACTACATGATTAAAACAACTTTGATAGCAGTGGGAGTTTATTTTAGGGGAGGGCTGGGGGAAAGTTCACGTAGTGGGAATGTGAGGTATAGGAAGGTAAATTGTAATTAGTGCCAAGTTCTGCCCAAAGGATTTTTAGTGAGTTATACGACTTCCACGGTGAACTAGTAGGCTGCAGATGGGCAAATTACATAAAATAGAGCAAAGTGTTTTTCTTTGCCAAAAGATGAACATTGATCAGGTTATCTGATTTCTAGAGATCTCCAAATTCTGTCAAGGAAATAGATAAATAATTGATATAACTTAGAGTAATGCTGAAGCGTCTTGGAAGTTCAGGATTCTAATTAAAGGCAGTAAGTAGCCTTCTCCTTACTAAGTTAGGGCACTTTCAGCTTTGCCACAGTTTTATCTGATTATGAGATCCAGTGTTAATCTGATAGTGTTGCTCTTCCTCACTCTGAAAGTTTCTGTTTATCTCTCAGGGTGAGGGCCCTTCAAGGACCCAAGGGTGAGACCATAAAATCGACTGTGCCCTTCCCAGTGATTACCATGAAAACATTCAGAATCTCCAATTTTAGAACTTGGCTTTTACGTCCTGTCTGTTTCATTTAGTTCCTCACCTAATTTGTCATGTTGCTGCTACCATCACTTACATAGTTATTGACCGTGAGATTTATTTTTCTATTGCTGTTTTATTTTCATGGATAAAACACAATTAAAAAAAAACCCAGAAAGCACATAAAGTATGGTGAAACATTTGTCTCATATATTACCTCAAAACTCGCCTTACTAAGAAGCAATATACATTTTATGTGGTTCCCAGCACATGTTAAACACATGCAGTAGTGTTTCCCTACCATTAGTCCTTAGAATACAAGAGTTTTTATGAATAATTCTGGGTATATGAAACACCCAACAAACAGTAGCATCCCAGGAGTCAGGCATCCCCTCCTCATGGGATGGGGAGAGACTCATCATTGCTTTCTGGGAAGAAATGAAGTTCCATGTGAATGGTTTGTAGAAGGACAGCATTGAAAGAGTATGGGAAACATAGAACAGATTTCGGGGAAATGAAGGCAGCTACGATGTGTAGGACAGAGTAAGAAGAGGTGGGAACTGTTCAGTGAGAAAGGTCCAGAAAGTTGCTAAGCATTTGTGGTGAGCTGATCAATGGTCCCCCACAGATGTCCACATCTAAATCACTGTAGCTTATAAATATGTTACATGTTGAAAGGGACTTTGCTGACTTGATTAACAGGCATCTCGATGTGGGGAGATTAACTTGGATTATTCAGAAGGATTCAGTGTAATACATAGATCTTTATAAGCGGGAAACAGGAAGGCCAGAGAGAGAAAGGGTGATGTGAAGATGGAGGGAGAAAGAGAGATTGGTAGATGCCACACTGTTGGCTTTGAAGGTGGAGGTCATGACCCAAGGAATGCAGACAGCTTGTAGAAGTTAGCAAAGGCAAAGAAACAAATTTTCCCCTGGTGCCTCCAGAAAGAATGTAGCCAGCTCACCCTATTTAGGAACATTAAAACTGTAAAAGTACACATTTTTGTGTGTTTTAAACTAAGTTTCTGGTGTTTTGTAATAGTAGCAAAAGAAAACTTTTTTCCTTGAGACTGTTAAATAAATTATGTGTGCATAGAGTGAGACTACATGAGGCAAAGAAGAAATAGTAGGGAAAGAACAATTTCCTGGGATCTCTTAGCTGAACAATTCCTAAATTTTATTCAGATGTGGAAGATGTTTGCATTCTGACCAGCCAGAGGAGAGACCTGGTCGAAAACACATTTAATGGGCATCTTATAATGGTTACATTTTAATGTTGTTCTAAATTAGCTCTAGAATGAAACCTGCTCTAGGCCTGCCCTGTTTTAGATCAAAGGTAATCAAAAAGCTGGAAACTTATTCTTTGAAAAAGACACTGATAAAAGTCCAAGTGCAGTTTGAGGTTTGACTCTTGTGGGTGTTAGGAGCGCAGACTGCCCCCCAACCCTGCCCCAGTAGTTGAAAGTCTGCATGTAACTTGACTGCCTGGAAACTTAACTACAGTCATCCCTCAGTGTCCATGGGAGATGGGTTCTGTGACCCCCTCAAAGGTAGTAAACTTCAAGGATGCTTAAGCCCTTTATATAAAATGACTTAGAACAATGCATACATTTGGCTCCCACTTCCTCAAGTTACCAATGGTGGATTGAAAATACTGTTTTCCATTTGCGATTGGTTGAATTCTCAGATGTAAAACCTAGGGACATGGAGGGCCAACTTTATGTATTGAAAAAAATTCACATATAAGCGAACCTGTGGAGTTAAACCCATGTTGTTCAAGGGTCAATTGTACATTAAAACTCTGCAACTGTATTACCTGTAAATATTTTTACAGGTAAGTAAGTGTCTTCAGGAAAAGGAGATGTTTATGGAGGTGTGAACAGTAATAGCTAAAAGTGGTAAGAGGTCTCAGGCGTGACATTTGTTTGTCAATGGGATGTGGCTTCCATGTCTTTCATTTTAACACTTAAGATGTTCTAATTCAATCTTTTACTGTTTGTATCTTCATGCAAATTATTTCTTTAAGGATAAGATACTGATTTGGGATTTAACCGTTGATTAGGGAGAAATATCCACTTAATCTTTCCAGCCCAGAAAAATACATAAAAGGTACACAGGATTGCAGTGAAAAGTGGTTTTGAAACTTGGTTGCACATTCAGATTACCTGTGGTGTTTTAAAACTCCCAACTTCTCCGTTATACTCCATACCATTCACTGTCTTACACAGTGGGGCCCAGGTACCCACAGGTGATTCAGGTGTGTAGCCAGCTTGAGAACAGGTGACACGGCAAAGGTTGACTTGGCATAGATGTGAATGGATACCTAAGATTTTAGTTGATTTTTAAATACAATAGATAGAAATGTCATTTAACACCTATTTTAAATATGCTGTCTTAAATTTTAATGTTATTGTTCGTAGAGCTTTTTCCTTAGCACCTTGCAAAAAGTAACTGTCAGTGACTTAGGTCATTTGTCTCTTATGTCTTGACAGTCTGCAGTACTACTCTCTGGGTTGGTCAGGTAGACAAGAAGGCGACACAGCAGGATTTAACCAACCTTTTTGAAGAGTTTGGACAAATTGAATCCATTAATGTAAGTATCAATTGTTGAAAAATAAAGTTAAAAAGAGTAGGGTTTTCACTCATACAGAGAGTCATTTTGGTTCCTAATTAGTCAATTGTATCTGCCTTTACTCATCTTTACAAGGATTGTCCAATTTTCATCAGTTCTGTGTATATTCTGCTATTGTTTGTTGCCTTGCTTAATTTTTAAAATGGAATTCTTAACAAAAATTCCTAGGGGATTTATAGTAGTATAGTACTTGATTCCTAAAAATGTCAGATATTTGAGTTGCAGGAACTAGTGTAATCTAGTTTAATTCCTTTTTAGAAAGAGGAAATGAGGAAACTGAGTCCCACAGAATTACACTCCTGTGCACATAAGCACATAGGTAGTTTGGAGACAAAGCTGGACTTGGGGTCCTAATATTCTGCCAGCCTCCTCCCTCTACTTCCTTCCCCTCCCTCTCTCTCCCTCTGAAAGCCAGCCTTAGACAAGAAGACCTGTGTGGCCAGGGCGTCTCCAGTCATTGGAGCTTAACTTTTTCACTCTTCAACTTAGTTCTTTCAGTGATTCTGCCTCATGCACTATCCTTCTTTGAGTATTTTCTTCTTCTTGAAAGACTATTGTTTTTCCCTGGGGCCAAAACTAAGTAAAGAAATGCTTTATATTTGTTTATTTGAGGACACTTAAAATTAGCTAACTCTATGATTGTATTTAGTGTTATTATACCATGTCTATTGTTGTTTACTGGAAAATTAGCTGGTTTTCCTTTCTAGTGTTAGACCCCAACATTCCTTATACGCCCAAACTTGACTTTTCTATATTAATAATAGCATTCTTTATTTGAATTGAATTTGATCATTTTGTGTTTTACTTTCAACTGTGTTTGATCTCATTGGAACCTCACAAAGATGCTTGGTTAGTAATTCAAATGTCTTTTAACTTACCAGTGAAGAAACTAAGTGATTTGCCTTGAGCTACACAGATAAGAAATTGGTGATTGGTTAATAAGTAGGTGATTGGTTGAGTGTTGCAACTAGTTATTTCAAATTCCTCTTTCTATACCATGAGAGGGCTGTAGGTAGTTTAAATTTCACCTGTCAAAACATAACTGTCATTCAGAATCCATGAACATATAACCTCTAAATTTTTTTCTGATTGTTCCCTGCCCTCGAACTAGAGGTTCTCAGCCCTCACTGCATATCAGAAAAAAAGAGATGCCCATGATCAGTGTCTTTATATTTAGCTTATCACAGTGCTGTAAAGCTAGCACCACTGCACTGAACAGATCCTGAATCCAAGTAGCATTTTGGATTTTCACCTCTGTTGCGGTGTTGGTAGTCTTTCTTGTATCAGTCATTTGGGCATCAGTTTCCCTTGTTTCCCTCCTCTTCTATATTACCTTTTAAAAGCATCGTACTGAATTCACCATGTGATGAAGTTTGGACTACTCTTATGGAAGATGCAAGACCACATGGAGCTGGGATAAGCTGTGTAGCCGAGGGCATTTGTCTCTCTTGTACCCACCAGTCTGCTAACCAACCCCACTGTGAATGAGAGCACCACTGACAACAGGCGGAACCAGCTGGCCCCGGTCAGGAGATGTGCACAGCTCAACTGCAGAATTGTAAATGAAGTAAAGTGGGCCAAGACACCAGTGAGGGAATAAAGACTCTTAGAAAGAAGAGATAATAAACGTGAGCTACATGGAGAAAACATACCAGGTCCATATGATGCCAGGGAGAGCAACTGGACCCTCTGCCTGGTGCGTCTTTCTGTAACAAGCCCAGAGGAAAGTCGGCTTCCTAGGAAGCCTTCCTTGACTACCATAACTGCTGGGAACCCTTAGTCCTCTGGAATCCACTAGATGCATTGACTTGACACCCCCTTTGGCACATCAAGTACTAGCTGGGACTTACCCAGTAGCTCTCCATGTACCTCTCGTCTTTCCCAGTTGGAACCTGGAGGTGGTTAGGGCCCTGTCTTCTTTTATTTGTATTCCCACTGTGTCGACAATAGGACTTTGCATACCATAGAGACAAAAAAAATATTTGTACATCTATTATATTATGCACATAAATAATGGAACATTTTATATGGAAAAAAATAAAAGTGTAGGTCTTACAAATAATCAGCACTGAGTTATTTTGTGAATTGAAGTATACCGAATGGCTAGTGATAAAATCTGGGGTTTGAAAATTGATAATAAGATTTAGAAATCTTTTACTTCGTTTTAGAGGAGTTTGAGGACCATTAGGTTTAGCATTTAATAGGTCATTAGAGAGTTTGAAGAAAATATTTTCAGTGGGTTGGTAAGGAGTTGGTATACATCATAGGAGTTGAAGTATATAGGGGTTAGGTAGACTTCTCTTTGGAAAGGTTTGGTATTAAAATGACAGTAGCTTGAAGTGCTAGCAAGACCAAGGGAAAGGTTTTTATTTATTTTGACAAATTGAGCTTATGAGATACTGAGTTATAATAAAGTAATAGAATACCTTTTGAGTTCTTCAAAAGAAATTGAAATGCTCTCTGTTTTTCTTAATTAATACATTAAGGATAATTTTATGATCTGATAGTCTGTTGAATAGTTAAATGCTTTGTAAATAAAACTCTTAGATCCTTACACTGAGGCTGTTTTGGTATTCATTTTAAAATCTATTTCCAGAAGTACTTGGACAAAATTAAGTTTTATAAAATTGAAAAGCTTTATTTTTTAACATTTGTTGTAGATAATAGATTTTGTGTTAGGGATAAGATACTTACCCAAAATAAAAATTCTTCATACATTAATTACTCAGTATAACATTTGAAAAAATTAACCTTATCCTGTGAATAAATTGTATGTTTTCAAATATGTTGGCCATACAATACTAATTTTCTTTTATTAGGTAGTATAGTATGCAGGTCTTTATACTTTTTAAAATAGTTTTTACTGTGTATCAGAGAAACTTTTAATTTATGTGATTGTTTAAGATTTCATATACATCATGTCTTAGAATGAGATCCAACTAATTTTGCAATTTTGGAATTTTTTTAAAGCTAAGTAATTAGTTGCACATGAATTGAACCAATAAACAGATAGCTGGAGGAAGAAAAGGGAAAACAACTCAGTATTTGTCAATAGTCAATGTTCTGTTCCATTAAAACCCTAAAATGCCAAAAGGAATTGTAGTCTGTATACCTCTTCTAAAGTAAACTTTTTTTTAAATAGATGATTCCTCCCCGGGGCTGTGCTTATGTCTGCATGGTTCATCGACAAGATTCATTTCGGGCACTTCAGAAACTTAGTTCTGGGTCATATAAGATTGGGTCCAAGGTCATAAAGGTGAGACTGGGGGAGAGGGGAAACATGGCTTTTGTTTTATTGGATTATTAGAATGTTTCTGTATTTAATTCATTTTTTTAATGTTTTGGGCAAACTATGACAAATTTATTATTTCAGTATTGTTGAGTTATAGAAGTAGATATGGTAAAACAAAAACCATATTTAGTCAAACACTTCTTTTAAATCACTTGTGGACAGACAGGTCACCATTTTATGAGCAGATCTTTTTAATTTATATAAGTTTGTCTTTACTTCTTCTCAATGCTTCCTAATCATACCCCTTAATTATAGTATTAATTTCTCCTTCTGAACTTCTTGTCTTATATAACTCAGGCTCTTGTAAAGGGTTTATTTTTATTTTCCTCTTAGTCTGTAAACTGAGTATTATGTATTTTTCCAATTTTACTTCTTATGACTAATTTACACTTCACTTCTATTTGGAGATAATTTATTCCATCAGTGTCTGCAGCTGAATTAGAAACCTTAACGTAACTGCTTTCAAGGGAGTTAATATGCCCATGCTTTGTCACTTTATGGCAGTCTCTTTATAAACTAAAGTGTCTGTGGCTGGTCCCTTTCCTGTTTTCTGGAGTACCAACAGCTTGTTTGAGTTATAATAACTATTCCAATTGTCAGTAATATAGCTTGACATCTTTATGGTAAAAAGTAGATTTGGATATTGTTTCTGAAAGTGTGTTTTAAAGTTACAGTAAGAAGTAGAAATAAATCTCATAAACATCGGTATCTAGTGCAGGATTTATTTTACAAACAAAAACAGAACATGGAGAAATTTTCTGTGGCTACTGTTATTTCAGCAGTGATGCTGTACCCGTCCACTGGTTTTTAAAATTAGTTTTATTTGTATTTACATCGTCTACATGTTTTTGAATGTTTTACCTTGTTTTTACAGTATTTATAAGCTTTCTTTTTTCCTCTCCTCATTCCTGATAGATTGCTTGGGCTTTAAACAAGGGTGTAAAAACAGAATACAAACAATTCTGGGATGTGGATCTTGGAGTGACATACATACCATGGGAAAAAGTTAAAGTGGATGATTTGGAAGGTTTTGCAGAAGGAGGCATGATTGACCAGGAAACTGTAAATACTGGTAAGAACCATAAGGGTGCTTTTATCGTTTAAAAAAGTACACTTATAAGGTTGTAACTGATACGAGTTTTTCATGATAGGACGAATTGTGATTGTTCGAGCTCCTGGATTCTTCCCCCCGAAAGGAGAAAAAAGATGAAGCACCACAGTGCTCAGTGTACATGCGAGATGGGTTCCATCTCATAGTGTCAGGGTGCAGGTAGTGTCTTCGAAGCCTGCAAGTGTAGCTTGTTTCATGCTTGTCTTTAACAAAAGTTTGCTCTCTTAAGAGAGAGTTGTACATTGTATGTATGGAGATTTTTTTAAACTAAATATTTCAATTGCTTGAGTTTAAATGAGAACTGGAGACTTCAGAAGCTTCTTTGAAAAACTTCCCAGATTATTTTGATTAGTATCCACATTGAGAATGACAGGAATAGACTCTTTGTTTAGGGAGCTATGGTTCATATGCATGCAATTTGAAAAGGCTTATAACAAATGATCTTCTGGCTTGCCCTTTTTAAAAACTTGTCTTTTTTATTTTAAAAAATTTCAGTTAAAAATGATTATCAATTGTAACCAGTAAAAAAGCTTAAAAGAATCAAAATATGATATGTTATTTTTTCACTTATTTTTTCACATATTTTTCTAGCATAGCGAGCTAATTTTTAGAGTATTTTGTTCTTAGGCCAGTGCATATATTCAGACACTTTTTGGGTTGTTTTCTTGTCAGTTTCTCTTTTTATTTCATATGGATGTTCCTCCAGAATATTTTTTCACTTATCAAGTATTTTAGTTCTGCTCTTTGCCAGGCATAATTTTAGGAATTGGGATTACAGCAGTGAGGCAGACAGACAGACACCCACCCTCTCCTGTAGTGCACACTAGTACAGAGGTTGACAACCTCTAGCCTCCGGGCCAGACCTTGCCAGTGGTCTGTTCTGTAAGTAACAGTTTATAGAAACACAGGCGTGCTCACTTGCAATAGAGAACATGCGGCCTGCAAAGTCTAAACTTCTTTAGTGTAGGAAAAGTTTGGCAAACTTTTCCATGCTCTAGTGGAAAGACCGACCATGAACAAAAGACATAAACTATACAGCACTTCTGTGTTGCCAGGTTTTAGTGAGATAGATCAGAGAAGGGGGGTAGGCATTTAGGTGTGGAGATAGTTCAGTGTAAGTGGTTGAAGGTGTAATGGAGTGGGTGGTATTTGAAGGGGTGAGATGTGCGACCCCCTGGGGAAAGAACATTCCATATGGAGGTACAGCAGGTGCAAAGTCTGTTTAAAAAATCATGAGACCGGCGTGGCTTGAGCAAAGTAAGGGAAGAGTGTGTGTAGGAGATGCACTCAGAGAGAGGACGAAGAAGTAGTGTACAGTTGTAGCAGTCATTACAGTGACTTTGCTCCTTAATCTGCGGGAGATGGAGAACCGTTGGAGGAACCCTCAGAGCTTCTTTGTTCTATTTATGCCTAGCTATGTATTCAGAAAGATTATTCTGTATTGGATTAGTATTTGTTGCTCTTCCCTTGTGACAAAATGTGGAATGAGGTTGGTTCCTCTTATGTCAGACAGCCTTTGAGATACATATCTGTTATGGTCCTTCTAAGTGTTTTCTCTAGATCAGATGTTTCAACATCTTCCATTTTTGGCTTGTGTCATGCTTTGGAGTCCTTAGTACCCTAATCAGATTTATCTGGGCAAGACCTAGATTGGCATCTATAGTTGTGAACACATCTTTAAAGATAGGTGTGCCAGGCAGTTGAAGGAATTAGACAAGCATGGAATAAATGTATACATAGAAATAAGATTAAAAGTTACACCTATCTAGAGGAAATCAATTTCAAATGTTTTGTTTAGAGTGGGAAACTGTGAAAAGCTCAGAACCTGTTAAAGAGACCGTCCAGACAACTCAAAGCCCACCTCCAGTTGAAAAGGAGACAGTGGTCACAACCCAGGCAGAGGTTTTCCCTCCACCTGTTGCTATGTTACAGGTTAGTGCTGGGTGTTTTTGTGGTTGAATGTTTTGTTTTACATTTCTGTTTTTACTCATGTATTTACTTTATAAAACTGGGGGGCAATTGCCTAAAATGGAATAAAAATGAGTTATATCAAATATTTCTTTTTTCAAAAAAAATTTTTATAGATGGTCTAATTTATATTTAAGTATTTATTTATTGAATAGATAATTACTAATTGTCTGCTCTGTAACATTTACTGTTTTAGGCACCTGAGAATGGGGTAAATCAGTGGGGGGGGGGAAACAAACTCAAACCCCTGCCCTTTTGGAGCTTTTGTTCTCAAAAAGGGAGACAGAAAATACAAAGTAAATAAGGTTATGAGATACTGTGGAAGGAAAAAGATAGTATAAGGATGATCAGCCTGGGTAGGTGATACAGTCTTAAATCACATGGTCATTGTAGATAATTGAGAATGAGACATTTGAGCAACATCTTAAAGTTCCTGAGGGAATTAACCATTTGGTTATCCAAGGAAAAGGCCCTAGGCCAGGAGCATGCTTGGTGTGTTCCAGAAATAGCAAGTGGGCTAGTACAGTGAGTGAGAGGCAGCCTTGTAGAAAGGAGACCTAGCAGGACTTTGGTTTTCTCTTTGAGATGTGGAGCCTTTGGAGGATTTGAAGGAAGAAGTGTCTGTACCTGACTTGAAGTTTTAAAGGATTTTACTGGATATTGTTTTGAGAATAGATTAGTGGACATCGATGAAAGCAGGGAGACCAGTGGAAAGGCAGTTGGAGCAATCCAGATGTGAGGTGATGATGACTCAGGCTAGACTGGCAGCAGGGAAAGAGTGAGAAGTGGTGGGATGTTGGGTGTATTTTGATGGTCTGACCAATGGCATGACTCATGGCAGATTAGATTTTTGAGTTGTGAGAAAGCAGAGGCCAGGCTTGTTGGTATGAGATATTGGAAAGATGGAGTTACTTCTATCTGAAAATGGGAAAGTCTGTGGGAAGAGTTCTTTCGGGAAGAACAGTTGGGAGTTCAGTTTTGTGTATATGAAGTGTCTTTCAGACAGCGAAGTTAAGATGTTGGATAGACCATTGATACAACAGGGAGTTTAGAAGAAAGGTACAATAATAATAGTGCAGATAAATATTTATTTGGGAATTACTGTACCTAGGATGAGTACAAAGTTTTTATGCTAGTAGTAGAAAATAAATTTATGAGAAATTGGAGTCATTTTAAAGCTGTTATTGACATGCTTTCGGTGGTGATAGGTTGCATAATGGTGGTAGGTGTTATAAACTTAGTGGAAAATGGCAATTTAACATTGAGTCTGGTATACACTATTCAAATAGGTACCCATTACTGTACATCACTTGAATGTTAGATAGACTTCACAATTTCCATGTGTACTCTCTGTCGAATAATAATGCCTTTCTTTTACCCCAAGTAGGCTTACTTACAAGTATACAAAAAGGAAAAAGCAAAGCAGCTTAATATAATGGTATTTGTTACCTTCCTAAACAAAAAATAGAAATAACTTACCTTTAGATATTCCAAGATGTAATCATTGCAGATGGATAAAATGATTTATGGACTTTTTATTTTCTACCCACAAAGATTCCAGTAGCACCGGCTGTGCCTACAGTTAGTTTAGTCCCACCAGCATTTCCTGTGTCCATGCCGGTTCCTCCTCCTGGCTTCAGTCCAATCCCTCCACCTCCTTTTCTACGAGCAAGTTTCAACCCTTCACAACCACCTCCTGGTAAGGAAATTTTGTCTTATTCATGGAACTCTATGTGGAATATTACTTAAACTGTTATTTTTCCAGGTTAAAATGCTGTAGAGCAGTGATTTTCAAACCTAGCAGAGGCTGGAGTCACTTGGAGGGTATGGGAAAGCAGAGATAGCTGGGCCAGCCTCTTCTGCTTCAGTGTGACTAAGGGGGGACAAGACATTGCGTTTCTAACACGTCCACCAGGTGATGCACATTGTCATACTTTAAGAAGCATTGACAGAGAGAAGAAAAAGAATCTTTAAAATTATTGAAATGTTCTTAAAATAGTATAAACCTTATGTTGAAATTTTTTAAAGTTAATCCTCATTCGAGGATATGGTTACTGGTTTCAGTTTTTGTTTTGTTTTTTTTTTTTTTAGAGACAGAGTAGGGGAGGGAAAGAGGGGAGAGAGAACAAGAGAAAGAGAAATAAATACATAGATACATGCGCACACACACATACATACATACATATATATACACACACACATATATACATATATATATACACATACACACACAGACGTGTGTGTGTGTGTGTGTGTGTGTCAGATTGCTTTTCTTACCTGCTGTGACCAGGGATCAAACCTGCAACATTTTGGTGCACAGCATGGTGCTCCAACCAACCGAGCCACCCAGCCAGGGCTAGAAATAATATCTTAAAATGCTAATTGAATCTGTAATACATTTTTTTAAATCTAATTGTTGTAAAAGTTGCTTAAATCAGTGTTTCTAGGTAAAAACTGCAGTTTATGTAACAGCAATTAAATATAAATAATAGCTTACATAGAATTATTTGCCTATTATAGAAATGAGGTGCTATAATTTGATTTTTGTAACTTAAGTTTTTAGCTGTTAAATAGGTTTCCTAAAAATATTAACAAGGTCAAAAAATGAATTCATAGTCTGAAAGTGGTTGTAATTTGTTTGTTTTACAAAATGTTACAATTGTAGTTTAATATATAACTTAAAATTGATGCAGATTTTAATTAGAATTTTATCTCTGTATATATTACATATTTGAAAATTACTCTTGTGAAATATCTTCTGTATTTGTGATTTCAAAAATAAAAATTTTATTCAGAAGATGTTTAAGTGATTGTTTTAAACACTATACCATGTAGACTTTATAAAGTCATTGTCTAGCATTCAGTTGTTGAAAATCATATACTTTTATTATTGTCTTATTTTCAGCAGCTGTTTCTAATTGGGTTTAATGTTAGCTCTGTACTTTAAAAACACTAGGAAGCAGGTTTATAGTTTGATCATTTGATATTTAAAATCATGAAACAGCCAGTTTATTTTAATCCTGAAAACATAACAACAACCAAGGTTGATGAAAATATTTGATCTAGTGAGTAAACTAGATCATATATATCAAAGAAATACAGTAGCATCTTTTACAGATGATGTTGCATGTAATATGAGCAACCTGAAATGTAGCATTTAACTCCCCAGGTAGTTATTCACAATGCTAACATGTAAACAGGGTGCCTGGCTTGTATTATTTAGTCTTTAATTTTATGGCATTATAGAGAGTGCCACAGCAACACTGTGAAAGACAGGATTGCTCATGATGAGGATCTTTATGCATCACTTAGCTTACCCTATACTTTACCATTGATCAAATATGGGAGTATATGTAAAAGTAATTTTTAAAATGGAAGACACATTCACAAATACAAGGTTGCAGTAATGAAAGACTTTTATAAGAAAGTAGGATTTCACTTAGAGTTATTGAAATCTTTGATTTAAAAAAGTAACTTTTCCTGTGTTATTTTATTTGGGGTCTTTTTTCTCAATGTAGGTTTCATGCCACCTCCAGTTCCACCACCTGTTGTACCACCGCCTACTATTCCACCAGTAGTACCAACACGTGAGTCTTCAGTCTTAGAATTTTCTTAATTCCTGGTAGCGTTAATGTGTCATTTCTCATTCTTGTGAATTATTGTTCATTTTTTATGATGAAAGTTTCCATACATGCATTTCTTTTTTTGTTAAATTACTCTAAAATGTTAACAGCATCACTTGACAGTTCATGTTCAGATTTACTCTCTTGTCTCAAAATATCTTTTTATGATTGGTTTACTTTAGTCAAAATTCAGAGAAGTGCCTCCCCATAGTGTGTGTGTGTGTGTGTGTGTGTGTGTGTGTGTGTGTTAAATATCTTAATCTAGAGTAGTACTGCTCAAACCTCTCTTTTTTAATTCTTCGTATCTTTGATTTGTTGGAGAAACAGTTCACTTCTATATGCAAGATTCCAAATAATGGGTTTGTTCTTTTTTTTTGCTTCTTCGTGGAACTGAATGTGTTCCTCTAACTCTGAATTTCCTGTGAATACGAAGTTTTTAGCACTATAGTCTTGCTTTGTTTTCACTTCAACTTTTTTGGTGAGAATTCTTAAAGGTGGGGTACTGTAGACCTGATATTACATCATATCAGGAGCTTTGCAATGCCTTCTTTTTCTCCTTAAATGATGTTAAGATGTACCAGAGCATTCAGGTAGTGGAACCTGGTGATTAAAATGTTTCCCTTAAAATTTGCATCTGATGGTTTCATTCATTGATCATTATTACTTGAATCTACTTTTCATTAGTTTCAAAGTGGTCATTTTTTATTTTTATAATTCCTTACATATTTCTTAGCTAGAATTTTTCTATAAAGAAAAACTTGCCCTGACTGGTGTGGCTCAGCTGATTGAGCCAACGGCGTGCGAACCAAAACGTCATCGGTTCAATTCCCAGCCAGGGCACATGCCTGGGTTGCAGGCCAGCTCCCCACTTTGGGGCATGTGAGAGATGGTCGATGGATGTTCCTCTCCCTCTCTTTCTCCCTTCCTTTCCCTCTCTCTAAAAGTAAGTAAATAAAACACACACACACACACACACACAACTTATTAACCAGTAGTATGTAGTTACCTTGAAATACAGTTGTACAGGTAGATGCTAAATTCTTTCCTGTGAATGCCATTTTTGAGAGCAATGAGTTAGTTCTAAGGATTTCCAGTTATGTCCAACAGCTGAAGTTGGGAGAGGATTCTCTTATTTTTCTTCCTCTTCTCCTTTTCCCTTCACTTCTTTCTCCTTGTTTCCTTTAGCGTTGGTAGATTATGCAGTTGCATTCACTTTTCTCTTTGCATTTTAACTTCATCCTTGACTGTGAGAAACTCTTCTTGTTGCCTCTTGTTGTGATGACTACATCAGTTTTTGAGAGTTTCTTAGTGTTTTTAGCCCAGCATCGGCCCAGAGGACTTTATTGTAAAGAGGGTGTATATGATAGAGAGCTTCCCTTTTGATAGTACCCATTTTCCTTATATTTTTAATCCTTTACTCTCCTTTAGTATCTAGAATTCTTTTTTTGCTATTGTTGGTTAAGTACGAAGAATTATTTTTTCTAAAAATTAGAAAAGTGTTCACCATTCATAGACTCATCCTAGAGACTACCTCTCAGTTATTTTTTTCTTAATTTACTTGTTTTGGAAAATCTGCAATAAATTTAATGGAGAAAGAGAAATGCCACTGTTTTCCAGATACTCTCCTAATACATGGTCCCAGGTGGCTTCATCCCGGCTTTTCTTATGTGCTCACAGATTGTCCAGATGATCGAGTTAAACGTGTGGCTAATACAGTTCCTAAAAATCCCCAAGTAAATGACTCAACAGTTTAGGATATAAATTGGACTAAAAATTCTAAATATTTAATTGTGATTTTATATTCCTCTAGTTCTGTTTTTTAACATATAAATGATATAGACTTTTCTATATCATTTAGGGACTTTTCTACCCATTCTTTGAATTTCTAGTCCACTTTATCTCCTCCCATCTGATGAGTTCTTACCTTGTTTGACACAAAGTAGTGAATACCAGGACCGTGGTTCATTGTAATTCCGAAGGGACTGGGCAGATTTTTACTCTCATACGTATTTGTCAGTCTGCACAAATCATTTCTGTATGTTCGTATATACATGTACTAGCATCCCTGGAAAACTGGGTTTTGGGGTTTGGGTTTTTTTTGTGCTACTGGGTTTTTTTGAAGGTATTGGTCCTTATGTTAGTAAACATCTTTGTGCAGATGTTTAAAAAAATTTTTGCATTTTTAAAAAAAGTTTTCTAAATTTATCCTCTTCATGGTGACACAGTCATCATTTTGAGCGTCAGTTGTTTAACAAAGTGCTGGGTGACACAGAGATGCTGTAAAGTGAAACACTGAAGCTGCTGAAAGTTAGTTTTCATTATAAGTGAAACAGTGGGATCAGAAGAGAATTCGTGTAGAGCAGGTCCTTGAATAATGTCAGTTGCATTCAGTGTTGTTTGGTTATAATGTTTCTGAAATGCTGTGGAAACTTAACTTTTATTTATGTCAATTAGTCTGTGGTGAAATTGGTTTTGTTATGCATCATTTTAAAGTCACAGAAGCTCTCCACAACAGTGGGGTGGACTTACTGTACATCATGTTAATCGAGCAGTCTTAACCAAACAGCTGGGGCGAGAGAATAGGAAGTCATTTAAAATTTTGGCAAGGCCATTGTTAGTCATGGTTAATATTAACTTAGCACATGGATTATTAGATAATGGAGTCTGAAAATATTCTCTCCCTTTTTAAACAGCTTTAGTGCAGCCACCATTATCCATGACTCCAGAGACTGTGAAGGAGGTTGGATTTGGTAGTCTTGTTTTACCAGGTGGTCCTGTTGCCAGCAATCTTGCTGCCTCCACTCTGCCAGCTGGAAATGTTTTTAATCCTGCTAAACAAGCAGAGCCTGAAGAAAAAGTACCTCATCTTATAGACCACCAGATTTCTTCTGGTGAAAACACCAGATCAGGTAAACGAAAATAGAAATTCCCACAAATAAATAGTTAAATCATAAGCACTGCTTCTCTATGGTGGTGTTTTAATTTTGAGGTGCCATGCATTTGTAACCAGTTTAAGGCACAAATGTTGAAATGTTCATTTTTCTTTTTTTAATATCTTCACCCAAGGACATGCTTATTGATGTTAGAGAGAGGGGTCGGGAGGAGAGAGAGGGAGAGAAATACCGATGTGCAAGAGAAACGTTAATCAGTTGCCCCTTGTACATGCCCCGGATAGGGAACTAAACCTACAGCTTAGGCATGTGCCCTGACTGGGGATCAAACCCGTGACTTTTCAGTTCATGGGACAGTGCTCCAACTAGCTGAGCCACACCAGCCATGGTGAAACGTCTGTTAAAAACCAATTCGGTGTTCTGTTCAGAATGGGGTAGATTTTGACACTTTTCCATTAAGGCCGTTCTCCCTCCTTTTTTGCTTATTGGGACTGCTTTAATATGTTATTATCAAAATAAGATTGTACAAACTATCGAATACTTACAGAACAATAAAAATAAACAATTAATAGATATAAATAACTTCTATGAGGCATTATCTAGCCAGGTCTAAGAGATAAATACGGTGTTTAAAAGCAGCACATCCCTTTTTTGTTTTTTTTCATGGCACCACTATTAGTATATTGACAATTGTGGTTTAGAAAGACTTTTGTTAAAGATGGAGAATCAGTATAAAACCTGGCATTTTCGCTAACTTAAAGATCATATAAAATTTTAGTCAACAGCCCCACTTATGTTTTTATATTTAAATTTCACTGTACATGGGTATTGATTTTAGCTTTAATTTTTTACTTAATACTTTGAATCATGGGAAATAAGTAGCTGATTAATTCTAAGCTAACTGTTGGAAATTATAGCATTAGTTTTCTTTTCATACCAGAATAATTGTTTTCTCCCCCACCCCCCATTTTCATTTCAGTGATTCCAAATGATATTCCAAGTAGCCCTGCGATTTTAGGGCAGCCACCAAATATGACAAGCAATGCTGGAATTCTTGGAGTTCAAAGACCAAATGTATCAAGTAATCCTGAAATTCTTGGAGTCCGGCCATCTAACGTTTCTAGTAGTTCTGGGATTATTGGAGTCCAACCACCAAATATTCTGAGTAACTCTGGAATTTTGGGAATACAGCCACCAAGTGCTTCGAGTAGTTCTGGACTTTTGGGAGTGCTACCCCCCAGTATTCCTAATAATTCTGGACTTGTAGGAGTACAGCCACCAAATATTCCAAATACATCTGGACTTTTAGCAACACAGCCACCAGCTGGGCCTCAAAACTTACCCCCTTTAAATCTCTCTAGTCAAAGGATGCCCGTAATGCCCATGTTAGACCTTCGTCCAGGACTGATGCCACAGGCACCTGGACCGAGATTTCCATTACTGCAGCCTGGAATTCCACCCCAGCGAGGAGTCCCTCCCCCATCGATACTTGATTCAGCTCTTCATCCACCACCCCGTGGTCCTTTTCCTCCAGGAGATATTTTCAGTCAGCCAGAAAGACCTTTTCTAGTTCCTGGAAGGCAAAGTATAGACAATATTAATAACCCAGAAAAAAGGATACCACTTGGGAATGAGAACATTCAACAGGAAGGAGATAGAGATTACCGGTTTCCTCCTATAGAAACCAGGGAAAGCATGAGTAGACCTCCCCCGGTGGATGTTAGGGAGGTGGTTGGACGGCCTGTAGATCCAAGAGAAGGTCCTGGAAGACCTCCACTAGATGGTAGGGATCATTTTGGAAGACCTCCTGTAGATATTAGAGAAAACCTGGTGAGGCCAGGTATGGATCATCTTGGTCGAAGAGACCACTTTGGCTTTAATCCAGAGAAACCGTGGGGGCCGAGAGATTTTGATGAGAGAGAGCATCGAGTTCTGCCTGTCTTCGCTGGTCCAAAAGGCTTACATGAAGAGAGAGGTAGATTCCGGTCTGGAAACTATCGTTTTGATCCTAGAAGTGGTCCTTGGAACAGAGGATTTGGGCAAGAAGTTCACAGGGATTTTGATGACCGCAGAAGACACTGGGAGAGGCAGAGGGATAGGGATGACAGAGATTTTGACTTCTGCAGAGAAATTAATGGAAATCGTCTTGGAAGAGAGAGAATTCAAAACACCTGGGTCCCCCCTCCTCAAGCTCGGGTTTTTGATTTCTTTGAAGGGGCCACTTCTCAACGAAAAGGTGATAATGTGCCTCAGGTTAACGGTGAAAACGCTGAGAGACATGCTCAACCACCACCTTTACCAGTACAGAATGATCCTGAACTTTATGAGAAACTGACCTCTTCGAGTGAAATAAACAAGGAGAAGAGTGACACAGTTGCTGATATAGAAAGTGAACCAGTGGTAGAAAGCACAGAAACTGAGGGGACATAATCATCACTCAGTAGGTAAAAGATACCTTTTGTAAAGTTGTCATCTCTCTGTAATAGATTAATGGCTGACTGGACCATAGTTGTTCACTTTTGTCTGCCAGAATTAAGTTAATCTGATGTTCATGTTCACTTTTCTCTTAAAATAATTGTACAACTGACTTGTATAGACATTGTTCTTAATATGAACATGGTAGGTAAACATTTTTTATTTTTCTGATAAAGTATAAATGTTGCCCCCTGATTCTTTTAACTTCAAGGAAATGAATAACAGCTTGTCAGAGACTTCCTATGGAAGAAAGGAATTTTTAGATACTACCATTAGGTTGGATATGGCAATAGATATATTTCAAAATAGCAAGTCATGGTATATCTTATCCCATATCTTTAGGCTGCTGCAGAATTTTAAGGTAATAGACCAAGCTGTGATATTTTATGCAAAGACTGGCTCTAGACATTTGAGGAGCACAATACAGAGATTTTAAAAAGTGATTTTGTAAAATCTACACTATGGTCTCTGTTTCTCCAAAGTAAGTGTTTGTGATTTGTTCCTCATACTACAGTGAGTATAAAGAAAAAAAGAAAACAACGTAAATATTAAAGTACGTTTCAATGTTGGGTGAATTTTGTTTTTAGATGCCAATAAAACTTATTTGTTTGATAACAGTGTTCTAGGAATTGTATTTTTTTAACCTACAAGTTCTTAAACCCTGAATCATTAGCAGCATGTGCTTAGTTGCAAACGTTTTCTATTAATAACAAAGAAGAACTGTATGGTGGAAAAAGCATGTACTTTAATATAAAAATCATGCAGTCTCAGTTTGTATGTGATATCTGTGTATATTTATTGTGTAAGTCATACAGGGTTTTTATTTTTTTGTTTCTCTGTATGTCTGTTTTCACTCACATACAGAGAAAAATAGAAATTGATAATTTAGATAATAAAATATTTTTTAAAAACTGGAGAGAAAGCAAAATTTGGCTAATTGATATCGCTCATAGTTACAGCTCTTAGCCTTTATGAAGGGAAAATAAGAAATACTGTAAATAAATATATTGGCAGTTTGGCAATTTTTTTAAATGTAGTTAAGCATGAAGCCAGATTGCGTATGGACCCAAATTTCATGCAGATGCTTGCATTGCCTTGTTTTACACTGCATTTACTGTTCTGCATAGACGCGCTAGTACTAAACTTCTTGGCTGGTCACTTGCCTGAAGTGAGCATCTTAATCACATTATGAATAGTGGTGTTGATGGATTTAAACACATTAATTTGTATACAAAGTGTCCATCCTGTGTTTTGTAGGCTCTGGGGAGCACTCTTCAGATTTATTTCCAAGGTAAACTGAGTAGCAGAAATATTTGGTCTTGGTTTCCTGTTATTTATTTTCATTTTAATTTTCATTTATCTGATGTTCGTGTCTCCTTTGGGTTTTACATATATACACATATGTGTAAAACCATTGGTATTTTTAAATTTCTAATGATGGCTTTCATTTGGTCCTATGAATAGTCATTTAGTTTCCTGTGTATTTCCAACAATTCATCATTTGCTCTATTTATCTAGAATTTTTAAGTTAGATTTGTCAACTTCTTCTCTCCCCGTACAATTATACCATATATTCAAAAATGGGAGGTTTTTGCTTACCTTATCTAATGATTTAGAGAGCGCTAGAACTTGAAGGTTCCTGGGCAAAAATAAAGTCTTCTTACAGGTTTTGATAGAAATAGTATGTTATTTATTTTGTTATTCGGAAAAGTGGGAAGGGGGAATTTGGTGTTTATTTTTAAGGTAATTCAGTTCAGTTCCATAATTGCAGTTGGTTTCTGATCTTTTCCCTGGGGCAGTGGGAAAACTGTGACAGCAGTGCAGTTTTAATGTCTGGGAAGGATTCGCCTTGTTCTCAGGGAAATTATATGGACTATGATTCTTCTCAAACTCTTTTCATTGCATTTACCATTATTAAAATTATTGGCATTCACTTGGATTAGATAATATGAAAGATGTGAAGCTTTTCACTGACTTTTAATCCCAGGCTTTTTAGTCACTCTTCGGGCTTTTTATGTGCACACTTGAAAACAGTGTGCTGCAAGTATCGTGCCGGTTTAGAGATTGTGGCCGTGCGAGCTTCCAAGCCAGTTGTCAGCACAGAATCTGGAAACCTGTCTTGGGAATGAGTGACCCTCCTGATATAGCTGGAAAAAATTGTGTGTACTCATTCTCATGTTGTCCTTGTTTTGTTGTATAATATTAGAAAGGATATTTAATCATTCTCATACTGAATTTTCAAAATTGATATTTACGTTCATTTTTTAAAATTATGGACAGAAGAGTTGACCGTCTTAGTTTGATAAGTTTGACATAGGACCTATCACATTTTTTATGCTATTAATCACAGTGTTGTCACTAGAATGCTGGCAGCTTGAAATAAGCCAGGGGCGCCTTAACCACTTTACTCTAATAAAGTGATTTAAAGTGCCACAGGTTTAGTAGCTACATACACTGGACACTAGATCACATAGCGTTTTGATTTGTGGTTTGTTAGAATGATGTGACCTGCAGTCTCAGCAGACTACAGTATTACTATACATTCATTGTTAATATATAAATGGGTTTTCTTATGTCTGCAGACATTTTATCAAACATTGGTTTCTGTTCTTGACATAAATGCATATACTGTACTTTGATCCATTTATATTGTAGCTAGAATGTATTGTGCAGCAAAGTAGTCTTTATCTGCAGCATACCAGTGGAATGCTCCTTCATTCTAATTTTATATCAGTACATAGGGTGGACAAATACTTAGAAAGCATAGGAAGGTGGAATAGTATAAAATTTTTTGCTTAAGACTCTGGAAATTATATAATAATTGATAAAACTTGTTATTTACTATATTCTTATCAGAGTTGTTTCTTTAGTCCTGGTAATTTAGTTGCTTCATTAAATTTATTGACCATTTTTTACTCACATAAAAGGCTATAGTTTATGGAGCTACACATTTAGGGTTGGTTTGGGTGTGGGACAATTGCATTACACTTAAAGAGAAAAAGTTACCTCTTTTAATTGGAAAAAGCACTTTTTTATAAACACATAGTGCATCAGATTTAAGGTACCATTCAGAATTTTTAAAATGCTTCCAGTATGACATGCCAGTGATTATAAAACACATCTCTAATTTAGAAATGTCAAGATATAAAAAGTGTCTTATAATCAAAGAATTACAGTATTCATTATGGAATTTTATAGATGTATTTTAGATGGGCACATCTAAAATTAAGGATAAATTACATTTAGTTAAAATTTTTTACTTTATGTGCCTTTATCATTACTTTATTGGGTGCTATATTAATAAAGTGTTTTAAGGGATTTTATTTCTTTCAAAGAAAGAAAACATTTTTTTAAACATTTTATATAATATACAAAAGGAAAGCATTATCTTTATATTATTAAGATAGGCAAGATGAAGTACTACATTGTGAGTAGCTGAAGTGCGGCAGAGAGTTAGTTTTGTTTTCTTTAATTCATGATGTGTTTTTGAAAAAAAACATCTTCTAAAATGTAACTGAAGTTGATTTATATTTTCCACTTCTGAAGAAAAACACCAGGTTACTATAGTTTGTAATAAGAAACTTGAAAACAAGATACCTTGGCCCAACAAAACTCTCTGGAATTAGAATTTAAAATTAATGGCCCAGATTGTTTTCTTTTGGAGATCATACCATACAGAGGGGCATACATATCAGAAGCAGTTTGAAATACACGATTTCTGTGGTTTTCAGGAAGGAAATACGGAGCTCTTTGAAAATTTGGGCGTTTGGAAGGGCCACCGCAAACTCTCTAGTACAGAATTGCCTGGGTGATACATATTTACACACACAGCCCTACCTTCCTGGGTGCGTGTGTGTGTGCACACACATCCTCCACACACCACCAACCACCACTGCAGGTATATTAAAATATGTAAATATTTCCTATTCTGTATACTTGAGATTTGTAAAATATTAAGGAGAAGACTTGAGTGATGCACAGTAATTTTTAGAGTTTCAATAAAGTAGATACTTACTTGTGGCAACTGGTGTTGGAAGATGAATAAAAGTTAGAGCAGTCCTTTGTCACAGGTGTTTTGAACTCAAGCATTAATCTAAAAATGAATTATAGCAAGAAAGGGTTGGAAGGAAGCATATGAGATGGTTTCTTTAGGAATTTTTTTTTGACTCAAGTGAAACTTTGTTTAGGAGAACAATTTACTTGATAGTGTGTAATTCTTTGATTATTAAAAAAACCCTTTTGGGACAAAATTGCAAACATTAACCTAATCAGCGGCTAGAAGTAGCGTTACTAGTGGTGGTATTACTGAGGTATGTGTTGTACATCAGAAACTAATGCAAATCAGTGTATTTTGGCATGAGCTTTGCTCCGAGATTTGCTTTTCCGCTACTTAAGTCTCGCCTCTTTCAGGGGACTCTTCATCGTGTATGTACACTTACAGTTAAGTGTGCCTTGTTGTAACAAGATAGAGAACAAATACTCTAAATAATTTTTAAAAATACACACACACACGGTGTATCAAGGAGTAAGAATTGTGCTACTGGGAAGAATTGTGCTACTAGGCTTAACTTTATATTGTACAAGAAATATCAGATAGTAGGCTGACCTGTAATGAAGGACGCTGAGAGTGCTTATGCCCCGAGCTCAGTGGGTGGGAAAGAGTGAACCTCTGAAACTTGTTTCTTTGAGCCTGAGAACTAGATGAGTTTAGTGAGCACCGTACGCTGGCATAACAATAGTAGATACGCAGCCCTTGGTTGACCTGTTGCCCCTGCCCCAGCCCATTATCACCCAGTCCCACCTTGCTCAGCTGGCACTGTTCTGTTTTTTTCTTTCCCGAATCTTCTCCTCCTCAGCGTATCACTCCAGCCTTCTTTTTGACCAGGAACTATCAGTTGGATTTGTCTGTGTTGAAGGCAGTTTGCTCCCCTTCAGCTTGGGAATTTTTAAGGTTATTTCCAACATTTAAATACCTTGCATCTATGAATAAGTTTTCTTTTCTGTAGAAGACCAGTTGAAGGAGCAGGAGAAACAAAGGGAAAGACTAACAATATTGAAACACTTTTTAAAGAGAACACAGATTTTACCGTCTTTGGGTTTTCAAAACTGGCATTACCATTTGCTAGATGTAATGTCTTTGAACAGAATTACTGCACCTCTCAGCTCTAATAGTAATCTGCAGGGTTAAATTTTTAAAATTATTATTGATGATACCAGTTAATATTTAATGGACGTGTGCTATGAGAAGAACTAGAGTAATTTTATTACCTGCATAATATAATCCTCATGACAGTCTTGTGAGATAGTTGTTGTTTTAATATCTGTTTTGCTAAAGAAAAACCTAAGTCTCAGATTTAAGTGATTTCCTGGGGTCTCATAACTTGTAAATATTTGAGCAAAGATTGAAACCCCAGATCTACTAAATTCAAAAATTAGTACATATCACCTAATGAACTGCCGGACATACATCGCAGGGGCTCTCCAACTATTCCTCTTCTCTTCAGAACAGGCAGATTTGTGCACGAAAGTGTAAACTCGAAGAGCCCCAGCAGGCTTATCCAAGGCTGCAGTGAACAGTAACGTAAGTTGTGGTTTCATGGCTACAAGTATACGTGGGACTGTCTTCTTGTACTCTAGTTAAACAGTCATTGCAGCTTCATTCTTCTTAGACTCTGTGTTCAGGGTTTTTGTTTTTCTTAAGGTTTTACCATGACATAATATTGTTAACTTTCTTTTTTTTTTTTAAGATTTTATTTATTTATTTTTAGAGAGGGAAGGGAGGGAGAAAGAGAGAGAGAGAGAGAAACATCAATGTGCAGTTGCTGGGGGCCGTGGCCTGCAACCCAGGCATGCGCCCCGACTGGGAATCGAACCTGCGATGCCATGGTTCGCAGCCCACGCTCAATCCACTGAGCCACGCCAGTCAGGGCGTTAACTTTCTTAATAAACTGCCACTTTGAAGGCATATTTCTGTTGCATTGATATTAAATAAGATTTCTTTTTGACTTTTCCCCAAAATTAAATAAAAATTTCAAAACTGTTTATCCTTTAAAATTATTTAATACATGTAAAGCAGAGCCAGTGGTAGCTTGAAAATTTACGTTTTAGATTGTGGCTTTGGCAGCTTCCTTCCAAAATTTGGCATTTATGCACTGCATGTCTAGCCGAAACCTAGTACCTGTTTTTCTTGTGTATTAAACTCCTTTATTAAGAATATTCCATGACACCCATTAAATGAGATATGTAAAGCTACACATAGTAAAAATTCAGTACTAGTCTTGGTTCGACACTGAGCTTCAGAGAGTTCAGAGACTAGCCTTCGTCTTTGGTGGCAATGGGTAGTTCGCAAGTGTTTGTTCCTTTAGAACACAGAACCCGAGTCGAGGTCTTCTTTCGTTTCAAAACCTCAGCTAATTAAGATGTAGATTTGTGGGAGGTTTCACTCACGGCACGGCAGGGGCGGCCTCTGATCGCCTTTGGCAGAGTCTTTGGACAGACGACTCTGAACGTTGTGGCCATATTGGTGCCTGATCCACACCGCACATCAGGGGGACATGCTTACCGTATTTGTGAGTTATATTACTACTTTTTCTAATTTTGCCAAAGGTAGTTACTATTTTGCTTATGTTGTGATCATTACATTAAATAAAGTGTTCTTGCATTTGAACAATCATTATTTAATGACATGACTCTTGTTTTTATTACTGAACTTGGGTCAGTTTACACATTAGTAAGAATATTAGTAAAATCAGAAGACTTGTATTAAATAAAATAACCTTTGAAAATATAACAGGAGAACTTGTTTAAAAATTGATCTTTCCTTCCGTGGTGATGGATATTACTTTGACCCTTTTAGTTGAAGAGGGCAGCACTTCCTTCCAATGTCAGAAGGTTCTGAAAAACATCACCTCTTATATCACTGTGGTCATACCCAGGTTAAGGATTTAGAGATAGTTCTAAGTAGTAAAACCACCAGGTCTTCATTTACAACTAGATTTTTTAAAAAGTAAATAAAATGTATTTAATGATATTTTAATATAGTCCTGTCTCTTCAGCATACCCTTTCTGAATTGTTCGAGTGTCTATGGCCACAGGTTGAAAGTTGTCGCTACAGGGAGAGGGGTTTGTGGGTGGAGAGACTCAGTGCTTCTTAACCTCTGTCGCAGACATTCCGCATCATTCATCACCGTCTTCAGATACACTCTGTTCGGTAGGGTTTGTTTCTTTTTACAAGTGAGAAGCAAACTTGCACTCCATGGTCGCATAGCTTTTGACTCATATAGGTGTTTGAACCCAGGTTTTGCCTACTTCAAAGCTGTGCTGTGCTTAAAAGGTGCTTTTATGGAAAGGTGGATTTTACTGTAAGGTTGGTATAATCAGTGTCCTAGGCCTGCTGTAACAACATACCAAAAACTGGGTTGCTTGAAACAACAAGTGTGTGTCCTCTCCCAGTTCCGGAGGCTGGAAGTCTGAAATCAAGGTGTTGACAGGATCATGCTTTTTCTTAAGGCTCTAGAGGAAGACTCTTCCTTACCCTCCACACTACTCGCAGCTCTCAGCACTCCGAGGGGTTCTTGGCTTCTAGATGCATCACCTCAGTCCCTGCGTCTGTCATCACGTGGCAGTCTTCCATCGTGTGTGTGCACCTCGTCTTCTCCTCCGTGTCTGTGTCTGACATTTCCTCCTGTAAGGACACCAGTTATATGTGATTCATGGTTCAGCCCACTTCAGCATGACCTCATCTTAGCTAGTGACATCTGCAATGACCGTGTTTCCAAATGAGGTCACGTCCTGAGGTTCTGAATATTTTTGGAGAACACCATTCATAACAGCCTGTCCCCCTAAGTTCTATAACTGTTTAAGATGTAAGTAAATAGACCTTTTATCTTTGGGGACACACCTTGGGAAGGTGGTACATATTAGCATGACAGAGCACACCTTTACAGAACCCTGTTTTAAATTACTTTGGGTATTACAGCACTCAAATTTGGGTCCCTAACTAAGTGTCGTAAACTGTTAAATACAATAGCACTGCCCAACTTTTTAGAGGAATTGGTAATGCACATGTTCTTAGGTTTTTTTGGTAATACTTAAAGGAATTTTCAAAGGTAACCCAATAATATTAGCATTATATAGCAAAAAACCTATTCACTGTTAATTCTCCCTGCATTAAAAAAATAATACTGACTTTTTCACAAGTGGAGGTTTTTTAGACCTTGCTGGATACAGCTAACTTGAAAAAGTGCAGCCCGAGTCTTCCCATTTCACTTGCACTGTTTGTCCTTTAAAGTAGTGTTAGCATTTTCCGTTTTGCGTGCTCATTACAGTTTCGTCTTAAGTAAGTGCTATGATGATACCATCTTGCCATTTCAATGGTTTATTAGAAGTAGGTTATTTACCAAGTAAATTGCCAGTTCACAATTTATCTAGTATTATTATAACCTTAATGTAGTTCTCTACTTCATATAGAATTAGCCAGCAAAATCTTTTATTTGATCAAGTGAACAACAGTCTTGTATCTGACTGAAATTCAGATTACATGGCTCTATAGGTCTTTACTTAAACAGGTGTCTTAACAAGGGCAAGGGCCCCTATAACTTTTATAGACGTCTGAACGGAGAATTCTGACTTTTATTTGAAGAGTACCAAAGCACCTAGAACACTGCCTGGCATGTAGTACTACATAGATGTCACTATTGATATAACTGTCAGTCGTGGATCATGGGGACTTTTTGGGCGTGCAAATCACTGTTGTATATTAACTGCAAATAATTAAGGGATTATTTGTGAAGATTTGCATGTTAACCCAAACGTGGGGGAGGGAAGAGAAGGGAGCTATGTGGTTCTCGGAGCTTAAGGCGTCTTCTCAAGTCTTTCTGCCTCTAGTGCGGGGACAGTTGGAGGTGCCTTTGTGCTTCTGACCCTCAGTGCCACCCTGTAAACACAGCCGTTGGAGTCCCTGGGCTGCTGGCGGCATCCTGCTGGCCCAGGGGCTTGCCTGTCTGGACAAATGGCCGATCTAATTTCAGGAAGAACAATTAGAAAGCCTCCTTTGTTAATTGTTTATGTTTAGTAGTAACAGTGTGGTTGTTAAAAATATTATTCCTGATTTTCTTATACGATGTAGTAGGAACTTAAGTTTTAAGAGTAGGTTGTTTTCCCATGGGACTTGGAAAAAGTTGCTAAGATTTATACTTTGCCTATGAATATATTCATGCTAGAAGAAGTCGTTGCACCAAAATAAACTACTTCTTTGAATGTGTCTGAGTCAAGCCACTATATTAGAAACCACATTTAGAAAAATGATTAAACTTTTTATTAGGCTTTCCTATGTGATGCTGAATTTGCAGAACATGTACAGAGCCATTTTATCCCAAAGTACCTAAATCCAATAAAATTTGAGGTCTCAGGAAATTATTTGTTTGGGGAGAGGAGTGAAGTTACTTGACTACTGATTCTGAAATCTCTCTTGGGTCACTCACTGTTGCCACTTTAAGAAGACATAGTAGGGATCTTGGTTCCTTCGGAAATCACAAAATGCCCCAATAACCATAGTTATCTGAACTTTCAAATGTAAACCAATGAAAAATAGCAGCTAGATACTTTAGTGGATAATGTAAAATTTTATTGTCACCTTGACTTAAAAAGCTTCATATGAAAGAGGGCCAGCCTTAAACTGTTACAACTCTGATCTTTCTTTGCCACATCGGTTATTTTAAATTTATTTGTTGGCCTAAAGCTATAGATGTGGGGCTTAATTTGGAGAAGTCTAAATGCCTAGTATACCTCCCCCCCACCCCAAACTCACAATTCGAAGCCTGTAATTTAAGCTATGTGATTATAGTTTTCTTCATAAACATTACGACTTTTGTATTCCCGGCAAGTGAAATCAGTAGTCCACATTTTAATCACTGGCAGACTAGAGTTGATTTCTAAACTAATAATCAACTTTCAAAGGATCAAAAAGGGATCCTCCTCACCCCAAAAGCAATGCCGCTTAACTGACAGTGACAGTAGGGAATATGGAAGTGTTCATGGAGGAAGAACAAGTTCTGTTTCCAAAGCTGGGAAACTGGGAGCAAGGCCCAGGCCTTCCATCTGTGAGCTCTGGTCGTGTGATGATTGTTCCGGCTGTCCAGAAGCTGCAGACAAGGGCATGGCCTTGGTTCTTGTTTAAACCACCAAACATAAGATGAAAATGACTTTAAGAAGATATAGGAATAGTATAACCAGGTATTAAAAGAAATGCTATATTGTTTCTGAAAATTGAATGAGGCGGACACTTTGTGGTTAGTCCTTTCAGGTGTGATTCATCTGAAATTTTCCAAAGGAATACTTTCCTTGTATTCTTAGCAGTTTAGACAGCTCTCCATTCCTTTTTGTAGTTTCAGTGGTTGCTGGTCTGGTGTGAAAAGAAAGTGGTTATAGTGCGCTCCTTTTTTTCTCAGTTTCTTGTCAAATACCCACTCAGGCGCCTTAAACAGAGCACGTGTTCTGGCTGGGAGTGGTTGAGCCAGGTTGGTTTTTCATGTGAATGTTTCTTCAATCTCTTAGTAGTGATCTGACTTCACCTTCGTTTCTCTCTTGGCTGTTTTCCCTTTTTTATTTAACGTCAAAATAGTTTCTAATCTAACACACTCAATTGGAAATACATATGTGTGCATGTGCACACGTACGTGAGTGTGTATGTGTCAGGTGCCTTCTTGAAGAACATTCAGCCAGTCTTGCAGATCTTCTTTTGACCTTTTCATGATGGCACTTTAATATTCTCTCAGGAATGAGACAACTTAAAACCAGTTTTTTTCTCTGTTTGAGTCTGTACCTGCTTACCAAGTTTGTATTTAGGTATTAGATCTTTAAAGGCTGATATTTTTCTCATCAGGGCCAACGCAGTCTTCATTAGTAAAATGACTCCTTTAAATGCTCTGGTGACCAGAAATGAATACGAAATGTATACTCAGTACTAAATGCATTCTCACAGCGTTAAGAGTGGGCAAGGGAGAGCTGCCTATAATTTTTAAAGCAGTAATGTTTCTGATAGCTGGCTAAAAAAACGTATTAGCTTCCAATCACTTTGAGTCGACTTTCGTCTTCTCATGTATTATAGCCTAACAGTACTCTTGACAGTTACTGTCCAGTGCTCTTAACAGCATCAGTACCATGTTTCACTGGGGGGTTCACCTCAGCTTCTTTCTCTAGAGCAGTGGGGTTCAAAGCTGCCCAAAGTTATTCGGGGCTGAACAGGACTTCAGAGAGTAGACAGTGCGAGCCAGGGCTGAGAGTGGTGTGGTGGACAGGCTCATGCCCCTTGTTGACCTCTGACTATCTCATGGACAGTGGTCAAACAAGAAGAAACCTTCTGTTTGTCCTTCTGTGACCTTAAGGTTGGTTTAATGAGATGACCAAACTGATAATTTCAAAGTAAAGTACTGTATTTCATTGAGCCAGGGTGCATAGGATTGATTCACAGGAATGAAGAGAGAATGGATTCATTACGTATTAAGAGTACCCATTTGAAGTGCCAAACTTAGGATGATGGTATAAAACACAAAACCCAGACTTTTATCTGGGTTTGGACTTTAGCCCAGGAAAGAAAATCTCTTGGGTGCCCCTGCTCAGGTGGACACCTTTGGGCTGGCCCTCTGGAACAGCTGCTGAGACCCTAGTGCCCTCACTTCTGACTTTCCCGTATCTTCCTGATCTTATAGCTTTCATGTGTAATTTAAAATCTCTGAAGCCCTAGGAGAAGGACTCACATATTACTGGGCTTGTTTCCCTATAACTTGCAAAAAAGGAAGAACCCCAAGCCTGGGGGAAGTTAGCATTGTAATACCCATGGGTAATAGAATTTGTTATCTTCTTGTGCTACAAAACTCTAGAGCAAGGTTTAAAAATGCGGAAGGTGTACCATCATTTTCCTCCCTTCCCCAAGGGACGTACACTTGACCCCCACCACTGTGACAGTTACCATTAGCTCAGTCTTTCCTGCCGAGCCCCTGGTTTTCCACGTTCCTCCAGGCAGCCACTGCTAGTCACGTTTGTTAGCAGATCTGAAACCTCTTCTTCTTCCTGGCCCTGAAGCATTTTGTCACTTAAAATTGTGTGCCTTTCTTCAGCATTTGTTCCATTGTCCTCCCATTTTGCATGTACAGTTTTTAGTTAAGGTGGTGCTGTTTGTACTGACTGTCCACAGTGACATAACCCATATCCTAACCCTAACCCTTCACTTGCCTGTAGCTGCAGCCACGTACCACCTAATGTAATCAGCCAAATGCCTGTTCCCGAGTTCTTGTATTTTTCAAAACAGTGAGACAAAATTACTTATTAGCTCATAATTTCTGTGAGGTCATAATTTCATATTTATAATTGACCTTATTTTCAGCTCTTTTTAAAGGGGAAAGGAATCCTAGTGAAGATGTCAAGTGGGATAGTTCTTTGCATTTGTTTTGGGTGGACTTTAACCTTACTGGTAAACTTGTTTTGAATCATTATTAGAAACATTAAGGCATGATGACCTTTGAACCCCATTAATTTTTGTTTCAGATGATTAAAGTTTTAAAAATAATGTGAAAGGGAAAATTATTTGTATTGAACTAAGGAAACAATGGAAAAAAACTTAGAAAAAGAGAGTGGAATTAGAACTAGTATAGTTGCGTTACTTCTCAAAGAAAATGAAGCAAGAGGCCAATACAAAGAGTGTTTAAGAAAAGAGCACGCACTGTGGCATCTGATTATACCCAGATTTCTTTTTGAAATGAGAAAGTGAAGCTCCATGCGCAGTTCCCACGTTTGTACATCCCGGTGTGTGAGGATAACGCAGTCCGGGGCTGTGGGTGACCGGGGCACTCAGAGCACGGCTTGCGGACCTTTCGCCGCTCCACGCCCTCGGAGCGCATCCGTCTGTCTCTGTCAAGGAGAGTGAAAACAGTCTCAGAAGTGACTGTCTTCACGTCTGAGCCTGACTGAACCCAGAACTTCGAAGTGTCCAGCAAAATCCGATTTGCCTAACATTGGCTTTGAATTAATTTGATTTAGTTACTTGCCGCAGTAGACACAGAATTGTTTTTCTATCAGTAGCCTAAAGTGTGGGCCAGATACTGAAATCCTTGGATTTGGTAACTGTAATTGAATTATTTATGTCTAGACTGTTCTTTAACTTTACTTAGATTCTTTGTCTCAGTTCTTATACATTTTAGCATGTTTCCAGGTCATGTCCAATTTTCATTTCCTTTGGGAGGAAGAGAGACATAATGTAGCAACTTTAGAGAGAATCCTGGTTGTTGTATGAACCTCTTTTCCTTCAGGAGATTTTTTTTTACTCACTTGGATGTAGGCCAAGGTATTGCTTATAGTCCGCTTTGGGAAATGTGCATGGGCTTTTTCTAATGTGCCCATTATCAGAGATCATGTCCAAGCCTCAAGTGTACAGGTCAAGTTGCAGTTAGAGATACATTTGAGTGATGTCACTGTGTTTGCCTTGGTCTGTAGAATATGGAATTTCAGCTTCTTTTTTTTTTTTTCCTGTCCTTTGATCATTACATGCAGCAGATCTGAATCCAACATGAATTTTCTCTTCTTTGGAAGAGAATTGGTAACATATCCACAGCACTCACTCTTCAGTGTTCAGAACACCTTAGGTGGTTGTAGACCCTACAGGACTTCTGTGTAGCAAGTGAGACTAACCACAGTGCATTTAGAACCAACATTGTGGCTTCTCTCCCATGGAAAAAAAGTCCTGTTCTTTTTTTTTTTTAAAGATTTTATTTATTTATTTTTAGAGAGAGGGAAAGGGAGGGAGAAAGAGAGGGAAAGAAACATCAGTGTGTGGTTGCCTGTCACGTGGCCCCACTGGGGACCTGGCCCACAACCCAGGCATGTGCCCTGACTGGGAATTGAGCCAGTGGCCCTTTGGTTTGCAGGCCAGTGCTCAATCCACTGAGCCACACCAGCTGGGGCGGTCAAGTGTTGGTTTTAATGGGTATGATTTGTGACAAATAAAATATAGAAACCTTCCTGTTGAAGATGTTACAAAATGAGGATTAAGTTGTATATTCGGGGTAGGGGTGGGGAGATCGGTTCAGTTTTTACCCTGAATTTTTGTTCTGGTAAACAAGAACATGGTTCTTATAAGAGTAAGAGGGAGAATACTTTTTCAGGATGATTCAGTTCCTTAAAATGTTGAAAGTGTTTCGATGAAGACCCTTCTCTGTGTTCCTGCAGCACAGGCCCCGTAGTGCGCTGTTTTTTAGAGAGCCCCCATTGCGAAGGGCACCGCCCTTCAGGCCGAGGAGACTCTGGATGCCCCTGCGGTTCCCGTGTCTGCAGTCAGGTGCCTCTCCTGTCTCCACGGAAACGTTCCAAAACTTCCTGCTCACCACAAAAGACACTTTTGTCTCCCCTCTCAGCAGAGGGCCCTCCTTTTTCTGGCACAACCAGTAGAGGCAAAGCACTTTGTTTCAGGTGCCTAGCTTACCTCTAATTACCTGGTCTCTGCTTCCAGACCTGTTTTCCACCGGGGAGATCTGCCCTCCAACTTCCCCCCAGAGGATATTTGGCATTGTAAGACAGTGTGGTGGTCGCGTTTTGGGTGGGGTTGGTGGTGCTACGGGTATCCAGTGAGTATTAGGGCAGGGATGCTGCTGAACCCCCTGCGAGGTGCAGTGCAGCCCCCATGACAGAGAGCTGCCTGTCCACATGGATGAGAAGCCTCACTCTGGCTTTAGGAGGAGGTGTCATTCCTTATCTCTTTCCCGTGTTTTTCATCTTTCTCTCTTTGCCGATCCCAGGTTTTCCTATTAAGATGCTTCTTTTAAGTCTTTCATACTTACAGAAAATAAAACTTGTCCTTGTCCTTTTGTCCTTTTCTAGTTATTGGTCCCTTTATTCCTTTATAGCAAGATCTTTGGGCAGAGTGTTTTCATTTGTCTTAATTTCTGCTCCCCCCTCCCCCGCCAGTGCTCTCTAGTCTGCCTTTGACACCACCAATCCACGGAAGTAGCTCTTTGTGAAATTTCCAGTGACATGCTGGACTCAGATCTGTTTCCTTTCTCTGTCTGCTATCTGACCTCCGCTATAAACATCTTGTGTTCCAGCCATTTGATAGAACCTGCAGCTCCTCCAGAGTCCTTTACTGCTTGTCTGGCTGTTTCTTCTGCCCCACAGTGCAGACCCCATTGTCTTCAAGACTGCGTAAGAGCCCCCCAGCTGTTGCCCGTTCTCTCCCTGGAAGCAGCCATCCTCTTTCCGCTGCACACCCTCACGCTACTGCCCTGGAGTTACAGGCAGTCACTTGCTCTTTGGGGGTGGAGAACACTTCTTTCTTATGCTCCTAGTGAAGTGCCTGCCTCATAGTGCATATTTAGGAAACTTTGTTGAAAGAATAAGCGAACATTAAAAGAGAAATTAGAACTGTCAAAACTCAGATCTGGAAGACTTCCTTCTTGGCCACACAAAGCCTTAGACCAGCAACTTCATCGTCTCCCGTGGAAGCTTGTTAGAAACCCAGATGTTCCATTTCTAACACAAAACTGAAGCAGGACCTGCATTTGCAGAAGACCCGCAGGTGCCTGGGAGGAATGATGACATGTGAGAAACAGGTCTCTAGTCCATTTCTCTTTCCCCAGCAAATGTGGTTTTTCCTGTGTTCACATGGAATGTAGACACGTAATATTTTCAGTATTTGTGAAGATTAGAATAGGTGCTTTTATAAATAGGCTTAAGGGCAAGAAGGAAAAGGGGCAATACAAATTTCAAGGCAAGGGTCAACCTAGTAATGCATTACGTGTTCTTTAAAATGACATTTCTCGTCAGACAATAGCCAGCAGGAGCCCTGTGTGACTTGTATTTGACCGGGACGGGAGGCCAGTTCTTACCTGGGAGTGCTGCTTGGCATATTTAAGAGTTTTATTTGATATCGCCTCTGAGTATGTTTGTAACAAGAGCCTTGAGTGCATTTTTCATATGAATATTCTTATTTTGTCTATGGATTGAATTTCATTAAATCTTGAAATGGGGGCTATGGATTTGGATTAAGGGGATAAAATCCTAGGCTTCCTTTGATCCTTTCTCACTTGGGTGTATGTCCCAAAGTTTATCTTGGCTTCATTTGACCAGAAGATACTGGCTCAGTTTCCATAAGGACTGAATATAATTTAATAAAGTATGAACTTGAAGTGTTTAAAGTTTTAGTAAGCAGGATGTCTCAGCTGTGCTTTTAAGAGAAACATTTAAAGGTGAATGCTATTTCATGGCACAACTTTTGTGTAATAAATGTAGGGTTTGAATTGTAGTATTGAAGTTTCTACAACAATTTCCAAAAATATGGGAAATCTGATTTTTATTGAATCTGGTAAAACTCAAAGTTAACTGTTTTGATCAAACTTTTTTTTAAACAGTTCTTTTTTTTTAAAGATTTTATTTATTTATTTTTAGAGAGGGAAGGGAGGGAGGGAGAGAGAGAGAGAGAGAAACATCAATGTGCAGTTGCTGGGGGCCGTGGCCTGCAACCCAGGCATGTGCCCTGACTGGGAATCGAACCTGCGATGCTTTGGTTCGCAGTCCGCGCTCAATCCACTGAGCTATGCCAGCCAGGGCTTGATCAAACTTTTTAAAAGAAATTTATTTGTTTTTTTAAGAGAGAGGGGAAGGGAGGGAGAGAGGGAAACATGAATGTGTGGTTGCCTCTCATGTGTCTCTCACTTGGGGGCTTAGCCCACAATCCAGGCATGTGCCCTGACTGGAAATCCAACCAGCGACCCTTTGGTTTGCAGTCCAGCATTCAGTCCACTGAGCCACATCAGCCAGGGCTGATCAAACATTTAAGTTCCAGGTTTCTTGCCAGCTTCTTCGAAACAGTTCATAAAACTTCACTTTGAATGCTTAACTTTAAACTTGGTTCCATTTTTGGAGCAGGGTGGTAAGAATTGGTGAAAACATGTCAGTCACATAGGTTTATCACTGGAATGCAGAAGCAAATTCCTAGTAAATTCAGCAAATACTTATTGAAGGATATACATATATATCCTCCCCCCACCAAGTACTTTGAAAGATAAAAGTTCGTGGTAGGTGATTGAGAAAGATAGTAAGGGATGGACAGTCCCTGCCTTGGAAGAGTTTACCTTTCAACTGGGAGAGCCAGAATATTAAACTGAAATATAAGCTATATGAACCATTTTATAAATGTGTGAAGTATAAACCATTCACACATTATACTGAAATATAAACTTTCAGTATAATGCGTGAATGGCTCTAATAGAAGTATATATAAGAAGCTGCTGGAACATAGAGGAAGGGCACTCACTAGCTGCTCAATTTCAGTTATAAGTTGCATTTTTATATCAGCAGATTAACTCTCTTAAGTCTCAATACCCTTACCTATACAATGAAGATGTAAATGTATCTATCTGGTAGGCTTGTTTTGAGGTTTCAGTGAAAATACATGTACAGTGCTTAGTACAATATCTAAAGCAGACTATTACTTAATAAATGTTAGCCTTCTGCTCCTGAGTGGCAGTTAATGTGTAACTGTAGAGAACCTTTCCTCTGGCTTCGTGGTTTCTGCCTCCCTTCTTCTGTCTTTTTTTTCTTTTTGCATTCATAACTCTGGTACATGACTTGAAGAAAGCATCTCTAAAATCTTGGAGGGCAGATTTCGATTTCTTGGGGAATTTATTTTTCCTCATTTTCTCCCCTCCTTCCTCAATGGGAATTACTCACTTTTTAAAGCTGCCAGAATATTAGTGGTGTGACCTTTTGACAATATGTTGTCTCTCATCATTCAAGATATGCTCTGCCCAGTTGTCACATGTGTGACACTTTAAGTCTGTAAAAAATTAAAAAATTACTTCCTTAATCACATCATCCACACCGAAATGCCCAACGGCCACATTTGGCTTGTGGGTGCCAAAGTGGTCAACATGGGTATGGAACATTTCAGAAGTTCTGTTTGGTGGCTCTGTTCTAGAACAGTGATTGCTGAGAGCGTGTAGGACCCAGAACGTGGGCTGTTTACCTTAGCAGTTTTCGTGTTCAACATCCTCTCTTCCCTACTTGCACTTAATGCTTTTTAAATGCCCATCGCCTTTGGTTATTTTCCATTAAAGAGGTATAGTGCTTTAACCATTTTTGATTCTTATTTTCATAAATATGAACTGGATAGGCCATTTAATTCTCAGTTTAACACTTTTAAACTATTTGGGTTTTCTTTTCAAGTACATTAGAACAGTTTTAAAACAACATTTTTGGACAGCCATCTTTAAATACTATTCCTGATTAACGATAACAATGTTCGATTGTGTTAAGCATACTCAACAGAGTACTTTAAATCTCTTCTTGATCCTTCAGTCTTTTGTATCTTGTATTTGCCCCTGTTTTTTTTCCTGAGCGACTCCGCATTTGTTTTCTGAATACAGTCCTTGTACAGGGCGTCGCATGCTGCCGCCTCATTTGCACTCACGTTCCTGTGCGCACACGCAGACGCACTGACAGGTGACTTTGAGTAAAACAGCAGAAAGAGCAAAGAGGCTCTCTACTGCCTGCTGCTGGCAAATCCACAGTGAGCGGAAGTGTTCTGTATACAAACATTCCAGATCAGTTCGCCAAGGTCCTACAGCCAGTTTCCCCCAGGAGAGTCCTCTCGTATGCCTGTCGGAGACCTTTTTAAAAAAATTCCATAGCCTTCATATGCCCCTTATTTTCTGATTTGTTGTAACAAAAACAAATTGGCTTTACAAATAGATATATGTGTAAATACTAAGTTTTTATAATATAAAATACCACCATGTTACCCAGTTCGATTCATGGTATAGTTTATGATACAAAGCTATATTCTCTACATTATGTAGAAATGTCTGTTACAGTGATTGTTCTGAAAGATTGGCTGTCAGATCAGAGCTGAAGAGTGAGTGAATAACTCCTTAGTGTTTTTATTGTTTTCATTAGTATATGTTTTTAATCCTTACCTGAGGACACATTCATTGATTTGAGAGAGAGAAATGTCCATTGGTTGCCTCCTATATGCTCCCGTTGACACGCCAACCAACCCAGCCACACCAGCCAGTGCACCCCTTAATGTTTGTCAAAAACAACTTGAAATTACAGTTTGAAAGCACCGTCGAGATCATTGGCAGTATTTTTATACAAGACAAACCTCAGATTGTGGCTTTACTCACAGTGACAGACCTAGGTAGCAGTTTTAAATACATGCATGTGCATACATATGTATTTCATATAAGTTTATATACAATTCACATAGTATTCATAGTTTATATACCTCCTTAGAAAATTAGTGAACAGATTTGAATTCAAGGACTTTAGCGGGCATGTTAAGCGACTAGCTCTCAGGTTGTGGTGGTCTGTTTTTTTTAAACAGAGCTAATTATTGTATCTGACTCAAGTGTTTGCTTTAAGGTCTTAAAAAATAATCATGATACTAATACATGCTACAGTATGGTTGAACCTGGAAAGTATTATAAGTAAAAGAAGCCAGACACAGAAGACCACATGTTGTACAGTTTGTGTGTGAGGAAGGTCCAGAACAGGCGAGTCAGCAGGGCCAGAGGGAGCTCAGTGGCTGCCGGGGGCCGAGGGGAAGAGGGGAGAGGAGGGTGCCTGCCAGCGGTGCACGTTTTCTCCTTCTGGTGATGAAGATGTTCTGGAATTGCAGAGCGGGGAGGTTGCACAGCTTCGCAAACACGTTTAAAACTACTGAATTGCACCTTGGAAAGGGTGCCTTTTGTGGTATGTGAGGTACACCTCAGTCAGAGAACAAACACCTGTCGTGCATATAAAGCACTTAACGGGTACCTGATATGTGATTTGCTCTCCAGTAAGATTATGTACTGCTGTTACTAGGAGTGATTTGTGAATTTCAGGAAAATAATGCAGAAAATCTAGCACATGTAACATTCAGTATTTTTTATTTCACCATCTGAAATTCTCACAAGTTGTTTAACTCCTAAATAGCATATTTTAGTTATTTTTATCAACAGTAGCAATGTTTATAATGTGAAAAAACATTTGCTAACTCTATAGTTTCCAAATTCAAATGTTATCAGTAGCAATTTTTCTTTTGGCTGAAAAGAATCTGGTGTTTTAAGTCGATATTACTGTATCATTTCAACAGTTTCTAAACAAAAATAAATATTAAAATGGTAAATTTTATGATCACGTATTTTACCACTATTTAAAAGATAATACTTAGTAAATACTAAATCTAATGGGAGTTGTTCATCCTTAGTCTTTACTTGCCATGTTTATATGTTTATAGTCTTGTCTTTTTACTAATTCAGAAAAGAATAATCATACATTTCTTTCATGGTGAGAGATTGTATGTATTTTCAGTTTGGAGTGTTTAAAATCAAAATTATTAACAGCTAACATTTCCTGTTTCTATGTATCAGGTATTGAATAGGGCATACCTTACATTCACCTCAAAATGTTAGCAAGACAAGGAAAAGATCCAGTGCTTTGGTCGTGGGTGGGGGAAGGGAGTGAGGCTTCAGGCTTCTCAGTTCAGCTGTAAAATCAGTGTCAGTCACTTATCAACTAGGAAATTCTCTAGCCTCAGAGTCTGTGATACAGTGTACTACAGTGTCATGCAATGCTGGTAGCAGGAAAAAAATGATAGTTTTTGTTTTAAGGCTTTACAAGAGAGATAGTTGAGGATAAAGGCAGTTCACTAGGTGTAGCCCTAGTGCCTAGGAATATATTCCTCCTCATGTATAATGGTCACTCAGATGTCTGTTTAACAAATCCCAGGTATGCATTGGGGTACAGTTTGACAACAAATGTATACATTGGGCTAACTATTATCAAGTTGATTCACTGTGACTAGCATTTTGTTTGAGTGGGAGTCTTGGTTGGGATGGAGATATCAAGGAATTCTTGGAATGTTTTTGTTTTCAAGGAACTTGGAAGGTTATTGGGGGAGGGGAGCGTGTGGAGCACCAAGGAACCATGCCGTAGAACCCAGTTGAACAGAGTTGGCTGCTTCTGTTTTTGGTGGAGACGTGAAATGCTACAGGTAGTTGGAAAGACAACACAGTGGCTATTGAAGTTATGGTGGAAATGAGGTTCAGGGCAGGCCTTGAAGCACTGCCTAAGGTGGGGAACAGGTGATAGGTATTCCAGGAGGGAGTATGGACCCAGCTGGAGCACAGGTGTAAGCCTGTGAGCCAACCCTTCTGAGGTTGATGAGATATAAGGCCCCTCTGGGTGAAGCCGGCAGGGTCAAAGGAAGGCAACATATGGTTTGATTGCTTATTTTGAGACCAGGTTCTGCAGAACTGGGATTTTGTATTTCATCAGGTAGGCTGTGGGGAGCCACTCAGTGTAGGTCCTCAAACTGAAGATGATGTAATGACTTGCTGCTTCAGGAGCGATTCATGTGGTAGTTTTATGTAGGATGGAAGATGGGGGTGGAGAGACCAGTTGGTTTGCTGCGTGGCACCCTTACATGGGTAGCGTACACATTCATGTGACACGAAAGTCTGGTTTTGTTTTCTTTCCACTTTCTCCTCATGTCTCTCTATGGCTCCCATTCTCCTAATAGACGCTGGACAATTACAGTAGCTGCTGCTCCTTCAGTTAGTGATTTTGGAGTAATCTCTTTTACTTTAATATATGCTTTTGTAAACAGCTTTCTTTCTCAAATTTTTATTAGAGATTAATGATGAGATGGCAGAAAATTCACATATTTTGATAGGGAATACTGCCTAGTGGAATCACAGTATGGAAGGGACTACCTGTAAGGATAGTTCACGTTTTAAGACTGTTTCTCAAAGTGTGGACCATGTGTGATCTGAATTAGAATTCCCAAAGGGTTTGTTTAAACGTAGACTGAACCCCTCCCTAAACCTAGTGGGGCTAAAATCTTTGGGTGTAGGTGGGAAACTTGCATCTTTAACCAGGAAATCCAGGTCCTTGGCTCATACATGCATACAAAATTTAGAGAACCACTGATGAAAGAATTATAATTTTCTATGGAATTATTCTAGCAAGTAGTCTTGGATTTCATTTCTTGTATTTTAGGTTCGTTCTTAGCGGAACATTTTCAAGTAGACTGATACGTGGCATCTTATTCTCAGGTGGAAGCCAGAAACAACACTAATTTGGTGGTTTGGGTCCAGTTTGGTACTTTTCTTGTGGTGCAGTCGATTTCTTGTTTGTGGTGAAACACAGAGGTCCCCTTTGAAGGGCTGGATGCTGTCAGTGTAAGTCTTAGCCTATCCTGTGTCGTGCATGTCTCTTTAGGTGGAATTCCTTTTCCGTGATCGTGGCAGTGTTCCCAGCATCTGGAGTTAAGTTATCCCCGTTCTCCCTGTTGGACTGCTTATTTCAGATCCCTTGAAACTATTAGGCTCCTCCTTGAAGTGAGACCATTGAACCTGTATTTATAAATTCTAGTAACTAGCCAGCCTTAAAAGAAAAAAAAAAAAAAAGGTTGAAACAGGAGTTCCAGAACACTATTCTTGGGAGGGCGAAAGGAGTTTTCTAAGTAGAGTCTATCGTATTTTTTTGTGTGTAATGTGCTCCCGGGTATAATGCATACCCACGTTTTTGTGCGCATTATACACGGGATTATCATACCCATGGTATGTACTCATCATACCCATGTATAATGCTCATCCTTCTTTTTCCCTCAAAAATTTGGGCAAAAGGGTGTGTATTATACACGGCAAAATATAGTATTTCCTGTGTAAAAATGCAGACATGCCACCTTATAACTCCCTTTCAGTTGCACCTGGCTTCCCCTTAACTTCATTGATCCTTGGTCAGTGTTGCCTTTTATTACTTACTTGACTGAGAATTAGCAGATAATTGGGTTTCTTCATACTCATTTTAGGTGGAGTTAGGAGTGGAGCTCAGAAATACTTATTTTCCCATGGCTGTAACATACAGCATTCTCCCTCTTCATTCTAGTTTCCTGGCAACATCGAGACTAAAACATGTCTTCTAATGTGTTTAGACTGGTAATTGTGCTGAAATATGATTATCATGAAAGACATTGTCAAAATACTCATTTGACCAAAAAAAGTTAGTTACTCTGTCCTGTTTATTTTGTTGTTGTTTTGAAAATCTCTCACTGATCCCATAATGCCCATTTTCTTCCTACTTTCCACAGAACAGTTGATGTTTTTTTGTCATTCAAAATAGTATTTATCTCGTGATTATTTTTGTTTTATTTTTAAAATAATACATGTTCATCTAAAAAAATTAATAAGTACCAGAGGGTATAAAGTAAAAACTTCCAAATTAGCCAGCCAGCCCGTTCTTGCAGGGGCAGCCACTGTCACCAGCCCCGGGTGGCCTTCCGGACACTTCGGTGCTGCGTGTATGCCTGTCGTCCTTTTTGATCTTGCAGAACTTTCCGCTGTTCAGTTAACTGTGATGTAGTTAGCCCATCTTCTGTGGGGAAGTGCTTCCACTGTTTCCTGTTTTTCTCTTTTATATCCCATTTTGGCAGAGTTCAAATGGCACTTCTGTTTTTCAGGGCAGTATTTTAGAGTACTGCCATGGCTTCAGTATTTACCTAGAATTTGCCTTAATGTTTATAACTGTAAAAACCATTAGTTTTCTCAGGGAATTAAGAGTTGACCTGTACGAAATTCACTCTGAACGGAGCGAAGCACGACCCTGTAGGCTGAGAGGAGAGTGAGGCAGACAGGCGAGACCATGGTGAACTCACACTGGGTCTTTTCTCCCTTAGTCTTTCCTGCTGTTCAGTCTGTGGTCCCAGCACATGTTTTATTGATAAGATCTGTTGAATAGGAGTGTTTTAAAATCTATTAATATGGTCAGGCCTCGAGACAGAAACCTAATTTTTCCTACCCCATCTCTCCAAATCAGGGCCCTTTAAATGGGTATAGATATTGTTGTATGTGGTGGAGAGGAGTTGTGCAAAATTTTAGATAACTTTTTTTGAAAACTCTGTGTTTTAAGGGTAGATTATTTAAAATGTGTCCTTACAGTTATTTGTATAGCAATCCTATTTTCCTTAGCTGTCAACCCCTCAAAAACAAGAGTAGTTAGTGCTTTATTCACCCTTTTATTCCTGATCATGCCTTGTATATGATACAGTAAATATTGGTTGATAAATTAATAAATAAAAATAATGAAGAGAACATATATTATAGAAATACTTAAATTCCAGTTATCAAAGTTAAATAGAAATATTTTTATTTTTGTTTATCCATGACTTAAGTAATAAGTAATATTTCTTGAAAAACAACTCTATATTTACTCTGTATATATACAGAGTCTGGCAGAAGTAATCCTTACTTGAGTGTGGTTGGTAGAGTAATAATATGGGTGTAATAATTTATAGTTTTAATTTGAACATTTCACCTAAAATGTCATGTGTGCTTGAGTGTGATATTGTTATACTACAGAATTACATCCTTATGATTTTGTAATAAAAGCTCTTGTATCCTGGCTGGTGTGGCTTAGTGGACTGAGCATAGGCCTGTGATCTGAAAGGTCTCAGGTTTGATTCCCAGTCAGGGCACAGGCCTGGGTTGCAGGCAGGTGCCCAGTAGGGGGCGTGTGAGAGTCAACTACACATTGGTGTTTCCCTTCTTCCTCTCTCCCTTCCTTTCTCTGAAAACAAGTAAATAAATAAAATCCTTAAAAAAAAAAAAAAGCTTTTGTAATGAAAGAGGGGCGTTATTTGTGCTGGACCCTGTATTTTGTGGGGGGGGAAAACTGACTCAACAATCAGCAACTAGTTTTTATTATGTATAATTAAAAAGCAAGATTAGAAAGTCGTATTTCCCCACAGTTGAATGAAATTTTGAGCATTCATCAGTGAAAAGTATCATTTTGAATTCTTTCCTACTTTACTTTCTGAAGTGGAAAGTTATGAAAATTAAGTTTAACGAAAAGTATTTTAGCCTGCAGGAATTAAAATGACGCCAGTTGGCTTTAGAAAGACGGCTGCTTGGCACGCGCGTGCAGCACTACAGTCTGAACCGCACGCGCGTGGCCGTGTGCAGTGGAGCGCAGGCGGGCTCTGAGGGCGAGTTGGGTTTGACTTTTTCCCGCGTGTAGGTAAACTGTGCCCACTGCAAGTCTTTGTAAGCTTAATAAACCTATCTACAACTAATTTTACTTCTGATAACCTTTGAGATTTAAAAGGAAAATAAAAACCAAAGCTGCCTATATTACTTTGAAAACACGAAAGCAAGCTACTTGTAAGAAAGTGAGCTACTTATATTTGACAACTGAAAGTTTCAAAACATTTGACAGTTGTAAACATGTAATTCTTGTTCTGTAATTGGTGCCTTTAGTAACTTTTGGGGTGTACTAGAGGTATTTCCAAAAAAGGTTATTTTTTTATAACAGCTGTGATGCCATGACATATACTTAGTTCTTGCTGTGACCAGCTGGCTCAAAATATGTTTAGTTCTTTCCACATTATGATACTATATATCTGGTCTGTGTTTTAAAAGATTTTATTTATTTGTTTTTAGAGAGAGGGGTAGGGAGGAAGAAAGAAAGGGAGAGAAACATCAATGCGAGAGAGAATCTGTTGCCTCTTGTAGGTGCCCCAACCAGGGACCCAGGCGTGTTCCCTGACCCTGAATAGAATGGGCAGACGGCGCCCAACCAGCTGAGCCACACTGGTCAGGGCTGTCTGGTCTATTTTAATTGGAATGTTTAATGCCAGTGGAGGAGGGGGATTCCATTAAATTTTTAAAAAGATTCCAAAAGAAATGTTCTCAGCAGGGCCTCTGAAAATTCGCTTACAGGGAAGATTGCATTTAGGGAATTTTACATTTATACCAGTAGGGGGCACTATGTACCTGTAAAGGAAACCCAGTGTTGCAGTCTAGTGGTGGGCTGGTTATCCTAGAATTAGTATTGGTCACTGGCATTTGTAGGGACTTAACCAGATTCCTCCCCACCCCAAGGTCACTTGCCTGTCATCATCTAAGAGGCATCACTTGTTTCCATTCGTAACTGGAGCGCATCTGCTGGGTTTACTGGAGTCACGGCACACCTTCCTATATTGTATTTAGGTGCATGAGTAAACCAGAAATTATATTTTCACACACAAAATCAGAGAACTTTATTAGATTCAGCATCTATTATGTTAACATTTAATTTGCTAAATTGAAATAGTCTCTAAGGAATTCTTTTTAGAACAATCATCTGCTAATTAATAGTATGGAATTTACTTATTAAAACTGCTTATATTTACACCATTGTGGTGCTCATACTACATAGTGTTTTATTCTTGGAATATATTAGGAAAATATTCATAGGAGAATATTGTTTTAGGAGGTTATCTCCACAGATGTGTCTGCTGATACTAGCAGTGGAGTATTCAAGAACTCAACAAATGCTCATTTGTTATAAAACTGCAGTGATACCCGTACCAGATAGTCAAAGCCAACCTGTGACTCTTAAGCCAGCTTTGTGCAAGGATCCAGGTGACTTCTGAGGTGGATGTAACAGGTACTAGGAGTGCTGTGACAGGAGCAGCCAGGTGGGAATTGGAGCACTTCCACAGACCATTGTAGGAGGAGGTGGTGCTGGATGCTGTTACAGGTTCCTTCAGAGCTAAACCCGTAGTCCTCGGTGGTCAGTGCACACAGCGGCGGTTAACAGTGTGGGTCCTGGGGACGGGGGTAGGGGGCGCGGTGGAATCCTGGCTCTGCCCCACACTAGTTCTCAGGTTACCTTGTACTTCCTCTCTGCACCTCAGTTTCCTCATCCTTAACGTGGGCTTGATAAGCACCTGCGGTGTGCACAGAGTACTTAGAATAGCGCCTAGATTCAGCACATACAAATCCATACTGAAGCTGCTACTCTTACACATCCCTTACTTTCTCTTAATAGAACCCACACTGGGTTATGGTAGCTGAATTCTTAGACCTTAGTCCATTGTGGACTGCGCCCTGCAGATTAAAGTAGTTTATTCCGTGTTTTCTCTAAATAACCCTCAATTAATGATCTCTATGGCAAGGGACTAGATGTGTATATAATTTTTAATGATTTAAGCTTTTTTGTTTTTTTTAAAGTCCTCGCATTAATTCAATGACTTTCCTTCTTTTGATCTAATGTTTTGCTGTGGAATTTTTCCTGTGGCATATATAATCACACTTTAGTTGCTGTTTTTAATGACTCATATTGACACTGTTTTTTGCATTTGAATGTCCTACTTTCAATGAAAATCAAAAGAATTTTTTAGCAGGATTTCTAACATTCACATTTATTAGTGTTACATATTGAAAATCTATTATGTCATTTATAAGGTATTTGTATTCAATCCAATTAAAATATTTAAAACAGTTATCTGGCTATTTGTATAAAAGGTCTCTCTATTAACTTTCAAATTCTATATAATAAAAATTTACTGCCTACATACCAGTTCTGCATGAGGGAAACTAATTCCCAGCACATAAATATAAAGACACATTTTTAAAGGTATGAATTTGGTCTTGAAAGGTGACACCAGTAAAAACTTTAAATTTTTATTTTCACTATATACTTTTAAACTCCATGTCCTTAAGCAATTTCCACATAGTCATGGCCTCTTGGTAGGTAGAATAAACCTATTAAGATGAGACATTTTGGTTCCAGTTTGCTGCATTCCGTTGTGGGTATATGAACTGGGGCCAGTGTGGCAGTGATTATTATCCATACGTGTTGTGTGATAAACATCTGGCATTTCTTAGGGGAGGGAATGGAGGGGTGCCCTAAAATAGGTAGAGCCCACAAACTAGGATGTCTTCTCCTTTGACTTTTAGGAGCCATGTATTTCTTAGGCAAAGGGTTTTTAATAAAAATGTTGACTAAGATATTCCCTAGAAGAATATACTTTATTAACACCCAGATACCTGCACTCAGGCTTTTAAATTAGTCATGCATGTGGTGCCTTTCCCCACCCACCGAGTAAAAGCCATCCTGGTGTAGAGCATCGCATAGCACATACACTGACACTTGTATGCATTTCAACTGTTCTGCAAGTCAGCCAGCAGAGAAGGAGGCAGGACTGCCTTCTGCATGTTTCTCCCGCTTGTTTTAGCATCTTTTCCGTGTGATGGATTCGGAATGTTGAAGTAATACAATTAATCCAGATGGTCTAATAGCTAGGAGACAGGGAGCTTCTACTGGAATATATTACCATCTATTTCATAAGTCTAAGTTATAGGCTTCTTTCTTTTTTAAGGTAGAAGTAAGCATTACTTTTCAGTGTTTTCCATGCATTTTACAAGATACGTGTCTGATAATGTGTTGGTTATGGGATAAAGCCAACAAAAGCTGTAGCCCCTGCCGTCCTGATTCAAAGATAGCATTGCTGCACATACACATGTAAGGAAGTACAGGAAGGAAAAGGGCCGCCCTTTGAGAAGCAACCCAGCTGCAAGGGCCGGGAGGACAGAGCAGTAGCACTGTTCTTTGAGATTGTCAGGGTGCATAGTTCCAGACAGAGGTGGAACAAGTCTCTGTGGAGGAGCGGGGAAGGGATGCCCTTGCAGAGGAAGCCCACCTGGCCCTCCAGGAACCGGCTCCAGTGAGGTCGTGACTTGGAAGCATTTGAGCTGAACCAGCTCCCCACCAGACCCAGATGACCTGCGTGGTCTGATGGGGAAGGCAGTGAGGCGTGGCAGGTGACAGACAAGCCCTGACAAGCTTCCGTGGAGCAGACTGTCTTGCAGGGTAAAGCGTAAGGGGCAACGGGCTGTGAGGCTGAGTCTGGAAGTATAGATTCTGCAGGGGGTTTGTGAACAAATTGGCCTCTGTCATAGATCAAAGAAAATTAGAGCCAGAAGGCAGAGATTATCTAGTCCATGAATGAGAACTTGGTGTGTCAAAGTGGGGAGAGGGGGAGGGAATTTGAAAAGCCTGTTTAAGGTGCTCTGTTCCGTGATGCAAATTAGACTTTAGATCCTCTTGGCTGAGAGAGAAGGACGTGGTGTGTGATCCTGTGCAAAGGGCTGTGAGGGACTTAGGTGATGACAGCCCAGCTCTGCTGGGGGCTCCCCGTCTACAAGGCAGGAGTGCCAGTTCCAGCTGTTCAGAATGTGCGTCATGGGACATCACAGTGACAATTCCTCGGAAGGTTGGGGAAACTAAAAAAAGAGTCTTGTAAATGAATAGTGGTGTGTGTTGCACTGCTAGAAACCATACTCTTAGTCTCCGGGAATGGAAGATGAAACAGAGTTCCCTCAGGCTCCCTTAGGTGAATTAAATAAAGAAGAAAGAGTCCGCAGAAGTAGAGCTGCCAAGTGCCAAGCTCTGCAAACAGAAATACAGGACGCCCCACTGAATTTGAATTTCAGATGAACAGTGAGTGGTTTTTTAGTAGAAGTATGTCTGAAATTCCAACCTAACCGGCCCCCTGGTTTTGTTGTTGATCTTGCATCCCTAACGAATTGAGAATCTCAGGAGAGCCAAGACATTGGCTGATGGCCTGAGGGCCCGGAGTGTGAAGGGGCCTCACCAGTGGCCTTGGCCTCCTTGGCCTTTTCTGTGTACCTAGAAATGATGTCTCCAGCTCTCCTTCCTCTGGCCTCCTCCCTTCTCCTCCTCCCCAGAACAAGGGAACACACACTTTGAGGGCATTAGTGAGCGTTGTGCACTTGGCTGTTATTGTAGAATGCTAGTAATGACTGTTCCGTATTGGGTGCCTAATACACTAGACCCTTTACATAAATTGTGTATTCTGTGACAATAGGCGCTGTTATTGTCCTTCACAGATGAAGTAATGTAGCCTAGTTATGCAGATGATGTGGGCAAAAGAAGAGTTCTCACTGCGGGGCGTCAGATGATGAACCCTGTGCTCCGACACCCCGCGCCGTGGTCGGATCCAGGTGTGTAGCCAGCCCCCTGGCCCAGAGTCACTGGGAGCTTCTCGTCCCCTTTGCCGTCTGCGTCGTGACTTCCGCCTTAGAAACCTCATAGCATGCTTTCAAGTTTTGTGCTCTGCCACTTTTCAGAGTTAGAGATTTCTTACTTTGCCTAAAGTAATATTTTAACTTGCTAATTAAAGTAGTGCACCTTGATCCCTTCAGAAATAGTTAGATTCCCTCCTCACAGTTTTAGAGTTCGGCGTGAGAAAAATGAATTCGTGTCAGGCATTACACGTAACAAAGGCGTATGGGGCTACAGCATCTTGCTGGTCTGTGATCAGCATTTATCTGTTCATTAGACACAGCAGCCTTTAAAGTGAGTTATAGCCAGTTAAGGAATGGAAAGTTAATGTTTGAAAATACTTTATTAAACAAAGTACGTTTAAGGTTATTTTATGATGACTCTGTCACACATAGCTGTCGTCACCTGATTCACTTGGGCCGTGGTCTTAGCCACAAAGATTTTAGGAAGACAACCACGGATTGACTCTGAGTTGTAGAATATTTTTATTCAAGATCATCTTTAAGTTTGACAAACAAAAGGGATGTCATGTTTACTCATTTATATGATCACACCTACCCAGCGAGTTTTTACTCTAGAAAATATTTCCCTAGTGATAAAAGATTCCGTTCTGGCTCGGTTGAGTTTGCAGGGAGATTTCAGTGGCAGGACTGTGAAGCTCTGTGCAGCCTGACCCGTGCTCACCATGTGGGCCCTCGTCACCCCGCACAGCCCCGGCCGGCAGCTCTGTTAGAGGCCCCGAGGGCGCCGTGTGCTCCGTGTCCTGCAAGGCCTCGCCTCTGTCCTCTCTCTCTCTGGTCATCTTTCTCGTGTTTTAAGTTGTATTTGACAGCTGCATGTGACATTTGGATAATTGCTTTCATGATTGCATTTGGGTTTTAGTAGCCGATTTAAATATGTAAGAAAACCACATTTAAAAAAGTATTTTAAAAAGCTGAAGGTATACGGGTTCAATACCGTTTAAATAAGGGAGAAAATGGGTGAACAGTGACCACAGTAGGGTCCAATTTTGTGAAGTGTCTTTTGAAGCATTTTGTGCTGAGGGGCCTGGGAAATACCCAGGTGTCATTCAACACAATACTTCAGTATAAACTCAAATCATAACCATGAGTAGCTGTAAACTTGAATTCTAAGAAATTGAAGTTATGTGCAGTATTTGGTATCATTTTTTGCAGAACCTATTTATATTGGAATTTGTAAGTAGAATGATGTGAACTAGTAATAAATCACTCATGAGAGAAACGATCAGGAGAGAGATTTTGGAAACTACTGCTAGTGGGACAAGTGCAGGAATCCCGCCATGTGCACTGTCAGTGATCTAGTCAGAGTGTTTATCATGGCCAGACAGGCTTGCTCTTAATTACTTTGCTAGATAATTCCTATCCGCTGATTATTGTAGGCTCCTGTGTCATTTTGGGAGATTTCTGGAGCCACTTTTCTCAGCTGGGTTATTGACGCACACAAACCAGTGTTTAGATACATTACTGCCGTAGAGGTATGTGACTCTTGGTCTCCGGCGGACAGGAGCACCCCCGGCCACGCCAGCTTTTGTTGGGTTGAAATTAATGGCTCAGTTGGGGTACTTATGTTCATCATGTCCAACAGAGAAATGGAAGCATCTTTCTTCACTGCCCTTTATGTATTTCGCTGCGTACATATTCCCCTTACTGATGAAGCATGTAGGAATAAAAAATGTGAGGTTCTGAAATATTCCAGTGAACAAGCAAGATAACATTTTTAGAAATACTAATATAATCAGTTGTAAGTAAGGAGTTTTTTTTTCCTTAAAAAGCATATAAAATATGCTCACCTTCATACACAGTCACCTATAAAAATAAGAAAACAAGGTAAGAGACATTAGTAAAAGAAACATAAGTGAAGGTATCATACATACTTAGTTTTTATTCACAAACATATACGTATGTATACTTTTATCAGTGCCTTTTACATCATTTTTTCCATTTTTCTCTGGTGTGCTGGTTTTCTGAAGCAGGTCTGAGAAGATTCTCAAGGTCGTTTCACGCGGTATAATGATAAATGTTCTCCCCAGGAGCCCAAACTTTGTACGATAAACTTTTGCTCTCAAAAGCAAGAATCAGAGAATGGAAGTGAGTCCATGCTCCAGCTTCCCTTCGGGCAGCATTACCGGGGACCACATGGTTAGCGTCTGTCTTCTGGGGCAGGTACCTTGCATCCTGGGCCCAGTGGCGTAACAGTGAAACCGTGTGCATCCAGCGAAAGACAAGATAGAAGTCATCTCAGCAAACGAGTTTTCTAACTTCCACTTGCTCCATGATACTTTTCCAATATGAGAAATTCCACTTTTATCATTGAAATCAGTTAGGAAAAAATAAAAATGTGAGGTATAATGGGTTTTGCTAGAATTCATTCCTCTAAGAGTTATACCTATGGAGCAAAATGACAGGAAGAATAGGCCCATGGAGTATGCATAAAAGCCGTGTTGGAAAATGTGTTTCTGCTCAAAGGGTTTATTTGGCAACTAATAATGTTGAGTCCAATTCTCCTGACTTTTTATCTTCCTGTTAATTTAACTTCATTGAGGGCACTCTGTGGAGATATATTTGGCTAAAAGATTCTGGCTCAGGAACCTTGTTTGGTTACTGAGAAAAGTATAAAGTTGTGGGGGATAAACATTATCATTTAACTCTCTAAAAAATATGGTATACTTCTTACCAGTGCAGATGGTTTTATCTGCAAGCATCCCTGTAGCAGTGGCCTTAGAACCTGCCGGTCTTGCTGCCTGGACGCGTTCGTGCCCGCGATGGTCTAACCCGAACCAGCACGGGTCACTGTGGTGCCAGTGCCACATCTGACTCTCCTCAGATCTGTCTGAGGCCCGCGATCTGTCATTCGAATTCATTCTGGTTACATGGAGATGCTTTATCACTTTTGAGCAGCGAGCACAGGCCCCAGTTTGCCCTGGAGCCCCGGTTCATGCCTGCTGTCCTGGCGTAGTCATAATCTCTCGTTTTCATGCTTGAAAGTGGGCTTCCATGGACAAGAAGTTACGTGGCCATCACACTTCTAACTAGTGAGATCAGACGAATACAGTACAGTAGTCACAAGTCACATGACCATACACGAAACTTGACTGGACTAGAACGAGACTGGGAGTTGTCGAAATTTGGAAAGGTAGCCCACCAACTGTGAAGTGGAAGGCAGAAGTAGCAGCTTTCTGGGGTGCCTGAGAATGGTCGATGCCAGATGGCCGATGCTCTGGAATGGCTTTTAACCTTGAGTCAGAAATTTATTGTGACAAACCTTTGTCAGTGCCCACTGTATGCAGATGCTGTGGGCAGTAGTGGGGATACACAGTGAACGAGAGACCTGTCTCCCACGGAGCTGGCAGGGTTCCCCAGTTTGTCGCTCTGTCCAGCCTGCGTAAACAGGTCGCTGGGAAACGTCCCCTTTGCTTTGCAGTCTGTGAGCTATGTATCTGTAGTCGGCAGACTAAGTTATGTTCTCCCCAACTTCATACCTTAATGTGCTTCTCTGCCGGGTAGTGAGTTTGGCGTGGTGTCATGTCGTAGGACTTGTGGTTTGCTGGGTGAGCTCTGCCATGACACAGACCCACGTATTAGTATAGCAGTTCCTTCAGAGAGATGGGCAGAGTGTCCATGGTGTCAGGTCCCTGAGAACAAAGCAAACTGACTATTTACTTCCCAAACCATTCAGATTATCAGGTACTTACAAGGAATCCTGCCTTATTTGAAGTTACTTACCTATGACCTCTCATTGTTCCTTTTTTTAAATATATTTTATTGATTATGCTATTACAGTGGTCCCACTTTCCCTCCTTTATTCCCCTCTGTCCTGCACACCCCCTCCCACCCTCATTCTCCCCATTTAGTTCATGTCTATGGGTCGTACATGTAAGTTCTTTGGCTTCTACATTTCCTATACTATTCTTAACCTCCCCCTATTTTCTGCCTACCATCTATGCTACTTATTCTCTGTCCCTTTCCCCCCTCACTCTCCTCCCCACTCCCCCACTGGTAACCATCCATGTGATCTCCATTTCTGTGGTTCTGTTCCTGTTCTAGTTGTCTGCTTAGTGTTTTTTTGTTTGTTTGTTTGTTTGTTTTTAGGTTCGGTTGTTAATAGCTATGAGTTTGTCATTTTACTGTTCATATTTTTGGTCTTTTTCTTATATAAGTCCCTTTAACATTTCATATAATAAGGCCTGGGTGATGAACTCCTTTAACTTGACCTTATCTGGGAAGCACTTTTTCTGCCCTTCCATTCTAAATGAAAGCTTTGCTGGAGAGAGTCATTGTGAATGTAGGTTCTTGTCTTTCATGACTTGGAATACTTCTTTCCAGCCTCTTCTTGCTTGTAAGGTTTCTTTTGAGAAATCTACTGATATTCTAATGGGAACTCCTTTTTAGGTAACTCCTTTCCTCTTGCTGCTTTTAAGATTCTATCCTCTTTAATCTTGGGTAATATAATTATGATGTGCCTTGGTGTGTTCCTCCTTGGGTCCAACCTCTTTGGGACTCTCTGAGCTTCCTGAACTTCCTGAAAGTCTATTTCCTTTGCCAGATTGGGGAAGTTCTCCTTCATTATTTGTTCAAATGAGTTTTCAATTTCTTGCTCTTCCTCTTCTTCTGGCACCCCTATGATTCAGATGTTGGAACATTTAAAGATGTCCTGGAGGTTCCTAAGCCTCTCCTCATTTTTTTTTTTGAATTCTTGTTTCTTTATTCTGTTCTAGTTGAAAGTTTCCTTTTTCCTTCTGCTCCAAACCATTGATTTGAGTTCTGGTTTCTTTCCTGTCACTGTTGGTTACCTATAGATTTTTCTTTATTTCACATAATGCAACCTTCATTGCTGCCTGGGTCTTTTTTATGCTGTTGAAGTACCCAGTGAGTTCCTGGAGCATCCTGGTAACCAGTGTTTTGAATTGTGCATCTGGTAGGTTAGCTATCTCTTTGTTGATTAGTTGTATTTTTTTTGGAGCTTTGAACTGTTCTTTCATTTGAGCCTTTTTTTTTTTCCTGGGCACACCTGTTGTGTAGTAAGAGGCGGAGCCTTAGGTGTTCACCAGGGAGGGGCAACCCACGTGTCTGCGTTGTGATGCTGTACGTAGGGGGAGGGGTCCAAGAGGGAATGGTGCTGCTTGTTCTGCTCTCTGCTGGTTTCAGTCCCTTCCTCTGCTTCCCACAAGCAAATTGGGCCCTTTTGGTGCTGATTCCTGGGTAGGTGGGCTTGTGTATGTTCTAGGACCCTGTGGGTCTCTCCAACGAATTCTCCTGTGAGGCTGGGAGTGCTGCCTCAACCCCCACCAGTGTTTTCAATCAGAGGCTTTGAGGCTTTATTTCCCTGAGCTGGAGCCCTGGGTTGTGCAGTCTGTCTCGCTCCCCAGTTGTTCCTCCTGGTTTATCTGCATGCAGATGTGGGACCGCCCAGTACACAATCCACCACCTCACCTGGTTTACCAGCAGCTGCCTTGCCCGAGTCCTCTCCACCCAGATCTCCGTCTCCACCCCTCCTACCTGTCTGGATGAATGTTTCTTCTTTAACTCCTTGGTTGTCAGACTTCCATATGGTTTGATTTTCTGCCAGTTCTGGTTGGTTTTTGTTTTTAAAATTGTTGCCCTTGTCTTGGTTGTGCGAGGAGGCACAGTGTGTTTACCTGCGCCTCCATCTTGGCCGGAAGCCTCATTGTTCCTGAATATAGCTTAGCCATAACCAGGAAATGAGTATCAGAGGCTCCGGAGTCACGGAAGCAGTTGAAACACCTCTGTTTGGAGGAGGAGCACAGGGACTAATGCAGTCAGTCGGTCCAGGTGGGTGTGGCCATGCAAGCAGGTCCCAGGTGTTGTTGTTAGGGGCCATCAGGCCCTGTGGGAGTTGGTGGGCGTTCTGTATGTATTTACGGGCATAAATACAGTTAGGTTTCTCACGAAGCCTGCGAATTCATCAGAGAATGAACTCAGGTTTGTATCTCTGACCTGCTTGAAGAGTCTTGGTCACCTGGTTTTCTAGTCCACGGGTAGAACAGAGGTGAGGCTGACGAGGTATCCTGCAGAGGGAGAAGCTCCACCATCGCGTCCGGCACCCAGTCTAGCCTCTAGTGTAGAGCCGACAGCAGCAAGCAGCTGGTAGCGTTACGTTGTGAGATAAAGACAGAAAACTTAATGAAGAGCAAGAATAATGAGCCACAGGCCTTGCATTTCACTGTGTCCAGATGTGCCACTGCAGATGGAGTTGGATTTATGCTCCGTGTGGGTCATAGTTCTGAAAAATTACCTTGTGTGGGACACCCCATTTCTCAACACTGGAGATAACAGACTTAATGGTTATTGCAGACAGCAAGTCAAGTCGTCTACTTTCTTTCCAAGTCAGTGCTTACGTGTAAACACCACCAGGAACTCACATCTGACTGTGAAGCCTGGTATTTTTTCCCAGTAGATTTTCAGGAAACCTTCTCTTTTTTGCTTTTAGACATATGAGGGATGTGACTGTGGCCTTGACTTTTTCGTGTGTGTAGAACATTGAGTACCGTTCTCTTTCCGCTCAGCACCAAATGGCTTTCTGACTGTACACCGCTTGTTTTTTTCATTTGAAAACACTTTGATGTTCTTCCAGTGTAATTAAGAAAGTTTATTTTTGTTGAATAAAAACAGTAGCAAGTCTGTTTTACTTGAAGCTAAGTGCAGAGGTTGTTTCATATAAAACAGGCATTATTATGTCCTGTTAAAACCATGGGCCTTTGAGACTGATGGGCTTCAAATCCCACATCTGCCATGGATTAGCATTGAGATGACAGGGAGGACACGCGTTGCCTGAGCTTGATGCCCCTTGTGTGGAGCAGGCATGCTCCCAACAGCATTTCCCAGGTTTCCCTGTGTGGCATTGCATGAAGTCGTGCAGGTCAAGCCTAGCACAGTGCCTGGTCTGTACCTGAGTACTCATGTCTGTTACTCTTTTCTTTAGATGTTTTTTTCAAAGCCTCCTATACAGAATAGACTTTAAAATCTCTTTAAATAGCCCTGGCTGATGTGACTTGTAGATTAGGTGTCAGCCTGCCAATCAAAGGGTCACCAGTTCGATTCCCAGTCACGGCACATGCCTGGGTTGCAGGCCAGGTCCCCAGCAGGGGACGTGCGAGAGACCACCACACATTGATGTTTCTCTCCTCTTTCTTCCACCCTTCCCCTCTCTCTAAAAATAAATAAATAGTTTATTTTAAAACTTCTTTAAATAACATTTTAGGAGATGTTTTCCCACCCTTCCCAAGCACCTTTTCACAGCGCGCGCCTACAGGAATCCCCCCCAAGACTGGCGGCACGCCAGAAGCGGACTCCGACTGAGGGAGGACGAGGGGAGAGTCACCCGTGGGTGTGAGGGATCTGGCCCACAGGGAAAAGCCGTGGAATATTTGGGAGAGGTCAGTGATGATAGGAAAAAGCCACATTTGGCATTACCTATTCAAGGAAAAGAGCTTGGTTTCTACTTTGGAAGATGATCAACACTGTAGCAGACTTTAGTTTTCCCTAAAACGTCCCATCTGACCTCAAGTAAACCTGTCTGGAAGCAGCCACCTGTCCCCCGTCAGTCTCGCGTAGCTCTGGCCGACAGCTACTTGGGTGCACATTCTGTTTTTCATGTCGTGTCAGCCCCCTGGTGGGTGTGTCGTATATGTCCCTGTCTCAGGAGCAAACAGAGGGCATCCTGTGTGTTTTGGATTTGATGGCTCTTCAAGAATCTAAAAGGCAATTGGGCGTGGGTTGCATTTTGACCTGCTGCCCCGTCCAAGTGTCTGTGGTCACCAAGCTGGCCATTAGTGATGGTCATCACTGTCCAGTGGCTGTGCCATGTGCCTCAGCAGGAAGCATGGGCAGCAACCAGTTTTCAAAAGGCGTGTTTTTGGAAAGCTCTGAACATTCCTTATGTTCTCTGAGGAAATTCTGTCTTAAATCACCACTCTTCATTATATGTAGTTAGCTGCAAATACTCCTCACATGCCATCCTGAGAGCTCAGTTAGGCTGCACATTCACGTACGTTGGATGTATTTGGGAAGCGTCAGGGAGCACCGAGGAAACGCACTCCTCCCTTTACCAGAAGTCACACTTGGCTGTGAAGGAAGCACTGGGAGGACTGCGTGTTTGTGTTTGGGGTGAGACATTTTCTCTTTTTCTAAAAATGGTGTCGCACCTCCCTTGTAGAATGCAGAAATAGGGCTCAGTGGAACAGGTTGCAGGGTATGCAGCTGGAGGGAATGAGAACGAAAGGGTAAAGGGCAGGTAAGGGTTAGGGTCAGCTGTTAGCTGGTGCTGGGGTAGATGCTGCCAGAAGATGCTTAGTGCCTCCTAGTGACCCTCACCGCAGGCGAGGGCAGAGTGATGTGGAGCCGACCGAAGCGGGTATGCAGGTTCAGAGGTCCCTGGGAGAAGGTGAGCGCACAGTACAATAAAGCCTTGATAGTGAGGGACTGAAGACAGCGGGCACAGGCAGTGGGTGGGTTTAATGCTGGTCGGCGGATTTGTGTGTGACAGTATTATCTGTGCGTTCTTCTAGAGGGGAGGGGCCACTTGGGAAGTGGGGGTGGTGGCAAAATGACTGGGAATTCTCATTACTGTGTCTGCTTCCCAAATAATAGTACTTCAGCCATGACCCCTCTGGTTTGGGGTAAGGAGGTAGTGTGTAAGTTTCCCTAACAGTCAGAAGTAGGGAAGTGGCATTCTTCATTAACAGACCCAGGTTCTGGATTGTCACAGTGGCTGGGATAGAGTGGAAAGAGCATCGGAAGGTTGGGGTCCAGTTCCTGGCTCACACACCTGCCTTGGACTGTCCGCACCCCGGGCCTGTTTCTCATATAGAAGGCTCCTGTAACACCTGTGTTGCAAAAATGTGAGGATGACAGGTGACCTTGTTCTGGAGTGTGCTCTGTAATGACCCACCAGTGACATCACCTAGGGTGAAGCCATCCTCAACAAGGTTTTGAAACATAGCCAGCCTGTCAGCATTAAACCTCGGCTTGGTGTCATGAGTGTGACAAGGATGGAACAGCTTTGGCAGCAGAATGAAGAGTACTTCCATCATGGCGACCTTAAGTAGTCCCAAGATATTCTAAGTGTTAAGGCCTTAGGAAGAAACCTAGATAGAGTAACCACCACATATTTCAGGCTTTCAGTAAATAGTAGTTCTACTGCAATGGTAAAAATACACATCCCAACCTAGAGTTCAGGAAGAAGTGAAATGGCCTAATGCCTGTTCAGTACTGGTATGGATGGTGTTAGACAACTTTAAAAACACCAGATCTGGTTAAAAGATGATTATAGTTTTTTAACTGCTTGTGTATATCTGGCTTTACCCAGTAGCAGTTTCACACTCTTGAGAGCTGTAAGCCTCTGGCTGTTGAGTATCCTGGATACCTATACTGTTTCCCCACTCAACCTTCCCTCAAGTCACTGCACTGTCCGCGGGGGCTTGCGGGGGGCCTGCCTGGGTCTGCAGGTAAAAAAGATATATCACTTCCTATTTTTTATTTCCAAGAGGAAATGCTCACACTGTGCTCTTAATTTCCTCTGTATTTCATGGCTCGTACCTGTGCTAATTTTAGTAACAGTCTCTGTGTATACATATATCTCTTTAACTGTGTTTCATTCTCTCTTTTCCGTTCAAGGAAAGTAAAGAACATCCTGCCAGCCTTCTGGGCATTCCCCCGAAATAATGACCGGGTGCTTGTACATGACATTATGCGGGTTTTATACTTGATAGGGGGTTGAATAAGACATTAGTTCCATATCCATAAAGCCTCTAATTTTAGAGAGCTGATGGTTTGTAAACCAAAGGCTATAGGACAAGGCAGAAAGTGACAGAGTGTGAGACTTTCAGTTTTCAAATGAAGACATATTAGTATAGATTTCCATATTTCCTATTATTTGGAAAAGTGCAGAAAAATAGAAAAAAAAAGTTTTAACGGTAAAGAATGAGCATGTGTTGGTCCTCAGTTTGGCTTTAGGCTCTGTCTTACGTATTTGTTTGCCCAACAGATGGCTGAGTGGCCAGGCACTGTGGTGGGTGCTAGAGAAATTCCATGCTGTCATCCATTTAGAAGCTCCAAGTGTAATAGTAGCAGAAGGCAGGAGAGCATGGAATCCCAGTGTGTGCCCAGTGTTGCGTGTGACGCCAGGGGACCCAGGTCTGGCGGCTAAGAGGGATTCATCCGAAAGGCTTCAGAAGGAAGGTTAGTCTCATGATTTTCGAAGATGACAGGGGTGTGCTTTTACAGAAAGATGGCTGGGGTGGGTGGAGGATTGAAAGCCTAAGAAAACCAAAAGAACCTCATTGGAACAGTGAACCTTTGTGAAGTCTGATTCTAAGTTTGCTAAGGGCAAAACACAAGGGAAATTGCATAATTTTGAGAAAAGGAATGATGTAAATACGATGTGGTGGTGATTTTAAGTGTTTTTATGGTGGCTTGAAATGTTTTCATCCATTAGGTTCAGAAAGATTAAAGAGTCTTTGTTAAGCTCTTTTAGAAAGTCAAGCAAAACATTTTTAAAGACATCTTGCTTATTAATCCTAGCTATGAAAGATTTATAACAGGCAGAAACTATGATGATGCTTCATATAACTAAATCCCAGAAAGTCTTGGCTCTCATTCTAAAATCTTGAAACAAAATGTTCTCTGGAAAATTCATTGGAAGATAGCTTGCTATCACGGAATTATTACTTTGCAGTAGAAACTCGAAACTGCTGACATGTGCACCCTACAGATTTTTAAATTGTGGAATTATTTCAGCCAGCTGCCAAACCATCGATCTGTATACTGGTAACTTTTATAGCTAGGGTCTATACGTGTAAATAAATGTTCATAACTGAGCAATAGTGGTCCTCTTTGTACTGTAAGCTGTAATCATCTGATTTCCAAACTGACTTGCCTTGACTAGAATTAAGCTATTTAAATTAAATCAGGAGTTTATAAAAAAAAATTCAGATTAGATTTCAGTTTTTTAAGAAGAGTTTAGGTTACCGTCCTTGACTTTGCCATAACTAACTTAACCTTGAACAGGTTCCTTAGTGTGCCTGTGAAATGTTCAGGTTCCTTAACATCACGTTTTCAGATTGTGACTGCGGATCTGTACAGTGCTCACATAGTCAGTATAAGTTGTTACAGTATGTTTGGGAACACTCCCCAAGAACTCACAGTAGTGAGTTAACGAATGCACTGGGGCCCGTGGGCCCAGGCCCCCACTGTACCTGTACACAGGAATCACACTGGTTCCTATGCAGAAGTTGATTAGGTTGGGGCAGTAAACTGAAGGTCTCGGGAGCTAGGTTCCACTCTGGACACACCTGCCCGTCACCCCCAAATGGGAGCTCGATGGCAGTGTCAGCACAGACTCCCTGGACTGTGGTGGTGCAGGGGACGGGGACCTAAGTTTCTGCAGGCTGCACACCCCTCCCCAGCCAGCCGACTGGGCCTCTTGAAACAATAAACAAATGCTTGCATCTCTATTTTTATAATAAAACTCTAGTCACGAAGCCTCTCTATCTTGCAAAACTTCCCTTTGGTAATTTGTTTTAAACTTTGGCTAACTGTTGTTAAAGAAGAAATAATGCCTGTCCCATTAGATAAAATAGGGTTCCAAATATGCAGATTCTGTTTCTATTTAAAAAACTGTACAATGAACGCATGCTGTAGAAACAGGTTTTATAAGATCCAGGTAAGTGTCACCTATAACCCTAAATCTAGGCATTTTTTTTTAATTTTGAAAAATGCAGAATTATTCTGTTTTCCACATAGAATCAAACACTGCAAAGAGAAAACTTTTTAACTTGAAACTCACACAGTATTATATCATATATACAGGGTCCAGCAGAAATAAGGCTTGCTTGAGTGTGGCTGGTAGGGGAAGTGACTGTCTCGCACGAGATGGGCAGCAGTTTGAACATTTCACCTAAAATGTCATATTCTGTGCCTGAGTATATTGTTATGTTACAGAATGACATGCTTATGATTGTGTAATAAAAAGGGGGCGTTATTTGTGCCAGCCCCTGTATATGGATCAAAATGAAAAGTGTAGTTAGGAGAAAAAAATGATTAATGTGCACAAACACTGGGAAGGAAGTAGGTAATTGTTCTATTTAAAAAGAGAGAGAAAGAGTCCTGAACAGTGTGCCTCACTTGGTTGGAGTGTTGTCCCGAAAACTGAAAGGTCGAGGGTTCACTTCCTGGTTTGGGTACATGCCTAGGTTGTGGGTTCGATCCCCTGTTTCTCTCTCTTCCTCCCTTTTCTTCTCTTGGAGACCAGTAAGCATGTCCTTGGGTGAGAATAAAAAATAAATAAGTGAAAATAGAGAGAAAGCACTTTGCAGAGAGGGTGAGACCGTGCAGGGTGAAGGAAGCCCATGGGGCTGGTGTCACCCATGGCTGTCCTTATCCTGGGCTGCTTTGGGCTACAACGCAGTTACCTCATTTGTCTGAGTGTCTGCGAAAATGGGGAAAGTGACGCCTGTTTATGCAGGTGCGGGTGGGAATTGGTGGAGGAGACACAGTCTAAAATAAGTGGGTTGCTGTTACCGTGGGCATGGGTAACACTGGCGTTGTTGCATGTGGCTGACCGGTGTGTACTGTAACATTTTTGGAAGACAGGTCTCAAAGGGCTCAGAGATAAATTCAGTGGACAGTTTCAGGAAGGGAAGCTAACCCAAGAGGGATGAGAAACTCAACAACACATTCCTGCTAATGTGTATGAGGTGACACAGAGGTCCCTGTGCAAAACCCTGCTCTGAGGGGCCCTGTCCTGAAAGGATGCTCCCAGAAGAGGAAGGTGCACAGCCAGGAGGACTGTAGAAGCAGAGGACAGCACCGTTACAAAAGGCTGAAGGTCAAAGGCTGAATGTTGTTTTGAGATGAGGCCTATGTAAGATACTGAAGACAATGAAAGTGTCTTTTTATGAAAAAGAGAGGAAGGGAGTGGCCTCCTGCATGGGGCCCATGGCATTCTGTTAATAGGTAAAGCAGAAACTCTCCGTCGGTGGGAATGAGAGCCTAAGAAAGGTGAGAAGCCTAGGAGAGGGCACTTGTTGTCCTCAAAGGTGCCCTGGCCTTAAAAAATTATGTCCCTGGGAACTAGACGAACTTACAGACTGACCACATCTGGGGATTGTGGTGAGCAGGGCAAGGCCTCTGTGCTTGGAACCGGGCAAGTGTTTTGATTTTCAAGCAAAGAAAAGGGTAGTTTCTTAGAACCATAGGCTAGTGAACTTGTTATTCCCAGCCTGGTGCTGAAAAGAAAGAATTCATTAAAATCCATTAAAACGGGCCTGTCTGCCCCCACAGAAGTGGCATCAGTTCGTGAAGAACAATTCCCGCCAGAAGTAAGGGATGCAGCTTTTAAAGGGGGCTGTTTGCTTGGTGAGTGAAACCTGGAGATGCTGTGTATCAGGATTCTAGTGAAGTATTGGAGAAAGGAGCTAAGATTTTCTTGATGAGAAGGGTGGAGAAATAGGGCCTGGGTGGCTGTGCCGCCCAGACAGTGCCAGTTCATGGACCAGTGTCAGTCAGCCCAGGGAAGTGGGGCTGCAGGGGTGGACAGAGGACCCCACACATCCTGTGGAGGAGCTGGGCCACACGCTCCTGAATGCGGAGCAGAGGTCAGAGGCCATAGCCCACCTCGGAGGGAGGAAAAAGGAGCACCGAGACCAGACGAGGGAGGCAAGGGATGAGGACATCCCGGAACCAGGAGTAGCAGGACTGCTGTATGGCGGCACGTGGGTGGGTTCAGAGGCAGTGGCGTTGCCCCAGCGGCTCTCTGTTCTCAGCTCTTGCAGGTTGTCAGAGGCCCCTTGATAGGGGCTGAAACGGGAGGAAGAGGTTTTTGGCCTCAGGCTTGTGTTCTTCAACTCATTTCTTGCTGATGTGAATGAGGAAATGGATACCATGTATGCTCATTAAATCTCTAGGGGACCCAAAGAAGAAAGAACTAAAATGTTGGCTGAGTTGTGTACCTGGGTCCAGGAAACTCAGTTGCTGGGGGTGTGGGACGAGGACTTGCTGCTCAGTGGTAACCCATGAGGCAGAGGCTTGGTGTCATTCCAGACTCGTGTGGCTGTCGGACCCAGGGAAAGCTCGGACCCGCAGCAGAACGGTGTGGTCCCAGCTGAGATGGGGGCAGTGGTCCACAAGGCTATCCTGCTCCCACAGATCAGGTCGTGTGTGAAGTTCAACTCGGTTCCAATTTCCGTCCATGGAGGAACCCATTTTGGATGCACGTGTATGAGACTGATGTGGGTTTGGGGAACACTGTGTGTCAGGTGAGGACTAATGTCCTCGCCCTGGACAGAGTCCGAGGGGTTTAAGGTCCACTGGCTTAAACTAAGTGAGGTGCAGTTGAAGGATTGGGCTTACCCTTTGTGGCAGTGGAGGGTGTGGATTCAGACTCCCTACCCCTGGGGCTGCCCAGAAAGACACGGAAGCTTCTGGAGGAAGGCCCAGCCGCAAGAGAGGCTGCCTGGACAAAGGCCACTTGCAGGGAAGTTAGCTCAGGGAGCCAAGTGTCAGCCTGCTTGGACTTGAGACTGTGGTTCTCCTCTTCTGCACTCCTGTGTGACTCTGGGTACCAGAAAGCATCCGGGCACATGGGAGTTGCCGCTGTGCAAGACACAGCCCTTGGGATTGTCTCCTTGTCAGGAGTGTGACTCAGAACTGGAAAGTTGGGGTTGTCTTGCGTGAAAAGGGCATCAACTTCAACCTGTGTCCTTCCACAGGACCTGGTGTTACCCGGCAGGATGGAAATGAGAGGCAGGTGCAGTGGGACCCCGGGGCCCCATTTGCACATCTACCCTTCGGGGTGCTGAAGAGCAGAGCGATTCTTGGAGGTTAAAGTGAGCAGTGGGTTTTTTCTTAGTTCTTTAAAAAATTGTGTTTTTAGAGAAGCACTGTGTTAAGGATAGACATTTTAGTATATTTTAAAGCTTTAAAAATTCATTTACTTATTGTAAATGGAAAAGGAAGTTCCTTTTACAAACTTTGGTGCAAGCCGCAGGCTCACTGTCGTCAACTAGGACTGACAGTGATGGCCAGGTTCCGGGTTCTGGTCCGTGCCGCAGCAACCCCCGCCAGAGATCAGATCTTTGTCCTGGTCCCTTTTGGGCAGTGAAGGGATTCAGGATCCATGGGACCTTATCTCTGCCCCGTTCCCAGGTGGAGACAACACTCCTCTCACTGCCCTGGTGGGGCGTGTTGGTCCCTTCTGGTCACACCTTTCTCCTGACAGCAGGTGGATGCGCTGCTGCTGGGAAGGGAGGGTCCTGTTTTTCTGGTCCTGGGGTCCTTCTTAACGCAGCTCGCTGTTGAGTTTCCCCACATACCTGGCAGATGGCCAAGTGATCTTAAATGGGGTGCCATCTTCGTTTCTCTCTCTCTCTCTCTCACACACACACACTTTTCCACACTCCTCATACTCACACACATTCTCTATGTCATAATTTAGAGAAAGCCTTGAGGAGCAGCTGGTCCACAACAATGCCCACTCCAAGCCCTTATAATGTTTCCCCCCTTTTCCACCCACTTGTTTATGTCACACTCACTCTCACACTTCCGCCCACTTTTTTATCCCACTCTCACACTTCTGTCCACTTGTTTATGCCACATTCACTCTCACACTTTAGCCCACTTGTTTATGCCACTCTCAGTCTCTCACTTCCGCCCACTTGTTTACCCACTCTCACACTTCCACCCACTTGTTTATGCCACTCTGACTTCCACCCACTTGTTTATCCCACTCTCACACTTCCACCCACTTGTTTATGCCAACTCACTCTCACACTTTAGCCCACTGTTTATGCCACTCTCACATTTTAGCCCACTTGTTTATGCCACTCTGACTTCCGCCCACTTGTTTATGGTAGTTTCTCACACTTCCGCCCACTTGTTTATGCCACTGTCACTCTCCCACTCACTTATGCCACTCTCATTCTCCCACTCACTTGTTTATGCCACCCTCACACTTCAGCCCACTTGTTTATCCCACTCTCACTCTCACACTTCCGCCCACTTGTTTATGCCACTCTCACACTTCCGCCCACTTGTTTATGCCACTCTGACTTCCGCCCACTTGCTTATGCTAGTCTCACTCTCACACTTCCGCCCACCTGTTTATGCCACTCACTTCTGCCCACTTGTTTATGCCACTCACACCCTCACTCTTTTGCCCACTTATTTATGCCACTCTCTTTCTAAATCAGAGGCAGCCCTGTAGTCACCTTGTTGCAGGAAAGGTGACTCAGACAGCTTTGGGGTTTGCGAAGTGAGTTTTATTCACGCATGCGGGCCTGGAGGAGATAGTCTCCAAATTCTGGGTCCCAAGCTCAGGCTGGGGCTTGTTTATATTCTTGCTGCAAAGGCAGAAGCAGGAGAGGGGAGAAGCGCAGTCTCTCGCGGGAAGCGGGCTTACGGAGGCAGAATGCAGAAGTTAGTGTGTGACCTTGGGACGACTGCTATCTAAGAATGGCTGTCGCTCAGTTATATCCTGTCACAGTCCCCCCTTTTGATGCTATAAGGTGCTTTTACCCCTTTAGCATCACCCTATACTTGGCTATGCGGCTGAGGTGCTGAGGAAGGTTGCAACTGCTGACACTGGTTGGTACCGCTGGAGAGCTAGCACTTTGGCCGCTGCCCTACAAGTCACCGTGGCCTTCAGGTGTTGGACCAAGATTTCGAAGGATGCAGGATCCCAGAGTTAGGCCTAGGAGAATTATGAGGATGGGCCCCAGGACAGGAGATACTGCCACAGGTGGCAGGGCTTAGTCCCTGGCTTGAGTTCTGTGACTATGGGGGTCTGGGCCTTAGCTTGTCTGAGCGGGTTGCCTTCGGCCCAGACCTCGGTGTACTCTTCACACAGCTGGGCCTTTAGTCCTGGTCCTGTCTCATCTGGGTTCCCTTCATCCTCTGAGTGAAGCTGGTATTCTTCCTTCCTTGGGAGGACTACAGCCAGGATGCTTGGAGCTTGTACTGTAGGTGGGCTTCCCCGGAAGGCTGGAAAATGACCCACGCTCCACGCTTCGTGAGCAGGTCGTGTCCCAGTAACGGGATGAGACACTCGGGCAGGTAGAGGAACTTGTGTCTGACAGTATGACTCCCTAGTTCTACAGTGTGGGCTTGGCAGAATCATTTAGGGCTACCGTGGTGTCCGGTGGCCCCTACAATGGTGATCGATGGGGGGCCACTGGAGTTGTTACAACTCAGTGTTCTGCGCCGGTGTCTACCATGAACGGCAGGTTGTGGCCTCCTACTTTTATTTGGACTATGGCTTCGTGGGGCCTAGATTCAGAGAGCCCAGTCACCCTCAGTCCGAGTCCAGCCCTGCCAGGTTGAGGACAGAGGGAGCTGCTCACTCAACTTCCTGCTTGGGGGCCTTGTTTTCCAGTTTAGGCACTCCTTTTTCCAGTGTCCTCTCTCCTTACAGCAAGCACACTGGTCCCACTCTACACTCCAGTGCCCTCCTGCTCTCTCCTTTTTCTTACCACCTTTCTTGTTCAGTGGAGGGCGTCCGAGGGCCGTAGCCTGAAGGGCTGCTTTCTTCTCCATCTTCTTCCATGCCTCCCTCTCGGCTGCTTCTTCCCGGTTGTTGTAGACCTTGTTGGCAATCTCGACTAACTGACTTACGTTCATTCTGGCAAAACCCTCAAGCTTCTGGAGTTTATCTGCTGCTGTAAAGTCGTCGGGGAGTCGGCTACGTTGTCCATATCTTCGTTCAGTTTTGCTGACAGCTTGTAGTAAGTGGATGTGGACAATCCCATTGCCCCGACTCCTGCCCCGATGCCCACTGCAAGGCTTGCCCCTATGGCTTTAGTGGCCCCGGCTCCTCTTATGTCAGGAGGCTCTCTCAACTTTAGGCCGCAGTACGTCTGTCATCTCCTTAGGGGTCCAGATGCTAACGCTAGGGGCTAGGAAGACTTCGAGGCAGGTCCCGGTCCAATTCTGGGGTAGGCACTTATAGGCCACCTTCCCACAGAGAAGGAAGATTCCAGGTTCAGTGCAGAGGTTGCTGTTATTGGGAATATTATGTTGACTAGAGCAGGGCTGGGGGTTGAGCGTTCCCACCTTGTTCCCTGGCCCAGTGGTCCAATTTGCCACCAGACAGGTTAAGTTCATTCTCTTGACATCTAGGAAGACAGTGGTAGCTACAGGACCCTGGGTTATGGTACAACCTGAGTCTATGGGCTTCCGGGTCCTATTCCAGCTTGGGGGCACTGGAACACCCAGAATCCCTCTCTCTTCCATGGGCAGACATACCCAGCATTCTTTGGTGGAGTTAGTAATATTCTGATATGCTGTATACATGGTGTGGAGTATCTGCTGAACTTGGATTGCTGGGCTCACTCTGCGCAGGGCCTCCCAAAAGGCCATGAGGTTGGCCCCTTGGTAGATAACTACCTCCTGGGTCAACCGGTCTGCTATTTCTTTTGTAGCTTCTTTCCTAGTCTGTTCAAACTCTGTCTGACTTACTCCACTCAAATGGCGGAAATAATTCCAACATACTTGTTTGCCTGGGGTCCCATATGCCTGACATTATCCGGGTCTGGTATGCTATGGTTCCAGACATCATCCCAGTCTAGTATACCTTCCTTCCCCAAACAGAGAGGGATTGCTGTGGCTGAACGCAACCTGATGGCATGTCGGTGGAGCTGAAAGCTGACCCTGGGAGATAGTAGGAGACTACTCCACCACCGATCATAATCCTATGCCTGGGGGTATTACATTTACAGGCTGGGGCTGAGACAGGAGCTGCATGTGTCAAGCGAAGCATACAGTAAATCCAAATGCAGAGACTAAACAGAGATAAACTACTCCTAGGGTGACCCACTCCACGGGACTCCATTCTGCTGGGGTCACAGTCACTAGTCCAGTTCCCAATACTCCTGCGAAGGTGCCAATTAAAGTCAGGTACCCTGTGGAGCAATGGTCCATTCCTCAGCGTCTTCTCTACTGGTTGGTGTCCTCTAGAGCCTCAGCATGGGTGATCTAGGTCCAGGCTTAATCCTTGGGTCTCAGGATCTGCTGCTGCTTTGGCCTGGCTGTAGTGGATTCAAGGGGTGATTCCTGCAACTTGCAGCCAGAGTCCCCCCTTTTGTATACTGAGAATTGGGGGAGGTCTCCCAAAAACTAGTTCGTAAGGAGTATATCCTGAGGGGTTAGGGGCGTTTCTAACCCTAAGCAATGCTAGCAGCAGCAAGTCTGTCCAGGGCAGTCCAGTTTCCTGGTAAAATTTAGCTAAGGTTTCTTTAAGAGTCTGGTTCATCCACTCTACCTTCCCAGAACTCTGGGGTTGATAGGTGGTATGCAGCTTCCACATGATGTTCAGAAGTTTGGCTGTTTCTTGGATTAATTGTGAGACAAAGGCTGGCCCATATGATGCCTAGATTCAGGGCACCTTCAGGGAGCCAGCCTACCCCAAAAGTTGGCCATTCGGATGAACAAAATGTCTTTAATTGACCTGCATCCATGCTCGTGTCCTGGCCCCTGAACCGATCAGAATTCTGTAACATGCAATCTAATACTGTGGAAGAACCCGACCCCCCCCACCCCCCATGATGAATCCTCCCCATCGGCGCCCACAGACAAGGGAAGGGACTCTTGGGTCACCCACCTGGCCTCTCCTCTCGCGAGAGACTTGGTTCTGTCTTGGCTAAGGCTGCCCAGGTAGAATTAGGGTTAAACTCCCAGCCGTTATGCCGCACAACAGACCAAGGGACCGCAGGTTAGGGCTCACTCACACTCCGTAGGCTTCCGCCAATGGAGCAACAGACACAATCATTCACACAAACATGCAGAGATTATTACGTTCCCACCCAAACAGGGGAACCCTACCTGGGCCTTCCGTCCTGAGAGGTGATCAGTCTCTCCTTCCACCACAAGAGTGGGCCTGGTCTAGGGCACTGGTTCCCGGGGCACTTACCGAATAGGTGCCTTCTCAGATCTCACCAGTTTGCACCCCGCCAGCCCGGGTCAAAGAGCGGTTCGGAGGCCAGGCCAGTGGAGCCCGGGATGTCCAGGACCCGAAATCACCGGGGGCGTGTGCCTCCTTTTCATCGCTGGGCGCCACCAGCCGCCTGGCGGCCGCCTTCACTGTAGGCAATAGCCTGCTCCAGTGGTTGTTTCCTGGTCAGGGAACCAAAATGTTGCAGGAAAGGTGATTCAGACGGCCTCGGGTTTGCGAAGTGGAGTTTTATTCATGCATGCGGGCCCAGAGGAGGTAGTCTCCAAATTTGGCGCCCCGAGCTCAGGCGGGGAATTGCTTATATTCTTGCTGCAAAGGCGGAAGCAGGAGAGGGGAGGAGCGTGGTCTCGCGGGAGCGGGCTTACGGAGGCAGAATGCGGAAGTTAGCGTGCGACCTTGGGACGACTGCTATCTAAGAATGGCTGCTGCTCAGTTCTGTTCTGTCACAGCCTCTCTGCCTCCAGCTCCTAGAACAGTCCCAGACACACGGCACACGCGCACTAAATGCCTGAAGGAGAAGAAGAGAACCTGTAACGGGGGTGTTCCTAAAGTCAGGAATACATAGGAAAGGACAAACACCCTGAAAAACACCTGCAGTTTTGGAGTGCTCGTCTTGCTGGAGAAAGAGGTGAACACAAACCCTTGTGTGAGCTCAGTGTCTCTGAGGCACCCGCCACCGGATTCCTTAGTAGGGGCTGGGCAGAGTACAGGACGGCCAGTCAGACTGAACTTCAGACACTCACCAAGTAATTTTCAGTGTAAACGTGCCCCATGCAGCACGTGGGACATATTTACACAAAAAATTATTTCTTGATTATTTTCATTTGCTAAATTTGGCAACCTTACCCCCCATTTCCTGATAGATTCCGATTTGCCATGAATTGGGATGTTTCGATGTTCTCTACATTTGCTGTGAGAGATCAGCTGTCCCAGCAGCCTTGCCCCTGGTGCAGAGCACGGCTGGTCAGAGTCAGGGTCCATGCAAAGCCCTCCTTTGGTTGAGATACATAGGCCAAGTGACGTATAAGAAAAAGAGGAAGAGAAACATCAGTGTGTGAGAGGCACATCAACTGGTTGCTTCTCATATACCCACAAGTGGGGACCTGGCCCGTAACCCAGGCATGTACCCTGACTGGGAATCGAACCAGCGACCCTTTGGTTCACAGGCTGGTGCTCAATCCACTGAACCACACCAAACCTTTGTTTTTGATGGTATTGGGCCACAGGAGTATGTTTACCTGATCAGTTTACTTCTCTGCCTTCCTCAAATGATAAATGTACTTATAGCTTAGAGGGTTTTTGTGGCCTATTTATCAGTATAAAGATGATCGGGGGAAAGTAGGGAGAGACTTAAAGAGAAAAAAAGGTTATTTAGAATCAACCGTGTTCCTGATATTTTTCCAACACCTAACATTGAATGGAAGAGGTTATTCTCTCTGGAATTATTACTTGCAAAGTAGATCAAACTTTCCTTTAATACACATAATAATTTCATGGAGGAATTTGTTCCCAAGGAAGCATTTCAACTTCCCAAAATGTGATGCCTGACGTTGACAAGAATCTGACCCTTAAAAGGCCATAAGAAATCTTGAAGGGCAATTAGATGCCAATCAAGAGAGCGGCCCCTGAGGTCATGAGAAGAGAGTTTTGTCATAGGGAATTTTGTGAGGGTCCAGGGGAAGGCTGCCTTTGTGGTGGCCTCTGATTTGACCTGATTTATTGGGAGATATAAACTCATTTTAGGACAAGCCTGTGCAAACAAAACCCACATGTTAGATCAGTGGGCTTCAAAACGAATCTCTGAGACTGTGGGGTGGGAGCGAGCAGGGTCTCATGTGGAACTGACTGGGCAAACGGGCTTCTCCCCCAGCTGCCTGGCCGTCAGGTGCCCTGCACATTGGACTCGCTCAGCTTCAAAGTAGGAGGTGAATTGCAAATCAGTGCTCAGGCCCCTCGGTGCTCCTGGCTCCAACATGTATGGTTTTAGCTCTTCCCAGCTGCCCCACAGCATGTTGAGGCCTGTCCTCTGGCGAAGGCACAGAGGGCACCAGCCTTGACTGAAAGGCACATGGGTGGCAGTGTGTCTGTCACTTAGTGGGCGAGTCGGCCCAGTTGACTGTTGTCCTTCATGTGTACGCTCGGCCTTTTTCTGTTCATGACTGTGTACCTGTTTTTAGGGGGAAATTCCATACTGGAGTGGGGTTTGTAATTTGGGGGTTTGCCCATTCACTTCTGAGATGTGTCCCTCACAAATGTCTAAGATCTGTGAAAGGGCATGGGACTCTGGACAGCTGGGCAGAATGCAAGTTCCGTGCCCAGGAGCTCTGAGACATGTCTCGGGATGTCCTGTATCAGCTTGTGAGTGTGTGAGGACATTCGGGTGGGGTACAGATGGGGTGCATGTCAGCTCTCAGACACTACAAGTCAAGAGATTTTCTTACCCTGAAGCCCAGCCAAGGATTCTGAAGGATATGATTACAGAAGGTAATCCATTAAAAAAAATCATGCCTCGTTCTGTAGTGTGCTTTCAGATCCACCCCAAGGCAGATGTTCCCAAGACGGTACTGTGTTTGTAGAAAAAGTATCTATTAGTGGTCCATTAACTTGGGTCGTGTTTGGAGTTCTCTGTGGTTGCTGAAGTAAGGCACCATGCCTTCCTGAAAACTATTATTCTTTAAAAAAAAAAAGACATGCAATTCTAGTAGAGTGTGTGTACCAGACATCAGAGGCGTTACTCAGTGTGCTGAGGGACCTCAGTGAAGGCAAGGCAGGTGGTGGCTGCTCGGTGGGCCTCAGCGGGCAGCGTCCCACCTGAGTCCTGGCTTCTCGGTGGTTTAGAAGTAAATACGACCCTGGGCATTGCATCCACTACAACTGCACTGTGCCTGTTCTCAGTGTGACTGTGTGGCTGTCCTGGTCATTTTGCGAGATCATGAGAGACCGTGTGAAATGAAGACAAGGGCACGGAACTCATAATTTGTCCAAACGGGCTGAACGCGTTTACCAGTGACATCCCACCAAACTCACATGAGGAGTGACCGTCTCTTTTTCTTTCAATTTCACGTGCTTACCTTCCTGGTGGTTCTTTTAAGTAGCCAGTGCCCAGTTTTAAATACTTATTCCAGGTCAGGAAGTAAAGCGCATGCGTACGAAGATCTGATGGAGGCCCGTCTGAGTCCGGCAGGCTGGGCCCTGAGCTGCTCTGGCTGCCAGTCCCTTCCGACCCCTGGCCTCGCTCCGCCCAGGGCTCACCGTCCTGTCCAGAGTGCTCCAGTGGTCACCTCTCCTGGGGTTGCATTTTCTGGCATCCAAGACGAATGGCTTGTCATTTCCTTGACTGAGTCACATCAGTTCTCTGCCGCTAATTCAGTTTGCACATTAGTTTCTGCAGTTACCAAAAAAAAAAAAAAAAAAAAAAAAAAAAAAAAAAAAAAAAAAAAAAAAAAAAAAAAAAAAAAAAAACAGAAAAAAGCATCTGCTCAGCTGAGTTGACCATGTCACCTCTCCAGTTCAGCTGTGAAGACAGCTGTGGACACCAGATGGAATTTGCTTTAAGCAAAATGGGTATATGAAAATTGAAACTTGAAAAAATGGGTGGTTCACTTTTCAGAAGGATTTCTTTAAACACCAACTTCTTTAATACTCTAAAAATAAAACATAATTAATGTCCTGGGTTTCTAGAGTATAATACTTCATGCATGAAGGTGGCATGCCTATAAAAATATTGAAAGTCTTTCAGCGTTAATGTTTAAAATTATTAAAAATCTGTTACCTGATGGGTTCGGTTTTACTGCATGAATGTTAGATGTTGCAGTGCCTCTTTTTGGAAACCCAGAATCAAACCTTTTGACCTCTGAGCAAGGAGGGGGACTGTCCACAGCAGGCTGCCCTGTAACATTCCTGAGAACTTGGCATCAGCCCCCAGCCCCTGAGAAGTTGGGGCTCCTGCTGCCAGGGACACCCATGTCCTGGGACTGACTTTCATGCAGATGGCGTAAAATGATTGCAGGTGTGGCAGGCAGACTTTGTACTTCTGGGATGACTGTTCAGTGCTATCGCACTTTCATTCCTCCAGTCCTTCAGTGAGCATCCATTGAGAAGCCCTGTGTCGGGGAATGGGGGTTTTATAAGGGACAGACCTTGGCTTTGCTCTCTTGGAGCCTGTGATGTGGTCTGGGCCCCCCGTCCAGTTAATGGGGAGGTTGCCTGCTCTTCTCCTTTCCCTTTTGCTTCTCGTCTTCTCTGGCACCACCCATCCCAGAGTTCAGGGTGTCCGAGTCAGACTTGTCAGGTCCTCTGTGAGTTGTGAACAGAAATTTCTTTTTTTCTTTCTATTTCAAGACAGGCATAAGCTTTTCCTTGTAAAAATATATAGAGGCTCTGATTGCTAGTTGCTCGTGGGGATTGTCTCCTGTGACTAGGAATGGCCAAGGGGGGGGGCATTGGAGGTGGAGGCGGCAGGAGTAGGGGTTGTGGTTGCTGGGGCTGGGGGTGTGGCAGCGTGGAGAAGGGAGGGATCCTGGCTCTGAGGCGGCTGAGTGGTGTGGAATGTGTGGCAGCAGACTCGCAGACGCCCTGATCCAGAAGGAAGGTGAGGGCTGTGCACTGCTTTCACTCACATTTTTAGCTCATGGTCAAGGGAAGGAGGGAGAAGATGATGAGACAGGGCTGTTCCGGAGAGGGGATTGAGGCAGGCTGGTGACTGGGCCTTAGCCACTTGGAAAGGCAGCCATCAAGCAGAGTATTTTCAATGGCTGACTACACTCTCATCTCAAAGTAGAGAAGAGAGGGAACAGTGTGCCAGGCAGAGGGAATGGCAGACTTCAGCGTGTTCCTGTAGTCTGAGCATCATTGAGCATCCCTGCCTTGTCTGTGATGGTCACAGCCCCTCTCAATCCCCACAGCTGGCCTGGACGGTGGGTATTAATTTCCACTTTACAGTTGAGGAAGCTCACAGTAAACGTACCAAGGGCCGCACACTTAATCAAGAGCAAAGTTGGAGATGCAGGTCTCAAGGAGTCTTACTGCAGGCCGCACAGCTGTAACCAGTGTGTTGAACTGCTAGCTGTGTTCCACAGGCCCCTGGGCCTCTGGGCCTTCCTCCACCCGCTCACAGGCGACTGGGCTTAAGCACCTGTGAGAACAGTTCAGCCCTTGCTGGCCCAGAAGTCCGTTATATTTGGATCATCCAAAACTCTGTGCTCTATTTGGATCATTCATACGAAGTGGCATAATTTTTTCAGGATTTAGGATCTGAAATGGTTGAGTTAAATGAATAAGGGACATTGTAGGGCATGCAGTGCATTGTAGGACAAGATGCCAGATCATGTAGATTTTCATTCTTGGTGTGCCCATGGGCAGGTGTGAATGCTCCGAGCTTTCATTTTCCTATGTTTAAAATGAAAGTGCTGTGCCCTGTAATTCCTAAGGTGTGTTTTAGCATGAATAAGATTCTTCTTTCCATTCTGTTAGAATGAAGTAGTTTCTTTGGGGAATCTAAGATTGCATGCACAATCCATGTGTGGTGAGGAAACAGAATGTGATCTCATTTTCACAGAGGAACCCTCAGTATCCCCCACCATAGAAATAAGCTTCCCTAATAGGGAATATTGCCTCTGTTCAATTATCCTTGGTACTTGGGAAGCTTCGATTTCATAGTGTTGTAATCTAACAGGATGGTGCTTGACACATCTTCAGTTGCTTTTTAATGGTGGAACAATAAATCGGTTAGCAAATGGTGTTGGAACACGTGTGCACACACCGGTCCCAGGTGCTCTGCACCCACCATCCTGCTCTCCTACAGGCTGACCAAACGGGTCAGCTGGGCAAGGCAGATCGGGATCTGGCAACCGTGAGTCCCTCTGGCACTTCCCTTTCGACGTGGCAGGACCGCTGGCTGAGGCTCAGATCTGAGAGTGCTTGGGAGGCCCTGGTGTTCTTGGTGCAGCCTCCTTATTTGACCCACTGGTCATTAACCCCGGAGCACTGGTACTGACACATGCCTCCCCAGGCAGGTTTTCTGTCTGCTGGCTTTATAATCACACGTATCCTCCTCCTGTGGCGAGTCCCAGCAGGTCAGTTTTGCTGATCACTGGCAGCGCTGATGACAGGTTTACTGGGGGAAGAAATGAAGGTTAATTAATTAAAAAGGGATCCAAGCCTCCATAACTCGGTCTCTCCAGGGTGCTCTCCCTGCCCTTTCTTTCTCACCTGTAATTTAGAAGTGATTCTTCAGGCCATAGGCAGTTTCTAGCCTGCTAACTGGTCGTTTGGAAATCAGAACACATTTACTTAAGGAGGAAAAATGTGAAGCAGATCACAGAAGCCTTTACGTTGATTTATTCTCCATGAAGTCGTCCAACTGGTTCTTTCTCTGAGGAGGCACTGTCTGCCCGGTCCTTATTCCCCCTTCTTCTGTGACCTGTATAATTAATATAGAAACTGGGTGACTACTTCTAGAGCCAGGTGTGTGCAAGAAAGGCTATGGCTGCTTTGACAGCAGCTGGGCCTCCCCTCAGTCCTGGTCCCTGCCAGCCATCAGCAGCAGGGTCACCGTATGGGGTGGCTACCTGCATGTCTGGTAGCTCAGGGCCTGGGGGAACAGCCTGTGACAGGAAAGGCAGAGAATTCGGGAGCTCAGGCACACTTAGCTTGAAATCCAGTCTTGACTACGTTCCGGCTGTGTCATCTTGGCTGGGTTATTTAACCTCTTTGAACCTCGTTTTTCTCCTTTGCAATGTGGGATTCATAACTCTCCTTTCTCAGGGCTGGTTGCATAGAGTACATGAGGCACGTATGTCAGTTACCTGAAACCAGGAGTCCCCGGTGAGTTACAGCTGCATAAGGAGGAATGCCTGCCTCCATGTTGCCTTAATTTTACCCATTTTTGAAAGCAATAACTATAACTGCATTTCAGAGTTAAGGATAGTTGCAGTAAATACGTCATCTGGCAACTTGAGCTGCAGAAAACTGATTCTAGAACTTACACAATTACCTCCAGGTATTATTTCCACCTCCAGGCACCGCTATATCTCTGTTATTATATTTTTTAAAGCCTTTGTGCCATGTTCTCATTGAAAAGTGGGCTTTGGCCTCCTACTTTTCATTTCTTATGGAATTATAGCCAGTGTTATAGGGGACCGGGAGGCACACTGGCACTTGATGACAGAGAGTGATCCCCGAATGACTGATAACAGAGAATGATCCCCACAGGAGCGCGAATGTCCTGCTTCACAAAAACTTCAGCTGTGTAAGGAGTTGGAAGAAGCCACATTGTCTGGAGTGTCTGCCCAGGGGCAGAGCTCTGGAGCAGGGGGGTTTCTTTTCTGACAGTTACGGTGGACCTCTGTGGCACGTATGACAGTTCTTCTCAGTAGCCCAGCACGCACCACAGTGGTGTCCACAGGGGGAGGTGCAGGGGACGTGAGTTCCAGCTCTGCCATTTGCCATGGGATGCTGGGTAGAGGCACGTCTCCAAACCTGAGTTGCTTTGTGGAGACAGTTCTAATTGTCTTCCAGGATGTTCAATACCAGGCACCGAACATGTGAGAGGCAACAGTGATAGTAACAAAACCATGTGGAACAGATGGGTCATGATAATAAATGATGAATTTGCCCCTATCAGTCTTAGCGGCCTCAGATAGCATGTGGAGAAGCGAGAGCGCTGGCCCAGGAATCAGGAGACCTGGTTCGCCTTCCCGCTCAGTGCCTCAGTGACTCGCATACCCGTATGACATGGAACCAAGTCGCCGAAGCCCTTCCATCTTGGCTGGCTCGTGTGTGGGCTGGGTCCCCTCTTGGAAGGATCTGAGATTCCTAAATGTGAAGGGGCTTTGAAAACTAACACTCTCCCTAAATCGAAGCTGTGTGACCATGATGTCCACATTCTGTGCTGAGTGCTTGATATTCACTGTGAATGTCCACCCTCCTCGGTAACAGATCATTTTACGTCCACTTACAGTCACCCCATCAGGATACGCACTAACATACCCAGAAAGCCACGGTCACAAAGACACCTGCCAGAAGTCCACAATATGTTTTACTTACCATTTGTCCATTTCAAGGTCATTTGTCCAGGCAGAAATATTTCTCTTACTTGGCAACAAAGAAACAAATTTAGTCTATATTGGTGTACATGGGTGTTCTAATAGATCATCCTTGGGTGCCCCCCGCCCCACAATTTGAGCAAATTTGTGTCTTTTTCCTTTTGCTCCGCATTGGGATGTCTGTGCCTTTTACCACACGAGTGCTGATTTGCTCTGCACAGCCACCCTGTGCTGTTGCACCCGAGCCAGTCTCCTCCAGGTTTCAGACAGGGGCTCTGTGACTTAGTGTGAACGCCGTGGGGTCAGATGACTGAGCTTCTTTGTCGTTTGCTTCTTTGGCTGACTTTCAGGTCAGTGTCTGAAGGATGAACTCATTGCAAACACTCATTAGCAACACGCGTAGATTAATTTAAACCAATAGATGTTATCTTGGTGCCAGTTTTGTTTTGTGTGGACCGATCACACATTTCACGAACCTATGTCTCCCCCTTCTGCCAGAACCACAGTAGAAAGATGAAAAAAAACAAACAAACATTCAGCCATTTTCCTTGTCATACATCAGAGTCAGGATGTCTTCCAAAATATGTAATATAGTACTACTATAGACTAGTGTAACAATATAAATAGTAAATGGTTATTTTGGGATTATATAAGTTTTACCAAACACAGAGGCATGAGAATAACATCAAAATTGCTAAATACAGTTTTTCAGTTACTGAAGCTTATGATTATGTTACTAACGAGAACTAATTGCCCCAATTTTTAAATATTTAACCTAATTTTTGGTTGTACCTTTGGCGGCTGTGAAGATCACACTAAACTTTCCAGCCCTGATCTGTGGTCAGTTGAATGGGATGTGTTGAGGCAGTGCGCCCCAGTGGTGAGAGCATCAGTTTCAGGGTCAGAGCCCCTGTTGTCTGGACCCCGCCTGTGCCGGTAGATGTGTGTCTTGGTCAAGTCACTTGGCATGATTGCGTAAACTAGTCCAGCTAATGGAATTGTAAGGCTGTGTAGCATGCTCTTACATATTGCTCCCAAGCTCTTCTACCTACTCATGTGTTTTCAAGTTTTATATAATTATTTCACAATTTAAGAAAACAAACAATACCCAAAAATGCCACTTTTAGATCTTAAAACAGTAAAAGATATAGAAATGAGTGTTTTCAGAATTTTACGTCCCTATAACGTCATCACATCATCATTTAAGAAGATTTTAATTGACTTCAGATGCTAATAGATATTTTGAGACTCCCCTGGAAGTTCAGCTGGTTCTAGACACCAAGCTGAACCAGGACCACAGGCAGCCTGAGCACAGGCTTTATAAGCTGCACCACTGCCACCGACCGAGGTGGCTGTACCTGGCCGTGCTCTGTAGGGCACTCTGGAGGCAGGACTGCGTGGACCCACAGTGTGGTTGGAGTGGTGTCCCTCTTAACCCTCCTCCACTGAAGTCCCCTTGGCCTCTTGGGAAGGAGCCAAGGCCCAGCGAGGTTAGGTGACATTGTTAGTTCCTGGCGGAATTGCATCTGGAGCCCGGGCATCCTGCCGGCCAGGACGGGTCTCTCCCCAACCACTCCAGCACGAGAAGGGAGATGAGCACTGCGTACACTGGAGAAGACGTGGCATTTTAGAGCACAGAAATTCATCAGACATTGAAACATTTGCTGTTGTGTTGACACCATCTCCTCGTTAGGAATTATCATGAGAAAAAAAAAGCAACTAGGAAAAGTTATTCCATTGACCGGTGATGACCAGTTATTGTTCCTTTCGTCAACAGGCAAGATGAACGAAGTTCTGGCAGCGTCCTGTGTCCCAGGCCTTGTAGAAATAAGTGAGACGCGCTTCAAAGTTCTAATGTGCACCAGCCACATCGGATCTTGTTTCAGGAAGCGTTACAAGGAACCCGTCACTGCTTATGGAGAAGGCTCTGTGCTCTCAGGCATTGTTTCTGCTTGAATCCAGAGGTTGCAAGCATGCCTCCCTATATTACCTGTCGGAGCAGGTTTAATTTTATAAATTTGAAACACAAACTCTATGAGTTTCTAGTTCATAATTGTTCTGTTTGAGGATCCACTCAGATGAACAGTATTGCATCTGTAAGAGATATGCACTTCCCCTGGACCAGAATTGATGGGAACAGAAGTGGCACCAGACTCCATCTGTATCTGCACCCAGTACCAGTGACGGAAAGGACAGTTTGCAAGGAGACCCCTCAAAGGAAAGAAGGCACATCGTGTTGGAACTACATATGGATTACTAGAACCATAGCTTTTTTTTTTTTTTTTTAAACACAACATGCATAGACTGGAGTTCTTGACTGGAGGCTTTCTTCCATTATTATTAGTCATCTCCTTGGACAGTCTCAAATATTGAAAGTCTTAAGCTTTCGTTGAAAAAAAAAAAATGCAGCTTTGAGACAATCCAGGGTTTGCTGTAGTTTTCTGGGTGTGTCACTCCAGCGTCCATGTCCTAGTGTGACACACAGCAGGTGCTAGATGGTCGGAGAGAAGCCTGGTGGGGGCGGAAGAGAGCGTCAATGAATGGGCATATTGCATTGCATTGTAAACATACTTTATAAGTACATTTCTTACTGGCTTCTTATTCAGGCAGAGGTTATAAAACTTTGCTCTAAGTATTCAGATCAGGATTTGTGTTTGGGAAATTACCAGTGTCCACAATACCTGCAGGGAAAAAAACTCAAGTATGAGCACTCTTTATACCTAAAAGAATATTTTTATCATTCTTTTGTTTGTTTTGGCTCTGTCACAAATTAAAAGTGCTTGGAATGCTGTAGTTGGTGGTCTCTTGAAATTCAATCAATGAGAACCTAACACTTTCACAGTATGCTGTCACTTTGGCCATTCATAATAAAAATTGAAACTGACTTTGATTGTTAGTCATTTTCTTGTGCTTCACCTTTGTGTAACGGCCAAGAAGGTGCACCTAGGCACAGAGGCATCCGCGGTTCGGGCCTTGCACGGCCTCTTGCCTTGAGTCCCTGTCGGTTTCTGTGTTTGTTGTTCGTTGAAAGGCTGAGATGTTTTTGAATGTTACGATCTTTTTTATTCATTCTACAACATGGATTAAATGCAACTCCTAAAGATTGTCCCTTAGCTGTCTTCATTCTCTGCTTATACTCTTTTTTCTGTTAAATCAAATATAATTCTTTCTGATTATAATGTTCTCCATTAAATAAGTGGAAGATTGGAAGATTGGAGAAAGTTGTGGGTCACATAGCCACAGCTCTCAGCTTTTCAACGTCATCTGTTTTGTTTGACTCTGCCCAATGGCGCAGTGTGGTTTTATGGATTGCTCCATATGTAGTAAGAAATTAAAAAAACTGCAAAGAAATCCAAACATGGACACCTGTAGAAAACAGCCCTTGCTTGACACTTTCACCCCATTTGATACAGAAAGAAAAAAGGTTTCTTGCTATTCCTTAGTAACTAGATTGGCAATTGGCAGATTTATAGACTTAACCACTCATCTGGCTCCCCCCTCCCACCCCACCTCCTCTCATCCCCCTTCCCCATCCCCCAAAAAGGAACAGTATAGATCTGAGGATTCACATGGACATCTGGTGTAAAAATGAACAAATGATTGTGGAACGCTTAAATGAGGGGAAAAATGGACAGGAGGTTCTGGGTTCTTTTCCATGGGTGGGGTGGGAGGAGAAAGAGGAAAAGGAGAATAGCAAATGAAGTTAAAAATAGGACGGTTCCTTCAGAACCGAGTTCCCGGGCAGTCCTAGCACTTCCGATGATCAGGTGCACAGCCTGGGCCCAGCTGGCAGAAGAGTCATCTTTTTAAAAATCCCAAGGCACCATAGGAAGGGCAGAGGTTGCGGCTTTTGTTCCCTGGGTGCATTCCCTTTTCCGAAGCCTCCCCTGGCCTCTGCCCCCGCATCTGGACCAGCTCTTTGTGAAGCAGCATGAATATTTATCAGTCCACACTCCATCGCTGTGGGACAGGAAAGCTTTCTAAAGTCATCGGTCTCTAGGGACTTCCAGCATGTCGAGTTGGTTTTAAAAACAGTATTAGGTGACTTTGACAGACTGAAGCTATTGGGCATTTACACAATTTGAAAGAATCCTTGATGTGGGCGGTTTGGTTTTGTAAGTAAATTTTGGCCTCTCGCTTTGAATTCTAATACTGAGATCTCATTCAAATGAGATGAGTGGTCTTAAGGAATTTTTTTATGTGGTTAATAAATTCTTTAGAGAGGAAGAAAAAAAAACAAACCCCAAACATCTGTTTCAGAATGGTCTCTGTACAGGAATTACACGTGGAGGATTACTTCTATCCAAGGCAAGTCATCTTTTACACGATTTGGGAACACGAGCAGTGAAGAAGGGGGCCACATTTGATGCTCTAGCAGAGAGCCTCTTTCTACTCGTTCCTGGCAGTCACTCTAAATGAGCTCTTGCTGAATCCCTTTGTTGAAACGGGCCTGTCCCACATTGTCGTGCAGGCATCAGATCACTGATTGGCTGGGCTTTCAGTTGTTACGTCTGAGCTTTCCTTCGCTGCATAGCGTGCCAGGGGCAGGCCTAGCAGGCAGGGTCTAGCTGTGGTTTTATAGACGCTCACTGAGCCTTTCAGTTTATGTGAGACGTACTCCGTTTACTTCTCTTTCTTCCAAGGCACACATCTCTGTCAAGCAGTTTTTAAAACAGCAGAGAGAAAAGGCTCTACCTGTGGTCTACATGGAAATAAAGAAGGCTCATTTGCACACATTCTTGTGTTATTGCAAAAATTAAAATTTTTAATCCCCAGATATACAACTAGATCAAATGGCTATTACTGTAGACAGTTGAAGAAAGATTATAAACTAGAATCATGTGTATGTACATTTTATTATCTAAACTTCTACATACAAGCTCAAGTACCCAAACAGATATCATTCATATGAATGTTTAAATCCCCCAGAGAAGTCAGTGTGGCCCTCTGACAGCTAAGACACCAGCTCGCGGAGTTGGGAAAGAATCTGAGTGGACCTTTGGCAACTTTGCCTGGGTGTTGTGGGTCAGGAGAAGGGGATTACAGAGGAGCAGCACTTGCCACTCAAAAGATTTTTTTTTAATATATGAAAACTGGACAAATTCTTACTTGGTGTCATCTGAAAGGACGTGAGGAGGTGTGCTGGTAGTTAGACATTCCCAAACACACTGTCAGGCAGTCTGAAGAAGGAGGCACAGCAAACACCGGTCCCTCCTCAGTGCTTCCTTCCCACTCCCAGTGCCGACAGGGAAGGGGGAAGAGTGAGAAGAAGGAGGGATTTCTTGCCAGAAGTGTCCATGTTTTCAAGAGTTTTATTTTGTCTGTGTAGATGTAAGCATGCGCCTGTGCACACATGTCATGGGGCTGGCATTCATAGCAAAGTGATCAGCACTCACCCAGGTTACAGAGAAGCAAGACTTCCGAAGGTGAGGCCTGGATGGAGACCCCCGCAAAGCAGAGGCCGGCCGGCGGTTCGGCAGTTGGAACTGGGGCGGGCCTGGGCCCCACCTGTGTGCAGTGGTCCACAGTCAGAGCCCGTCTCCCTCACAAGGGCCCACCTCCAGCCCCCAGGTCTGACTTTTGATGCGAATGTGGTCCACTTGTCTCCAAACACCAGTATCCTTCCGACCAACACATTCATTCGCTGTGCTGAGATCAGAGGTGGAGCTGTGGATTAAGAGGATGCTTACGCACATCCCTGGGGTCTGCATGTTAAAAAGGCCGTAGGTGTGTATTGTGCAGTAAGCGGAAGATGAACACAAAAGAAGCTCACACAGGCCGTTAGAAACCAGTTGTTGCTCTGAAAATGACTAGTTTTTTGTTAGCTCAGTTTTTCACCAGAGAAAAAACAAAGCCGTTCTTACATAGTTTATCTTTTAGTTCTTTTCTAGCCAGTGACCAGTTTATTGTTTATTTGGTTTTGAGAATCTAGGGATTCTATTTACTCGACAGGAGTGAGCCTCTCCTTTTCCAAAGTGTCCTGTTTCCAAGGACTTAATCGGGTCGCAGTCGCCTAGCCCTGAAGTTCCCTGGAGCAGCAGCTCACAAACACCTTCTCCGGGCAGAGCTCCTCGCAGCGGCCCCTAAACAGGACCTCCCTTTTCCTAAACCTTGAAACTTGGGCAGGGGAACAAGTGCCACCATGAATGCTGCCATTAAATTCAAAGTGAGATGTGACAAGTTTCAGCTGTACGTGGATGGAAGGAAAACGTCACCCTGCTGCCAGGCACAGGGACTTGAGTTTTACAGCCTTCGGAAAATTACAAATAGAACACGAAGCTATTTCTACTATTCAACCACTAGAATTCAAAGTTCCTCGAGGGATCTCTCCTATTACTTTTTTAAAAAGTATATTTAGTGGAAGAAGAATAGACTACAACTTGAGAGTAGGCAGAATACATGGAAAGTGATTCTTAGCTCACGCTCTTCCGAAGCGAGTTGTTTAACCTGGTGGACGGAGCTTTGGCTCCTCGTCCCTGGAGAGGAGACCGTCGTGCTGCAGTTTGCCCCTCTGTGCAGTGAAACTGCCGCTGACGCTGACGTTCGGTGATTAGAAACCGTGCGTGGAATGCGTTCAGCATGGGAACTGGTGGCTGCCATTACTTATCTCTAGGCTGAAACACAGCTCAGTCCATTCCTGAGCAAGGACACACAGCTCAGATGATTGGGGTGTCAGCTTCGTTAAAGTGAAAACAAGTGGGGTGACTGCCAGGCTTACGGCCCTTGGCGATGGAATTGTTCCGTTCTTGCTGGCTGGTTGGAGCCGCGATCGGCCGACACTCAGAGATAAGGCCGTTGTGTCCATCTGTTTTCCCAGGGTGGGGTGGGACGGCCCCCCACTTTGTGACTGGTTCGCTTGGCAGATCACCCTGAGAAGCACTGGCAAGTGCAGGCTTTTGAAAAGGCCAGCTTGACTCCATGAGCTTGGGGTGGGCACATTTGCCGAGGACACCTCGTCACAGCCCCCAGCACACCCCAGGGACAGCTGGGACGGGAAGTTAGGGAGGGGGTTGCCGTGAGCTCCCGGGTCCTCTGGCACATTGGACTCTGATACCTGATTATATTTTTAATCTAGTAAGTCTCTCTTCTGCTCCCCCCACTCTTTTAAAATGTATCTGTTGTTTTGCATTCGTCTCAAATAAACAAAAATTAACTTTATTAAGAAAAGAAAAAACCACAGCCACAGTGCTTATTGAGGTGAAGGTGATTCAGAATAGAAAGTCTGTCTTGTTTTGTCCACGGTAGCCCTGGGGGAGTGGTGTTTTATGGAGGAGCGAGGAGCGGAGGTTGGGGGCGTGTTACCCCTCATGATAGAATCATAGAAGGGTAGAATGTCAGGGCTGCAAAGAGCCGGAACAATCCCAGGAACCCCAGGGGTTCCTAACTGGCTGACATTCTAGGCCACATCTTAGCACGTTGACATGTGCTTTTGATGAGGGCCATGACTTGTCATCACATAAGCTAAGAGCTTACTCACCCTCCAGCACTTAAAGACCAACCTTAATTAATAGGGGAACTGCACAGAGGTGCTGCTCGATGCCCCGAGGCCCCTGCCCCGTGGGCAGCTAGGAGCACAGTGGGAATGGAAGTCAGGCAGCCACCCTTTCCCCACCCCTACTGCCCCAGCTCTGCAGCAAATCTTAAGCATCAACACTGGCTAGGAGCTGTTTAAGCTGTAGGTTCAAGGAATTCACCCTCTATCACAGCCCAAGTCAGACTGTGCTGACGTGATGTCTCCCGAAGGCACTGAAAGGAAGGTAGGACTGTTCTAGCTGTTGGAAATTCTCAATATTTTAACCTGCAATGGAGAAGTGGCCAGGCTCAGAATCCCAGCAGGAATCTTCAGGCCAGCTCAGGCCCCTCAGTGTGAAAAGTAGGCCTCTCATCTGTTCTGGTCGCTACACCACAAACCCACATCCTGGGAGGCCTGTAGATGGCAGACACGTGTGTCTCACAGGTCTGGTGGCCAGGAGGCCCGAGGTTAAGGCCCCAGACGGTCTGGTGTCTGCTGAGGGCCGTCTTCTCCCAGTGTCCACATGTGCTGGAGAGAAGGCAGCCCTGTGGGGTCTTTTTTATGAGGACGCCAGTCTCATTCAGCAGGGCTATGCCCTTGCAACCTCATCACTTCCCAAAAGCCTTCAGATACCACCACAGTGGGGATTAGGTTTTTAACTTAGGAATTTCTGGGGTGAGGGCTGGGGGCAGGTGATACAACAAAGGCCTGAAGGAAGAAGGATGCTTTGCATTTTCTTTAGTTTTCACTGGGGCTCTTTGGCCAAACGGGTTTGGCAGGATGAAGGAGTGTGACAACTCCCTGGGGACTCTCCCCAATGCAGATACCAAGGATTAGAGGGAAAAGGTCGCTGCCCAGGGCTGCCTGGTGGTCCGAGCTGTGGGTGGAAGGTGTCTGTAGGCTCCACTGAGGGCCCCTCCCAGGAGAGGGTACGGCCAGGTGGTTAGCGGGTCAGGCTGTGGAGTCGACTTTACCTGCACTTAAAATCCCGGCTCCACCTGGTGCTGGGGCTTCACCGTAGTACCTTCCTCTAAGCCTTAGTGTCCGGCCTGTAAAATGGGGACCGGTGTGCCTCCTTAGTGTGGTTGTTTTCAGGACAACAGACGGGAAAATGATTGTAAGTAGATTCTGTGCGCAATGGTTTCACCGTTGGTTGGGTCAACATCCTCTGCGTTGTGACGTCACAGTGTCACTTTCTACGGCTGTCATTAAGTACACTAGGAATCAGGCCTGGTCATTGGAGATCAGAGTCTGTGATGAAGAGAATTCCAGTGACCAGGTTTTCTTTACTTCCTGCTTCAACTGCCGTGTCATATGAGTGGTCTCAAACTTTCTTTCTTTGTTTTTTAAGTGCGCAAGTAAGGAGAGAATGCATAGAAGTTTATAGGCTAGTTCATATTTTTCTCAAACAGGTACATCAGCCTTCTTTGTAAACTGGCCTGGCTGGCCCTTCCATGTGGTAAAACCTAGAAAATATCTTTGCTGTTCCTTTGCTTTTTCACACACCTGTCAACCTGGCCCAATGTCCTGGTTTCCAGGTGACACGTGTGTGAGGAGTTTCGCACCGAAGGGGATAGTCCTTGTTTCGACAGGAGTATGTGTTTGTTCAGGTTGTTTCTGAGCTGCTCTAGCAATGCTGGGTACAAGAGGCTGAGCTGGGCAGGAAAGACCCTGTCCCATGTGGGGACATGGCAGGAAAGAGAGTGGAGGTTCGGATGGCCCCAGGGGATGGAATTTCCTTCTGGAGGCAGAGGCAGAGAATGCAGTGCTATGGTGCTGGAGACGAGGTGGAGCCCATTTGGGGTGCATTGCTGGGGACCAAGGCCAGCTGACCCCAGAGAGGACAGTCGGGATGCTGCTGGCACAGCTGGGGTCCAGCTCCTGCACACCCCTCATCTGTGCTCTTGTGTGGCGGGCAGCCTGCCCAGCTATGCTCAGCAGCCCAAGGACAGACCCAGGAGTTCACCTCTGCCACCCCTGCCAGGAAGGACAAGGATGGTACCGAGCGGCCAGGGGCCTGCTACTTTTGCCCTGGCTTTGGAGGGATGGCAGGATGGAGGAGCTGGTGCTGGGAGGCCGAGAAGTTAAAGACATTCCTTTTCAGAACTTGGAGAACATCTCCTTCAAGCTTTCCCAGGGCTCTGTGGCTGGTCTCAGCCTCTCCAATCCCTCTCTCCCCTTCCGACTGGCCATTCTCTCAAATTCTTCCCCCAGACAGGCTCTGCTCACCTTCTAAGTCCTCCCACTCCCTACCCGCCCCTAGTAACGTGACCTTGGCTTCAGGGGTCACAGAGCGAGCTCTCCATGAGTGGGACTGGAAGAAGGTCATCCAGAGGCTGGCACAGGGGACACCACCTCTCAGGCCCCTGTGCCCAGCCTGCTCTGGGCCCTTGGGTATGTGAGGAGTAAGTGGAGATGAGGAACAGTTTGGCATCCCTCTTGGGGTGCCCATCTCCGTGGCTGCTCTGTGCACGTCCCATTAGTTTCCCAGGGCTGCCTCTGTCCTCACACAGCCACCTCCTTCCTCCCTGTGTCTTCCCCCTTCTCTTAAGGGAGACTTGTCATTGGAATCATCACCCAGGATGATTCTAGTTAGAAATCCTTAACTTACGTACACCTACAGAGACCCTTTTTCCAAATAAGGTCACATTCACAGGTTTCAGAGTTCAGGACATGGGGTCACCGTGCAACCCATACACACTGTGACCCCAAGCCTGAATTACGCCCTAATGTGTTTTTCTGTGTTTCCCTTAGGGTCTTCCCACGGCTTCTTGCCAGCCCTCCGTAGAATACTAAATACTCTGGAGTATCACTCGAACGATGGTAGGCCACTCTTGTTGACTGCAGAACAGACCCTCCTTATAAGGGTCCGTATAAGGGTCCGTATAAGGGTCCAAGCAGAGGCCCAAGAAGCTGCCTTTTGAAAGTCCAAAAGGTCCTCCAGTATGGGTGTCCCTCCGACCTCCCTCACGTTCCCTGATTCAGATGCCCACTGTTTCTTACCTGAGTTATTCCTGAACCTTCCTAACAGGCCCTGCCTTCCTGCCTGTCTCCTTCCATGTCCTTTCCACACCACTTTCCAAAACGTAGGTCTGACTGTGCAAACACACGTGTCACACACATCTCTCCCCATCTCTCAGGAATGAAACCCAGAACCCTTACGTGAGCTGTGCAGGCCTGCAGTGCTCTGGCTCTGCCTGCCTCTCTGCCTTCCTCTCCACCCTCCCGCCCCCTAGAACTCCGGCCTCAGGGGTGTTCCCTGGTCCCACTAAGATGCCGTGCTCTGAGAGCTGCAGCAAGCTTTTAGGGGCATATAGTATTTTTATTTTGAAGGCTCCCAGCTCATATTCTATCAAATATTGTAAAATGCACCCACCTGCCACATTAAATTTTTTTTTGGTGCAAAAGTACTTTAAAGGTTTTTGTATTTCAGCTTTTGAAGTTTTTTGCCTATGAGTGCCTCCGTTAAGGGTACACGTGGTTTCACAGTCTTCTTCCACGTGCTCGAGGGGTCTCGAGGGGTCTCACAGGGTCGGAGCATCGTAGCCTGCATGTTTTTAAAGAATACAGGGCAGTATCAGTGGCTCTTAAATCCTGACAATAAAAATGATGATGTGTCATTTAAACTTTATTAAAGAGTAATTTCAGCTTTGCCCTTTCCTTTCATATTTTGGAGATGATATTTTTCCAGAACTTAACGCTTTTCTCTAATATGGCCCTCCCAACCCCCACCCACCTTAGCCTGGCCAGCTTCCACTCACTCTTCAGGCCTCAACTCAAGTGTGACTGCCCCTGGGAGCCCTCCCGACCCCTCCTGCTGGGCCAGCCGCTCCTGTCACATCTCGTGGCACTAAGTCACTGTCCCGCAGAGCGTATCGCAGACTCTGCTTTTGGGGCTGTCTGCGTGACGGGCTCTCTTGGCCTGCTCTTCGGGCCTGAGAGGCCGTCAGCTCCCCAGTTAGTTGGTTGGTCGAGGGCTGTGGCGGTGATACCCACTGCTGCCCTCCCAGCCCTCCCGGTAACAGTGGGGATTGAAAAAGTTGTTAGCATTGGCTAATAGGATTACATAGGTTCAAAGCACATAATTTTACATCGTCTGTGTGCTGTATTGTGTGTTTGCCAGCCAAAGTCCAGGCTCCTTGCATCACCACGCTTGACCACCTTTCCGTATGTGTAAACCCAGTCCAGCATTATTCATCACTGTCTCTAGTGACTTCATCCTAACAGCACGTGGTGTGAGAGTCCACATCAGGGAAATGGGTGGCAAGGAACTTATTCGTCTCAGGTGCCCGGACGTGGACACCTCCTCTGTGGACAGCACATGTCCCGGTCCTGGCGCTCTCTGCTTTACAGAGCTCGCCGTGTTCCCCATCAGTGGTCTCTGGGCCACATGGACAGTCCCGTCAGACAGGTAGTGGAAGTGACCACCCTTTGCACAGTTACCTGTGAGGCACACACCAGACGCTGCCCACAGGGCACGCCGACCGGGCAGACCAGCGAGCATGCAGCCCCTGCAGCGTTGTTGCTGTCGTACCGTCGGTGCTGAGCCGTGGGAACGCTGCTGCAGTCAGGGCGCGCCCGCTATTTAGTGCCAACTGTGCTCCTGTCACCTGGTACCTCAGGGTCCATGTGTCTCCAGTAAATGCCAGGAGCGTCAGAATGCCACTTCGCCTTTCGATTTGTAATCTGGAGTCTAACCCCATGAAAAACACTGCTCAGTAGTAGACCATTTTGACTGTTTCTAGGAAAAAAGACAAGACTTAAAAGTGGTTTGGTTAAGTAACCCTGTTCTTGAACTTTGGGTGTTCCAGGAGTAGTGTCCTGCTCTTTGTCGGAGCTGCACTCACTGGTGGGAGCTGGTGTGCCTGTGCTCTCTTGATTGCATTCATTCTGGAAACATTTATTAAGTTCCTGCTCGGCTAAGAACCTGCTTGCCATGTAAGAGAATGAAAAGCTGATGACTAAGGCACAGAGATCTTGTCCTGGAGATGGGTGGGGAAACCTACATAAAACCTCTATGAGGCAGGATGAGATTGGTGCTTTAACGGAGGAATAGAGAATGCGGCAGCCCAAAGAACAGTGATTCTTTGGAAGGCGGAGGAGAGGGATGGAGCTGGGTTCACAGGGGAGCTGGCCTGTGAGCCGGGCTTCCACTATGGATAGGAGGAATGGGATTCCAAAGGGAGGACACCCCTGAGCAGAAGCTGGGGGGTGGGAAAATGCATAGCAGGGGACAGCGAGTGGCTCAAGGTGAGAGAGTAGCATTCCTGCGGATGTCACAGGAGCCATGGGTCTGACCCTGAAGGGGCAGGAGCCAAGGAACCTGGCACTCCAGCTCTTCTGCCTTCTGTGCCCGTAGTGCAGCATTTTGCTTACTTGAAGATTTCGACAAATACCTCCGTTCATTTAATAGATTACACCTAATATTGGCCAAGCACTGTCTAGTACCAGAAATACAACAATGTGTAGAAAAAAGTCCCTGATTTCACAGACAAGGGGGAAGAGATGGCCAATGTTAATGTGATATCTTAGGTGGTTGTGGGTGCTGCAGAGAGAACGAGGCAGGGTCAGGAGGATAGACTAGAAGGCAGAGCGGACGTGGCTGACACTTTATGTGTCGATGTCGGGGAAGACCTCGCCGGGGAGATGACATTTGTTTGAGTAGAGATCAGAAGGAAGTAAGCCATTTGATTAATTGGAAATTTAGTGGGAAAATTAGTTGTCTTCTGTTTGACATGGTCAGGTCAGTTTCAGGGGTTCAGGGTAGCACACCAGTTTTCTTTCCCATTACCCCAGCATCACCTTACCTCCATTGCTTAGCATTCAGTCTCTGCGAGGAGGCTGTGCTGGGCTGCAGGAAGCAATGGGCATGAGTTGCAGGCATTTCTGGGAGGGCTGTGGCTATCCGGGGAGTTGGTGAGTAGTGGGGAGCGTCCTGGGTCTGGAGTTTCCACACTGACTAGCTCTGTGACCGGGAGCACGTGGTTGACGCTCCTCAAGCCTGCTTTTGCACCTCTACAGTGGAGATAAGTATGGGGGATACTTACACAGCACTCAGCTTGGGGCCTGCCACAAAGATGTTTTCAATGAATGGTCGGTAATCACGGCAGTCGTAGCGCAGTGAGGGTAGTGCCCAAAGGATGGGCCGTTCTGGTTGTCTTCCCGTCCAGCAGTTTCTCCTTTCCCCACTGTTGATCTGTGGCCTCTTTCCTTCAATAGACGGCGGCGGTCCTCAAAGGATAATTAATTTTTTAAAGGTAACCCTGGATTTCAGTGGTAAAACATCCCTGGCAGGTAGGCCCTGGAAGCATATTTAGCCAAAATGTACCGTATGGCCAAGCAGGGAGGCAAATAGCAAGCTGCTGTTTGTGATTGACAGCCTCAGTGCCCCACCCCTGCCACTGGCCTGAGTGGGAGTCTTTGCGGCAGAACCACCAACACGCATCTACCCTTGGACGGTTTTAAGAATTTCCACTTGCATACAAGGAATGTCGAGATGCTTAGATGGAGGTTGGCGTGGGAGTTTAAGGTGCCTTATCGTGATACTGATTTTAAAAGCCCCTGAGTCCAGCTCAGGGGCACTGGACATGAGGGGACAGGTGCTGCCTAGGATTACAAGGACCCCGGGCTGAAGCACAGTGAGGAGAGGGCGAGACTGCCCCATGACTGTGTCTTGAGTGTAGCCTTTAGGGAATCTGAGCGACTGTTTCATGCCATTGTCTGAACATCTTAGGATGACAGCGGCCAAGAGTCAGTCAAAGCTTTTCATTCAAGTCAGACTGATCGTGTTGCCAAGACCGGGACAAGATTCTGACTTACGGTGAGAGGAATACTGCTCCTTTCTGAACTAGCCAGCAGAATGTTCATAGAAAATGCTGAGCAAAGGCAGTGTCCTCTGCTGCATCGCTGTTTTCCAGCAGGGCAGATAGGGTGTGAACGTGCAGTAGGATGAATCTGGGGAGTGCCTCCTCCCACCCTGAAAGTCACAGTCAGTCCTCTCCTCCCACTGAGCAGAGCCTGCTAGTGTGGCAGGGACTGAGGAAGGACACAGGTTTGTATAATCCCTGTGGAATGTTGGAAAACATTCTAGTCAACATCAAGGAAAAAGTGATTCAAACTTTACATTTTCTTCCTGTATCTCCTTACCCTCCTGCGCAGAGAATGTCTGGGAAGCAGGAAGTGGGCGTAGAGAGCGGGCTGGAACTGGCCCTTCGTCCTCGTCTCGGAACCTTCCGAGTTGGTTCCGTAAGCGCCAGCCAGGCGGTGGTGACACCTTCTTTGCATGTTCACTGGACCTGCACGCACTTGCCTCCTGACGACCTTGACTTAGGGAGTTCCATCTTTAGAGAATCAACGTGCTGGTGTGGCAGAGACCTCTGCAGTTTCCAATCACAAGATGCAAATCAAGACACAGTCTAATTTAACGCTGCTTTATTTATGGAGCCAAACTGCTCGAGAGGTCGCCCAAGCAAAACCAAGCCCCCATCCTCATGCATATCTTTATCAACGGCCTGGGGACAGCAAGTGAGGCATGCTCACTGGTTCATGGGGACCCTGAGTCTGAGATCCATGACCCTGCAGAAGACCTTGATAAAAATACAGACGCCCTCCACTAGTTTATAAAATGTTTCCACAAAACTGGGATGAAGTTCTTTGGGTTAAATGCCAGATGTTTGGTGACTTTGAAACAAGGCCCCTCCCTCTCACTGAGGAAGAGAGCAGGGGGAATGCAGCTAGAAGGGGACGGCATTGTGGGACCACTGAAGGTGACTGAGGTTGACAGAGGACAGTGTGGGGCAGAAACAGGCTCAGGGACGGAGTTCCCCAGCGTCCAGGCTTTTCTGTGAAGGGATGCACCCGCCCCTCCATCCCTCCCGCAGGCCCGGCTAGTGACCCACACATACAGGAATAACTAAGCTGTGGGGTACTCTCCAGGAGCCAGGCACCACACCAAGCATTTTAGATATATGTTCTCACTTAATTCTCACAACAGGCCTACAATTATTCTCTCTCACCTGTGTGTTGGAATTTAAACCTGATGGCAAAGCCAATTTAAGTGGGGGAGCTGGAGCTGCACCCCGCATTTGTCTGCCTATCTCCCTACCTCCCTGTCTTCCAGGATCACCCAGGAAGAGATGGAGAGAAGGACAGGTAAACACATGCAAGTGTTAGGTTCCCTGCTCACAGCCAGAGGAGGCCGGGAGCCGGGTGAGGGAGAACAGGGCTTTTGTGTGCTCAGGCACGTTCCCACCAGGCATTTCGGCAGGCAGTCCAGTGAAGTATGTGATGAATGAGCAGTTGGTAAAAATTGGTCAAACCCAGTGGAATCATTAGAAGCCCTTTATCGCTCTGTGGCCTCCCACTTCAGTACTGCTGATAACTTGTTACTCGTCTCATGTCTTGAAGATGCCTTGACTAGACAGAAGTATAGCCCTGGAATTCCTCCCCAGGCTTCAGATACTGCAGTTCTTGCTCAGGGAGGTGGGAACTGGGAGCCCAAGGTTGCCATCAGGGGTGCCATTGGTGGACGTTTCACTAAAAGCCGGAGAGCTGAAAAGTTGAGGGCAGGATGAGGCAGGTGGGGCAGCATGAAGGGTCAGGGCAAGACCCTAGTACCGGCCAGATCGTTTACTCGACCTTCAACCAACAGTCACTGAGACACCGGGATGCGGTGATGAGCAAACCCCTCCCCACCCGGGGCGGGCCATATGTTCTGGTGCACGAGGGATGTGCAGGGTCTCTATGTCCTAAGACAGGAAGAGAGCCACAAAAAAAATGGCTAAGTAATTTTGGTTGCAGTAAGTGCAAGGACCACAGCAAGCATCTGAAGGCGAGAGTTTGGGGCGGTGGGGAGAGGGAATGAAGGGTTGCCAAGGAGAGGCTCTCTCTAAACAGGTGACATTCCAGCTGAAACTCAAACCAGTGTGATGGGCGGCCCCTGAGGAGACTTCCGTGGGAGAATGTGACATTCTGATCACACCTCTTTTGCGGCCACGAGGAGGAAAGAGTGACCGGGGCCCAGCGTGGCGGCAGGGAGACCAGGTCGCGGGAGCCCCATGAAGATGAGAGAAGTAGAAATGAGAGAAGAGAGTGCATATTTTAGGACAGAACTTCCATAGGACTTTCTGGGGGGCTGGGTGTGAGGGAGGGAGGAGTCTTGGATTTCTGAGTGGATGGCTGTGGTGCCATTTTGCTGTCAAACAAAGGGGCTCAGCGGTGGTAGTGTGGGGGTCTGGACGAGCCAGGGGGACCAGAGAGTGGGGACACTGTGGGTCCACTGGTCAGGGGTGATGTGGGCAGAAAGCAAAGATGGAAATTCTTATAAGGGTTAATCCAATGAAGTGTGTTAAAGCCATTAGCACAGTGCTGGGAGCATGGTGGGGACTCAGTACGTGGGAGCTGTTATTTCCTTAGGAACTGGCCAGATCCCTTATAGGAGCCAGGACAGGGTAGACCCAGAGGAAAGGACAGGAGTGAGGTATGCGGGGCAAGGCTGGGGGTCCCTATAGGCTATATGTCCTCCAAGGGTCACCCAGGGAAACATAGGAAGTGCTGTAGGGAGGGAGTGGGTTTCCTGAAAATGTATAGGTGTCAGTTGCCCCTGGGAGGTGTGTGTGTCTTCCAGGCACAAGGCAGGGGCTGGAAGCTTCTAGATCTCTGCCTCTTGATTTCGACAGCTCCAGCAGCATGTGACCATGGGGCCTCACCTGACTCCCTGTGCCCTAGGGCACGTGACCCTTGGCATTAACAAACCCACAAGCAGTTCCCTCCTTCCCACGGAGGAAAGGGTCCCCTTCAGCCTCCGAGGTGGCTTCTGCTGCTGTCCTCTCTCCTGCCCTGAACGCTCCACACTGAGCAGTCGGCCAGCCCACTCAGAAACAGCGTTGTGCGAACACCACACGGGGATGCAATGAGCAGATGAGAACCGGGGACCAGTGTTGTGTTTTCCTGTGATCCCAATTCTTTCTGTACCAAAATACGCACTCAGTTTTTCAATTTGCTTTTTAAAACTTTTAAAGTGAAAGAGGACCTTGATCTGAAGCCGTAACTGTCATATTTGATTTCCACGGACTTGAAGCAGATGTCTATCCTGAGTAAGCTGGACGGAGTGGACGTCACCAGGGAGAAAACTAGTAACAGTAATCGCAGTGCCTGTCTCCTTACCGTAAATCGGGGTCACTACAGTTACCTGTTTCACAGGACCTGAGCTGTGATGACTGAACATTAATGGCTTTAAGAAGCAGAACTTGAGGTTTCCTGGCCGGTGCTTTTGAACTGCAGGGCACATGCCCACACCGCTGTCCCTTCTGAGAGGCAGGCCCTCCCACAAGCTTCCATGGCCGTCCAGACACAAGGGCTCCCGGTAGCCATGCTGCTGCAGAAACAAAGGCCGGCATCGTGGCTTTAAGTCACGTTCTCCCGATTTTCAAAGCTTCCATGTATCCCCTTCCCTTTTAAGTTTTCCATCTCGGGCATATCAAGATTAACAAAGATGTCACGGCGAGGCCATTGGGAACGGCGATGTGTGGCTTCTGTTTTCACCCATGGGCCCTTCCCAGGCCTTCCCAGGTCCCTGGAGGAAGGCGGGAACCTACACGCTGTCCCTGTCACAGCTTATGCTTCTCAGGAAGTGAAGTCCAGCCCATTCTTGGGTCTGCTCTTCACTCTGCCCTGCTTCCTTGCCAGCCTTCAACGTCTGCCACCTTTAGAGGCCGGGGATCCGGCCTGGGCAAGAGGGTTGGTGGCCTGTCAGGGGAGTTTAGGCTGCCTCTTGACAAGGGGCCACAGCTAGAACCTTCCAGAAGGTTCTGCACATCCTTCATGCACACCCTCCATTCACACTCATTCCCCAAAGAAAGACGTGCATGTCAGAGGCACTTTGAAGGGTCACCAGGGTAAGCCCGAGAGAGGTTTCACAAAACCATGCCTGGAGTAAGGGGCATTTTCCTAATGCTTTTGTATGGCAGCACGTCTTACCTTTTCCCATCTGTGCACCCTTCATGCAAAGGAGGAAAAGTAAATCCCCACCTGGAGGCCAAGGACATAGCACTGGTTAGTCACAAGCACTGAAGTGTCTTATTTAATCACCATACTCTTGTTTGAGTGTAAAAATGTGTGCAAACTGCACTTTATTCCAACATATAGGTTTGTTTTAATGCACAAGTCACAGTTTGTATATCAAACCACTTAACTCAGTGACTACACCTCCTGAGTCTTTAAATACAACTGAGGCCCTAGGAGGATGCTCTGTGTTTGTCGTGACGGTCTGTGTGCTCAGATGTCCCCAGTCTGCACTTGTTAAGCCATGGCCCTGAGTGAAGTGCTGGCTGCTTGCAAAGTTGTTTCCCTGCTGTCCAGCCAGGTCTCCGAGGCTCTAACTCCTCTGCCTTCTCAGTCCTTCCCCACGTTACTGTAATCCGAGCTCTCCAATGCGGAGCTTTTATATCAGGTGTTTTCCCAGCATCTATTGTTCAGTCTCTTAGAAACTGAGATCATTATCTTTCTGCCTCTTTTTCCTTCTCTTTCCAAAACTATTCAAATCCTGCAGACTTTCCTGCTGGGCTTCCAGCTTTGTGAGCTGTTGGAATATTCGGGCAGAGGTGGACATGTAGAACGAAAAAACGAACAAAAACCAATAGGAGACTGGGCGCTGATGAAGAAGTTCTCAGCACTGGGGGCTGCATGTACAGAAGGTTGGGGTAGTGGGGCCGGGAAGTGTCCCTAACGCACTCCAGCAACGAGTCAGGACTGCAGCCTGTGTGTGCCGGTGCGTTTGGGTGACGGTGGAAATCAGGCGGGCGATTTAACTGGCTCTCCACTGATCCACCATGCTGGTCCAGGTGTCGTACGTACAGTGCCTTAAACAGTTCACAGTTGTTACTGCTTTCATTTATCCCACGATGTCTCAAATAAGGGTGAAAAACCTGGAAACATATTTTTTCTTAGCTAACGGGGAAAGTGTCCAGTAACAAGGAACCCCAGAATCGTCCTGGTGATTTTTTTCAAAAGTGGTGTCTTGCCCTCATCTAAGACCTTATAACTATGGATGGTGGGAGCACTTAGTGCTAACCAGCACTTCCTCTGGGTTGGGCCCTGCGGCCTCCCCTGCTTAATTCTCTTCGCACTCTCTGGGTCCATTCCCTTCTCCCCGTTTTGCAGATGCCTTAAGGGGACTGGAAAAATTCCCCAAGGGCACACATTAAGTGGCAGAGTACATACCAAACCCCGTCCCTCTGACTCCTGCCTCAGAGGTCTCCTTCTCCACCGCCGTGGGCCACGCCCACAGCCACAGCCACACCCACCACCACTGCGTCCAGAGAAACGTGGCCTTCCTTCCAGAGGAGGAACAGTGTCGAAAACTAACAACTCAGACCACAACTCTGGAACCACCTTTATCCTTCTGGGCGTTAGGGCATTTCCAGCGTTTGTTATTTTATATGTAGGGGTCACATTTAGTGAGGCCCTGTGTCCTTTCCTTCTAGATGTCATCTTGTCTTTTAGGAGTTAGAATTATTTCTAATAAGAAGATAGATTACATCCATAATTTAGCCACTATGTCTTCTGGATTCTTTTTTTCCCCCTTTTCTTTATTTTAGCTCCTGAAGGTGGAGCTGCTATAACCAATTCACACCAATGTAGTTTTCAACATTTTTATAAAGGCTTCCTCAAGAGGGCACTCCTGGCAAGTCTTAGATTTATTCCGTTTTCTCAGTCCTGAAACAGTTTTAAAACATATTTTCAGAAAACGGATTGCAGGCAAACAAAATAGAGGTTCAGGAATTTGGGTTGTTCTCAGGATGAAGACCGTGAAGATTCAGGGGTTTAGATTCTGTAAAAATTGCTATAAAGAGAACTTAAAGATAAACTTGTCTAGTATTTGTAGTGTGTAGAATCATAGTACTAGAAGCCTCTTCAGAAGACAGGGAGAATGGTCTTTCCCTATTGATAAGGACTTTGGTGGGGGTGGGGGCAGAATTTGGGCCTCCTCAGTAACTGATTACACAGTTTTATGTGCTGATACAGTGTCCTGGAGCAGGGGTATTAGGTTTTTAAAAATTTCTTTGTAAAGTCATATTAGCTCTTCTTTAAAAAAATGCAAAGAGGCACAGTGAAAAAGGCAGCAGGACTAATTTAAAAAATATTTAATTAGTCCAGAAAAAGGTAAGAGAGGAGCAGAGGAATAAAAAGAATAAACAATAAAACACCCAGATGGAACAAACAGAAAACAAATCAGAGTAGCAGACTTATATCGAACCACATCAATAATTAACATTAAATTTAAACAGACTAAATACTTCAAATTGAAGGTGGAGATGGTTAGACTAAAGAAAAATAAAACCTCAAATGGTAGGCTGCCTTTGAATATAAGTACAGGTAGGCCAAAGGTAAAAAAGATGGAGTAAGTATGTTGTGTGAACAGTACGCTTTAGAAAGCTGGAGTGGCCGTATTCATGCGAGATAAAGTAGACTTCAGGATGATGAGTGTTCTGGCGATGAAAGAGGCAGTTCTCCAGGAACACATTCATAGCAATCTGTATATGCTTAGTAACAGAGCTTAGAAGACATGAAGCCAATATTGACAGAATGTAAGGGAGCAACAGGCAAATCTACAGTCATAGCTGGAGATTATAGCATCCGTCTGTCGGTAATTGATAAAACTAGACAAAAAGGCATTTCCATTCATCTAGATTGGCCGTCCGCCGGGGACGGAGCTGGTGTCAGCCAATGAGTGCTGTGCTCACGACAGGCTTCTATTTAATCTTGGCTAATGAAGAAGCAGCTGCCTCAGCAGCCTTTATTGCCCGAAGGACTGCTGAGATCGATTATAATTGCTGGGAGAGAACCCAGGTCTTCATCCTGGAGAGGGGGGAGCCACTGAGGATTTCTTCACTAGCACACTGGAGATCGACCCTGCGGTCTAGACAGGAGGAGTTTCTAGTGAGCGGAGTAAATTAATTCTGCCCAAATAAGGCGAGGCCTCTTGCTCCAAGGAGCATTGGGCTCCTTTGAGGGCCCTTGTGCTCAAAGTTTGATTCTGTCGATGGGCCCTTGAGCTTGAGATTAGGGTTTTACCTATACAAGTAAGTGACTCTCAAATCAAAGACCCTTCAGCCGCCTCCTTCCAGGCTGGCTGGTGTTGTGCTAAGAGCTGCTTGATAGGATTACTGCAGCACGGGGCGGCGGGGGGGGGGGGCAGCCTTCCTCACCCTGCCACTTAGGATTCCAGGCCTGACCACCTCCTGAGAAGAGAATTTCTCAGGTTCCTCTGGTTTTTCCAGCCTGCAGAAACAATGGGTTTGAAACTTGTGGATACTCTCCTGGGGTAATACAGAATAGTTATTTTGGTTAAAGCATCTTAATGCTTCTATATCAGTTAAGATATATGTGGCTGTGGAGACCGGACCCTCTGGACTGGTCCAAAAGCAATTCTTTTTTTTTTCTCTTAATTTATTTCTTTATTTTTTAGAGAGAGGGGAAGGGAAGAAGAGGGAGAGAAGCATCAATATGTGGTTGCCTCTCGTGTGTCCCCTACTGGGGACCTGGCCCTCAACACAGGCATG